>CAXKVI010000012.1:878514-1162222 GCA_964058755.1 Campiglossa producta
GAAAAATTTTCGTTTGTCCACCCCTAGTAAAAAAGTTATTTCGAAAAAAAAAAATCCGGTGTGAAGTTGGCACTTCCATGTCGGAATTTTAAAAAAAACCAAATGTCATTCGTTTGTCCATCGTTTGTTCACGTTTGTCCAGGAAAAATTTTCGTTTGTCCACCCCTAGTAAAAAAGTTATTTCGAAAAAAAAAAAATCCGGTGTGAGTTGGCACCTCCATGTCGGAATTTTAAAAAAAACCAAATGTCATTCGTTCGTCCATCGTTTGTCCATGTTTGTCCAGGAAAAAATTTCGTTTGTCCACCCCTAGTAAAAAAGTTATTTAAAAAAAAAGTTTATATTAAAAACCCATAAAATTTGATTTTTAAATTTTTTTTTGGCTTAATCGTTTGTCCACCGTTTGACCATGATTGTCCAACAAAAATTTTCGATTGTCCACCTTTTGTTCAAAAGTTATTTAAAAAAAAAAAAAAATTTTGTGAAGTTGGCACCTCCATCTCTGAATAATTAAAAAAACTAAATGTCATTCGTTTGTCCATCGTTTGTCCAGGAAAAATTTTCGTTTGTCCACCCTTAGTAAAAAAGTTATTACAAAAAAAAGTTTTTATTGAAAAACCAAAAATGTTGATTTTTGAAGTTTTTTTTTTGCTTAATCGTTTGTCCACCGTTTGTCCAGGATTGTCCAACAAAAATTTTCGATTGTCCACCTTTTGTTCAAAAGTTATTTAAAAAAAAAAAAAACTTTTGTGAAGTTGGCACCTCCATCTCTGAATAATTAAAAAAACTAAATGTCATTCGTTTGTCCATCGTTTGTCCACGTTTGTCCAGGAAAAATTTTCGTTTGTCCACCCCTAGTAAAAAAGTTATTTCGAAAAAAAAATCCGGTGTGAAGTTGGCACCTCTATGTCGGAATTTTAAAAAAAACCAAATGTCATTCGTTCGTCCAACGTTTGTCCATGTTTGTCCAGGAAAAATTTTCGTTTGTCCACCCCTAGTAAAAAAGTTATTTAAAAAAAAAGTTTATATTAAAAACCCATAAAATTTGATTTTTAAAGTTTTTTTTTGGCTTAATCGTTTGTCCACCGGTTGACCATGATTGTCCAACAAAAATTTTCGATTGTCCACCTTTTGTTCAAAAGTTATTTAAAAAACAAAAAAAAATTTGTGAAGTTGGCACCTCCATCTCTGAATAATTAAAAAAACTAAATGTCATTCGTTTGTCCACGTTTGTCCAGGAAAAATTTTCGTTTGTCCACCCCTAGTAAAAAAGTTATTTCGAAAAAAAAAATCCGGTGTGAAGTTGGCACCTCTATGTCGGAATTTTAAAAAAAACCAAATGTCATTCGTTCGTCCATCGTTTGTCCATGTTTGTCCAGGAAAAATTTTCGTTTGTCCACCCCTAGTAAAAAAGTTATTTAAAAAAAAAGTTTATATTAAAAACCCATAAAATTTGATTTTTAAAGTTTTTTTTTGGCTTAATCGTTTGTCCACCGGTTGACCATGATTGTCCAACAAAAATTTTCGATTGTCCACCTTTTGTTCAAAAGTTATTTAAAAAACAAAAAAAATTTTGTGAAGTTGGCACCTCCATCTCTGAATAATTAAAAAAACTAAATGTCATTCGTTTGTCCACGTTTGTCCAGGAAAAATTTTCGTTTGTCCACCCTTAGTAAAAAAGTTATTACAAAAAAAAGTTTTTATTGAAAAAACAAAAATGTTGATTTTTGAAGTTTTTTTTTTTGCTTAATCGTTTGTCCACCGTTTGTCCAGGATTGTCCAACAAAAATTTTCGTTTGTCCACCCTTGGTTCAAAAGTTATTTAAAAAACAAAAAAAATTTTGTGAAGTTGGCACCTCTATGTCGGAATTTTAAAAAAACCAAATGTCATTCGTTCGTCCATCGTTTGTCCATGTTTGTCCAGGAAAAATTTTCGTTTGTCCACCCCTAGTAAAAAAGTTATTTAAAAAAAAAGTTTATATTAAAAACCCATAAAATTTGATTTTTAAAGTTTTTTTTTGGCTTAATCGTTTGTCCACCTTTTGTTCAAAAGTTATTTAAAAAACAAAAAAAAATTTGTGAAGTTGGCACCTCCATCTCTGAATAATTAAAAAAACTAAATGTCATTCGTTTGTCCACGTTTGTCCAGGAAAAATTTTCGTTTGTCCACCCTTAGTAAAAAAGTTATTACAAAAAAAGTTTTTATTGAAAGAACAAAAATGTTGATTTTTGAAGTTTTTTTTTTGCTTAATCGTTTGTCCACCGTTTGTCCAGGATTGTCCAACAAGAATTTTCGTTTGTCCACCCTTGGTTCAAAAGTTATTTAAAAAACAAAAAAAAAATTTGTGAAGTTGGCACCTCCATCTCTGAATAATTAAAAAAACTAAATGTCATTCGTTTGTCCATCGTTTGTCCACGTTTGTCCAGGAAAAATTTTCGTTTGTCCACCCTTAGTAAAAAAGTTATTACAAAAAAAAGTTTTTATTGAAAAAACAAAAATGTTGATTTTTGAAGTTTTTTTTTTTTGCTTAATCGTTTGTCCACCGTTTGTCCAGGATTGTCCAACAAAAATTTTCGATTGTCCACCTTTTGTTCAAAAGTTATTTAAAAAAAAAAAAAAAATTTTGTGAAGTTGGCACCTCCATCTCTGAATAATTAAAAAAACTAAATGTCATTCGTTTGTCCATCGTTTGTCCACGTTTGTCCAGGAAAAAGTTTCATTTGTCCACCCTTAGTAAAAGAGTTATTACAAAAAAAAGTTTTTATTGAAAAAACAAAAATGTTGATTTTTGAAGTTTTTTTTGCTTAATCGTTTGTCCACCGTTTGTCCAGGATTGTCCAACAAAAATTTTCGTTTGTCCACCCTTGGTTCAAAAGTTATTTAAAAAAAAAAAAAATTTTGTGAAGTTGGCACCTCCATCTCTGAATAATTAAAAAAACTAAATGTCATTCGTTTGTCCATCGTTTGTCCACGTTTGTCCAGGAAAAATTTTCGTTTGTCCACCCTTAGTAAAAAAGTTATTACAAAAAAAAGTTTTTATTGAAAAAACAAAAATGTTGATTTTTGAAGTTTTTTTTTTTTGCTTAATCGTTTGTCCACCGTTTGTCCAACAAAAATTTTCGATTGTCCACCTTTTGTTCAAAAGTTATTTAAAAAAAAAAAAATTTTGTGAAGTTGGCACCTCCATCTCTGAATAATTAAAAAAACTAAATGTCATTCGTTTGTCCATCGTTTGTCCACGTTTGTCCAGGAAAAATTTTCGTTTGTCCACCCTTAGTAAAAAAGTTATTACAAAAAAAAGTTTTTATTGAAAAAACAAAAATGTTGATTTTTGAAGTTTTTTTTTTTGCTTAATCGTTTGTCCACCGTTTGTCCAGGATTGTCCAACAAAAATTTTCGATTGTCCACCTTTTGTTCAAAAGTTATTTAAAAAAAAAAAAAATTTTGTGAAGTTGGCACCTCCATCTCTGAATAATTAAAAAAACTAAATGTCATTCGTTTGTCCATCGTTTGTCCACGTTTGTCGAGGAAAAATTTTCGTTTGTCCACCCTTAGTAAAACCACCTTTTGTTCAAAAGTTATTTAAAAAAAAAAAAAAATTTTGTGAAGTTGGCACCTCCATCTCTGAATAATTAAAAAAACTAAATGTCATTCGTTTGTCCATCGTTTGTCCAGGAAAAATTTTCGTTTGTCCACCCTTAGTAAAAAAGTTATTACAAAAAAAAGTTTTTATTGAAAAAACAAAAATGTTGATTTTTGAAGTTTTTTTTTGCTTAATCGTTTGTCCACCGTTTGTCCAGGATTGTCCAACAAAAATTTTCGATTGTCCACCTTTTGTTCAAAAGTTATTTAAAAAAAAAAAAAATTTTGTGAAGTTGGCACCTCCATCTCTGAATAATTAAAAAAACCAAATGTCATTCGTTTGTCCATCGTTTGTGTTTTTTTTTTTAAATAACTTTTGAACAAAAGGTGGACAATCGAAAATTTTTGTTGGACAATCCTGGACAAACGGTGGACAAACGATTAAGCAAAAAAAAAAACTTCAAAAATCAACATTTTTGTTTTTTCAATAAAAACTTTTTTTTGTAATAACTTTTTTACTAAGGGTGGACAAACGAAAATTTTTCCTGGACAAACGTGGACAAACGATGGACAAACGAATGCCATTTAGTTGTTTTAATTATTCAGAGATGGAGGTGCCAACTTCACAAAATTTTTTTTGTTTTTTAAATAACTTTTGAACCAAGGGTGGACAAACGAAAATTTTTGTTGGACAATCCTGGACAAACGGTGGACAAACGATTAAGCAAAAAAAAACTTCAAAAATCAACATTTTTGTTTTTTCAATAAAAACTTTTTTTTGTAATACCTTTTTTACTAAGGGTGGACAAACGAAAATTTTTCCTGGACAAACGTGGACAAACGATGGACAAACGAATGACATTTAGTTTTTTTAATTATTCAGAGATGGAGGTGCCAACTTCACAAATTTTTTTTTTTTTTTTAAATAACTTTTGAACCAAGGGTGGACAAACGAAAATTTTTGTTGGACAATCCTGGACAAACGGTGGACAAACGATTAAGCAAAAAAAAAAAAACTTCAAAAATCAACATTTTTGTTTTTTCAATAAAAACTTTTTTTTGTAATAACTTTTTTACTAAGGGTGGACAAACGAAAATTTTTCCTGGACAAACGTGGACAAACGATGGACAAACGAATGACATTTAGTTTTTTTAATTATTCAGAGATGGAGGTGCCAACTTCACAAAAATTTTTTTTTTTTAAATAACTTTTGAACAAAAGGTGGACAATCGAAAATTTTTGTTGGACAATCCTGGACAAACGGTGGACAAACGATTAAGCAAAAAAAACTTCAAATATCAACATTTTTGGTTTTTCAATAAAAACTTTTTTTAGTAATAACTTTTTTACTAAGGGTGGACAAACGAAAATTTTTCCTGGACAAACGTGGACAAACGATGGACAAACGAATGACATTTAGTTTTTTTAATTATTCAGAGATGGAGGTGCCAACTTCACAAAATTTTTTTTTTTTTTAAATAACTTTTGAACAAAAGGTGGACAATCGAAAATTTTTGTTGGACAATCCTGGACAAACGGTGGACAAACGATTAAGCAAAAAAAAAACTTCAAAAATCAACATTTTTGGTTTTTCAATAAAAAATTTTTTGTAATAACTTTTTTACTAAGGGTGGACAAACGAAAATTTTTCCTGGACAAACGTGGACAAACGATGGACAAACGAATGACATTTAGTTTTTTTAATTATTCAGAGATGGAGGTGCCAACTTCACAAAATTTTTTTTGTTTTTTAAATAACTTTTCAACCAAAACGAAAATTTTTCCTGGACAAACGAATGACATTTAGTTTTTTTAATTATTCAGAGATGGAGGTGCCAACTTCACAAATTTTTTTTTTTTAAATAACTTTTGAACCAAGGGTGGACAAACGAAAATTTTTGTTGGACAATCCTGGACAAACGGTGGACAAACGATTAAGCAAAAAAAAAAAACTTCAAAAATCAACATTTTTGTTTTTTCAATAAAAACTTTTTTTTTTTAATAACTTTTTTACTAAGGGTGGACAAACGAAAATTTTTCCTGGACAAACGTGGACAAACGAATGACATTTAGTTTTTTTTAAAATTGCGACATGGAGGTGCCAACTTCACACCGGATTTTTTTTTTTCGAAATAACTTTTTTACTAGGGTTGGACAAACGAAAATTTTTCCTGGACAAACGTGGACAAACGAATGCAATATGCTTTTTTTAAAAATTCCGACATGGAGGTGCCAACTTCACAGAGCTAGACTCGAGGGTAACATGGAAAACTATTAAGGAAATTGGGATTGGCAAATCGAAATCTGAGCTATATATCCTCCCTGATGTCGACGTTAATGATATAAATTACAACTTCGTAACTCTGCCGAATTCAGTAGACAGCACGTGTGCTGAAAATTACTGTGTTCGTGATAACTTTGATGCCAGTCCTTTTCAGTTTGTCTGTGTGGATGATTGTGATGTTGTGCAAGCCGTACTTTCTGTGAAGTCTGATGCTATGGGGTTTGACGGTATATGCGCTAAATTTCTAAAAATCGTACTTCCCAAAATCCTTCCCTACAAAACATATCTGGTCAACTCAATATTGACTACCTGTGTCTTTCCTAAATGCTGGAAAGCCGCTAAAGTTATCCCTATTCGCAAGCAAAACAACGAGTATAGGCCAATAGCTATTTTACCTTTTCTATCGAAGGTCGTTGAGCGAATTCTACATGGACAGATGGTTTCATACATCCAGGAAAATAAACTCTTGACGGACTGCCAGTCCGGCTTCAGATCAAAAAGAGGTTGCACTACTGCACTCATTGATGTGATTGAAGATATTCGAGAGCGTATTGATGATAACTTTACGGCTTTCCTAACCCTCCTCGACCACTCAAAAGCCTTTGATACTGTTGACCATACCTTGCTGTGCAAAAAGCTCGACAATCTTTTTAACTTCTCAAGTCATGCAACCGCGCTCATCAGATCTTACCTTAGCGACAGAACTCAGGCAGTATGTATTAATAACAAAATATCTGACTTCTTAGACGTTTCGAGAGGTGTGCCACAAGGCTCTATACTGGGTCCTCTACTATTTGTGCTCTATATTAATGACTTGCCAAAAGTCCTTAAGTACTGTAATGTCCATATATATGCTGATGATGTTCAATTATATACTTCTTGCCCTGTTGATTGTACTAGCTCGTGTATAAGTAATTTAAATTATGATTTGGATCAAATAGGCATATGGGCTACCAAGAACGGCTTATGTTTAAACCCCAAAAAGTCGAAATGTCTAGTCATCAATAGGAAGCTGATTTCCACAAGCGGTTTTGACGATATCATTCTTGACAACTCAGCTATTGAATACGTTGAAACGGCGAAAAACCTTGGCATAGTTTTTAATAAAACATTATCATGGAAAGACCATATTTTCAGAACGGTGGGGAAGGTGTATGGAATGCTTCGATCACTCTGGTTAACACAGTATTTTACGCCACTACATATAAGATTACTCATAGCCAAAGCGTACTTTATACCCAAACTCCTCTGTGGTTGTGAGGTCTACTCAAACTGTGACTACGTCAGCAAAAAGAAGCTAAATGTCGCTTATAACGACATTGCAAGATATGTTTATGGGTTGAAACGTTCTGACCACATCTCTCATCATGCAAAAAGGCTGCTTGGTATTTCATTAGATAATATCCTGAAATTAAGAACACTGACAACCTTACATAAAATAATATACACGAAGGAACCCAGCTATATATTCCGGAGACTACAATTTCTTCAATCCTCGAGATCTGTGCTGATTACGCATGTTAAATATCGTATGTCAATTTCAGAGCGACAATTCTTCGTTACCTCGATTCGTCTTTGGAACTCCCTACCCGCTAGACTGAGGCTGATATGCAATGCACTGCACTTCAAAAAAGAGCTAATGAGTTTCTTTTACTGACTAATTATCTTTCTCACTACTGATGTAGCCGCCTTGCCTTTACATATATATAACTTTATAAATGTCCAACGGCGATAAATAAGAGGAATCTGCAAGGAGTGGAACTATTTCATACAATGGGCATCCTTCTGCCCAATTCGCGACAGGGTCCCTTCTGGCCCATGTGTCCTTTCAGGCACATCGACCCCTTACTGGGTACCGGTTTTCATACTTCAAATGTTTACCTCCTTACTGAGGATTGGACTTAATCCAACGTATTTTTGCAATCCTTTTTTGCAAGGCTGGCGGAATTTAATTTAATTTAATTTATTATAATTTTTAATTCTATCTTTAATTTACAACTGTACTTTTCTTTTCATCTATTACTATCTTTCTTTACATTTATTTTATATGTAACCCTAATTTCATCCAATTGTTAATATTTAGTTACCATTATTATTATTCTTATTCAAGTTTCTAATGTTCGTATCTTGTAAACTTACGCTGTACTGACTGGCACTGTAAAATAATTTTGTTAAATTGTTGTGCTAGGAAAATTCAATAAATTCATTCATTCATTTTCAAACAGAACAAAGAAATTAATATCTCAAATAAACGTTAAAGAGGAATGTCAAAAATAATGCTGCAAGTGTAGAGATGACAGCTATCTAGCGATGACATAAGTATATCGTTATACAAAGGCCCTATTTGTGAAAATACCTGCACTGCCGTCCTTAGCAAAAGGGCAGTATGTTATAAAAATTGATTATCGGGAAAACTAAAGTTGAAGTATGGGTGTGTTCGAACAAAGTAACTAGTTATTTTTCTGCATAACAGACATAAATGAATATTGAGATATTAAAAGGCTTCACGAAGAATCAAATGCATCTGATTATGTATGTGCGAATATTATCCCTAGGCAGTTCCTTTCTGCTTTGTAAATCGAAAATCAGTAAAATACTATTTACTGCTTTTTTGATTGTAAAACAAACCCTTTATATTTCTGAGAGATACTGCCTTTCTGTTTTGTAAATCCAAAATTCGTTTACTGCTTTTTTGGTATGTAAGTCAAAGTTACTGCCTCCGTCCCCATATATTCCAACCAGCATTCTTAGCTTTCGGAGTATAAAGGCAGTGTATTTTCATTTATACTGCCTTTTTACACTGTGATACCTTTATACTGCTTTTTTGTTCTGGAGAGATACAAGAGATTCTAGATGTGTCACTAACTTTAACCTTGTTTTAACGTTGACCTTGCATTCTGACGGATAAATTTTATAATCAGTGGATTGTAAAACATTAAAATAATATAATGGTTTCAAAATTCCTAAAAGGGAGTAAAACGATTTTACTGCCTTCTTGCTAAGGACGGCAATGCACCTGGTTTCGTTTATTTCGTTAGCAGCTATTATGACATGTTTTGTACAGAAAATTGTGTTAAAAAATGTTTTTATGTAACGAATTTTTAAGGCATTTTTATGAGCTCAAGGCCGTTGATTAAATAAAACACAATGTTTTTAGGTTTGTATTTTAAAAAATATGTCGATATTTCGCTTTTATTACCATCATCAGGAAACATATGAATATATTTTATCGACTGTTAAAAAGTTACACAGCCAGGCTTTCTAAAAAAATTTTGATTCAATTTGAGTATATATCCACGTGCAATACAAAAACTAACACTTAAAAAGTTTCTCACGAAAACTGACACTTCCAAAATTCTGTACGAAAACTAAAACTTTCGACTTGTGTCTGGCGAAAACTAAAACCTTGAAATTTTGTCTGACGAAGGCTAACACTTTCAATTTGTCTGACGAAAACTAGCAATTTCATTATGTGTCTGACAAAAACTTTTCAATGACGAAAACTAATTCTTATCTCAAGTTTGTTTTCCTTTATCACAAGAAAAAGTGTTGGTTTTGTTAGACACAAAATTTCTGGTGCTAGCTTCCGCATGGCACTTCGATATGTACACTCATGAACATTGAAATAGGTGCGTGTAATACTTTTTTGAAAAGAGCCCATTTCTTTTAAAGTATCAATCGTTTTTTGAAAAAAAGTTTTTGTTTATTTTTTATTGAAAATATGTTAGTTTAGAGCTTTCAAAGATAATAATACATTAAAAAAAGACTGAAATTAGCGGAACCTATCGGCAAATGTTTGGCGGAATAAGTTGAAAATTTTACATAATTAGTAGCTAATTAATTGATAAAAAAAATTTATAGCTTTACAAATTTTTTTGACATTTTCCGATGAAATAAGACTGAAGTTAGCGAAACCATTTTAAACCAAACTAATTATGTCAAACTTTCAACTTATTCCGCCGATTGGTTCCGCTAAGTTCAGTCTTATTTTAGAGAAAATGTCAAAAAAAAAAATTTATAAAGCTATACATTTTTTTTCTGGCATTTAATTAGCTACTAATTATGTAAAATTTTCAACTTATTCCGCCAAACTTTGAAGTTTACAATTCCGAAGGAGCGTGAGGCACCTTAATGTATGTACATACCAGGGCTGTTAATTGAATGAATCAAAACAGTTATAATTCAGGAGTTATTCATTTTTTGAAGTTGTTTTCGTTGAATTTAATTTGAAATTCCATGTAGATACGATTTGACATGTTGAATTCATATTTTCCATTCAAAGAATTAAAGAATGCGAGAAAGTAATTCAGTTTGAACTGAATTACATCGAAATAACTCTCATTCAATAACTTTCTCAATTGAATGCAAACTTTGGCGAATCAATTTAATTTTTCAATTCAGTACTCTCGAAATTTAACTTTCAGAGGTGATATTTGCGTACTTTCAGTCTTAAACATGCCTGGGATTGATTTGAAGCTGTCAAAATAGTAATAAAACACGAGACTGCCATGTATCATTGTAAAATTTGGTCCTAACCCTAAAATATTAAATGTGGTGGATTATGTTTCAAGTCTGTTGATTTTAATGTAAATAGGCCAAATTTTGATTGGAACCATTCAGAAACTGAAAGTTATATTTATATATTTGTTCAAAACTTATTTCGGCTATGATATTGTCTCTTCGGAAAATTCTTGGTCACCAATAGGAAATAAAGTAATAAAATATTTCCTATTAATATTCCGAATGTAATAATTAAATTATTTTATTTTCACACAATGAAAAATTATGATAAACTGAAAACAAGTTGAGCAATGAAAACTTGTTGAATTAAAAATTTAAATATTTGTTGCTAAGCAGCACTTTTGTTGTGAACAATAAAAGTGCATCGCCACACATACATAAAATCTTGCTGTTTTTAGCTGATTTCTCGAAGATTACGGCAAATTTTTCAAGAAGGGAAGTAGAAAATAATCGTCACATAAAAAAGGAACAACATGTTCCATCGTGTTATTACAGGGAAAGTGGAGAAAAACGCGTTTGAAAATTCGAAGCGGTAGACGTCAAAATGCAGCGCGCAGTGTTCAACTTTAGATAAAAATGCAAACGAAATTCCGTGTTTTATCTACAGACCCGGAGTTGATGGACTCGTAAAAAATATATCTTAAGGCTGCGAGGTTCTTGTTTAATGTATTTATATGGTCTGCCATATTGAAAGTACCTGGTGCAAGTACCGAAACAGGTCACACCAAAAATTTGTGAATAAGTTTTTCAAAACGAGGCCACCTTCGGCAGTGTTCGGCAACGCTCCGGGGGGTTTTCAGCCAAAATGAAAATGCCTTGCCAGATACTGTGTAAAGTTGGGCCAAAGAAATTGTAGGTCTCGCCAATGTAAAACTTAAACCACAATTTGGAAGACAGGCTGGACCTTATCCTCTTAGAAGATATTTGTATTATTATTATGATGAGTATTCCAGGATGTTTGGAATTTGATGATGCTACAAATGATCTACAGAAGGCAGCTATTAAAATTTACATAGGCTAACTATAGGCTCATACAACTCAACAAGAAGGTGAAATATGTACATTATTTTTTGATGTGATTAAATTACATATTTGGGGAGGTTTTATCAGTCCGCAAATATTATAATAAAACGAAACCCCAGATATGTCAGTAATCCCATCTGACTGAAGTAAATGCGCAAAATTCAACACATAGATGTTTCAAGTCAAACTATGGACGTGAGGTAACTTCTTTTTTTTTCAGGACAATTAAAACTTGAAATGTCGGTAAGGCAAATTCGAAAGCGAGGACCATATATGTATGTCATACATTTTTCTTAGCTGCTAAATCTTTCAAAAAATCCCACCGATTCTGAGATAAATGAGAAAATAAAAAATTTGGATTTGTCGAAATTGCTACACTGAAGAGCGGCCATGTTTTTTTCGGTTTATAAACAAAACAAAAATTTGAAATATGAAAAGTTAAAATTTTTTATAATTGACAAGAGCTCAATGCAGAACCATGCCCAGTGGGAAATATATTATAATTAACATGTCGTTGCATCTTTGCCTCTGATCTTAAAAAAAAATAAAAATGTATTATTCTTTACCTAAAAGCTCATCTTAAGTCATGAATATTTCATGTATATAGTAGTTATCATACAAAAATATAAACAAAGCGAAAAACACGTTCGTAAAAGCAAAAATGGCATATCAAGGAAAAGTCCATCGTTTGGAAAAATTGTAAGATATTCCGCTGTTGCTAAATATTTAGGTGACAGAGCAGGATAGGAAGAGGACTTTGAAGCATCGAAGCGAATAACGTTCTAAGTTACAAAATCAGAATTTGTCAGGAGAGCAAAAAAACGCTAAAGTCATATATTTTAAATCTATTTTTCTCATCTGTCTCCCTTAACTTTTTCTTTTATATCTTTCAGATTATGAGTTTTACACCTTTTTCATGATCTTCCAGTGCCGTTACGAATCACTTTCGACGCTTCAATGCAAAATAATGTATGTCACTTTAAATTACCCCACTATTTTTAAATGCATTTTTGCAGTTTTGGTGTCAAATTTTAGAAAATTGGTTATCTGGAGACCAATACAATATGTTTTATGCAATGAAACCGGTTTTAAAAACATTTCACTTAGAACGTTATTCGGGATGGTGCTTCAGCTGACAAGCACTGTATGATTGTTTAGCTCTTTTCCAGCATTTGGTTTACAACACTAATCACATGTCAAAAGCCATTAAACTTCTCTGGTATGTACTAATTAAAATTAGAAAAAATCAAAATTTTCTTTGTTGTCATTTCTTATATAAAATTTGAATAGCACAATAAAATTAAGCAACCTAATGTGCAGGTGTGCTATTTTGCTTTTCCTTGTTTTTTCGTTTTCTCTAGTTTCAAAAGTAAAAGAGCCACGAACACAAAAATTCAATATTTTCTGACAAATTTGTATGAAAATTTAATTTAATGTATTCAGACACAACATTCAACTCATATAGTGCTCTCACGTGTTGTGTTGTTGAAATTGTACTTAAAACTATAAAAGACCTTGTGAATTTCCTTAATAATAAACACTTAAGCTGTAGATGCAACACCGCAACATAGATATATTGTGTTAAGTCCTAATACTTAAGTAAGATGTCAGAAACGTCCCTCACTGTTACAATTTCCTGCTGGTGCACACTTATTGTATCATGAAATGTTGTCATTATATATTTTTTCTTTGACAATTGAAGTCAATCCCGGGATTGTTTTTTATAAGTCCCGAAATTTCGAAAAGAAGTTAAAAAATTCCGAATGTTTAAAATAGCTAGTTTTTTACGAATAATATGACATTAAGTTGGATTAAGGCAGTTTTTTGAGCTATTGGTTTTATATACCATCATAAAAGCAGGGTATAAAAATTAACACCTAATATTGCAGCCCACTTATGAATGGAGAGAAATTTTATAAAATCCCTAACTTTTTTCGCTTGTTGATTTGCATTAACTTCCAAAGCAGCTAGGAGAAACCGTAAGAAGATGTTTGATTATTCCCGGTCTTGTACTAATATAAAAATATTGCTATTTTGTAAAGAAAAAGTTATAGGATATATTTAAACTCTACTTACATATTTTTTTATATCTATTTAAGCATCTTGTTGGTAATGCAAATAATATTGATGTACTGTCTTCAGTTTGTTTGTTAAAATGTATAAAATATCTAAATAATAGATATTCGGGATCTCGAAGCATTTGGGCTCACAAAACTAAAATAGCTGCCATCCCTACTGTACCTTTAAGGTGCTGTAATTTTTATTAACCGCTAAAAAATGTCCCGAATTCGACACTATCACCGACCAGAACTCCGGTCACCCATTGAAGACTTGTAAAAAGGCGGGATACTACCAAACAGCCACGTCGATTGTAAAATCGAGGATTTATTGCTTTTATGAACTTTTTCAGGAACTTCAGTAATATGTACAGTTAGACACAAAATTAAAGATGTCTATAAAAATTTGGACAAAGTTCAGGGAAGCTTAGCAAAATGGCCATCCAAATTTTCAACGTTTTTGGCAGATTTTTAGTTTTGTAGGACAATCAATTTCAGTGGTATGATGTGATAGTTAGTTAGAACTAATTTAAATATTTTCCTGATTTTTAAAATTTTTTTTCGATGAGAGTGTTAAGTATAATCTTTCTGCAACGCATGAACAAAATTTAATTTCGCATAAAAAAATTACTCAACACCATCGACGAAAATAGTTCTTGAAAATCAGGAAAACATTTCAGCTAGTTCTAACTTGCATATACTTATAATACTGTTAGGCCTACCAAACTGAGTCCTCAGAAATTTCATACAAAATCTGCCGAAGAAGTTGAAAGTTTAGATCGTTTTACTCCCCTGAGCTTTGTGCAAATTTTAAAAGACATTTCAAATGGTTTCTGTTATATAATTAAATGGAATATAGTTCCACTACTAGTTATTGTTGACTAAAAACTCGAAATAAAATACTCATATTTGGAAAGAATTTCCATATTTCAAAGTATAAATCCAAAAAAAAAGATTTGATTTTTTTTTTTCACTTTTCAAAACTGACTTATGTATATGATAGGGCTCTTGATTCTAATCGATTACTCGACTAGTCGATTAGTCGAGTAGTCGATTACCAACTTTTGTGCTGTTTGAAAATCGAATAGCAGATATTCGATTTCAGCTAGTCGACTAGCTGTCACTAATCGAATACTAACGATTAAATCGGGTTCCCAGTTTTTACCCGGGTTTTACCCGGGTAATAAGGCGGCAAATTTCCACTGTAATTCGCATGCAAGTTAAAGTGGTATCTGCCATTTTCGCCCATTTATTTGCTTCATTTCTTTGAAATTAAAAAAAAATGTAACAGGAGCACAGAATATTTGTGTAGGTAGATATACAAAAATGAAAATTTGAAAAATTGATGTATGTTTGTATGAATGTAGATAAAAAAGTTTGAAAATTTTTTTTCATACTGCAAAACGTTTTATGTCAATATTATTCTTTTAGGTTTAAGTGCGCAATGTACGCATCTTTCTCTTATTCTACGTCGCCGTTTGCAAAAAGATAGTTGAAAGATTGATTCGTGGGGCAAAAAAAAGTAAAAGTACATTCAAATACACCTAATTTTCGAAAGAACTAAAAAATTACAAACATTACATAGAGCGTTTTGATGTATTACCAAAAATATACGGGAACATTAGAGTGGCAAAAAAAAGTTCCACACTTTCTATCGGAATGATTAAGCTTGAGAATTTATTTTTTTTGTAGTAAAAATGTTTCTGCCGGCAAATGAAAGATATCCAATGAAAATAAAAACAAATTTGACATGTGAGAAATTATAAGAACCTGCAACTCTAGTGTCTTAGTTTCTGTTTGAAAACTTTAGATTTGTAACAAACTTTTCAAAATGTTATTTGTTTCATGCGCTGCTAAGCGCTCTCCAATGATGCTGTTATGTCAGGCCGAGTTAAAATACAGAAGATGATTGAAACACGAGCTTTTAATCCAATTTAAGATTGTACAATTCCCCCTTTAAAAGCTGACGTGGTTTTTTAATATAAAAGTCGCTGGGAATTATTTGAAACGCATAATAATAAAAAAACATGCTCGTAATATTTCTGGAATTAGCGCTTTTCGAAATTGATGATTGAATAAATATTTTATAAATTTTAAGGAAACATTTAAGCACACGCTAATAAGTTGTTTTTAATATTTGACAAGTATCAGGAGCACAGAATTTCAATGTAAGCAATTATACAAAAAAAAATTCAATAAACTGGTATGTACAGATGGGGGTTGGTGGGGCAACTACTCCCACTGTTGAATTGCATTTCGAAAATATCGTTGTGTATGAGAAAAGAACTGAAAGCTAGTAGAATGCGTGTTATTAACGTTAATATTATTATCAATATTACTGCAGTATTGCAGTCAAGTTACTTTATTGATGCTCTGATGCTGATACTTAAGAGATAATGGGGTCTATCAGCTATTCCGGCGGAGCTCCCGGCAGGAATAAAGGAAATAGAGTCAATAAAGATAACATCGAAATTATCGAAACATACCGCCAAATTCTCTTAAAATCGTTGGAATTCCCTCAAGTTCTGTTACATTTTCTCTCGCCGGGAGCTCCGTCGGAATAGCTGATAGACCCCAATATGCAACAATAATTGCATACTTCATTTTCATGTAGCGACTGATGAGCTTGTGATGAGCAACATATTGTCAACATTTTATTAACCCTGCTGCCATAACGTACGTCTTCGAGGCATATCGACTTTTTTCTTGTTGATCTCCCTCTCGCAATTACTCTCTAAGCTAACTCATACTCGCATTTATCTCCGTCGTTACTTACAGCCTGGCAGTGATGGTTGATTTTGCAGAGTAGGTTTCGTATTTCATGATATATGGTTATAACATACGCCTGAGAGACGTATCGTTATGAATTAAGGGGTAAAAAATAACGTTATAAGGGTTAAACGAAAGCGCGAAATTTTGCCGAAGAAGATGATGCTCTGTCATAAAAAGTAGCACTGCTACTATCAACGCGGCTCGAACACAGCCCATATTTTTTTTGCGGGACGCTACTGGAATAATTTTTAAAAATTTTTGACAAGCGGCCATGTTTTTCTTCAAACGTACAATACAGATTTACTCACATAAAAAAGTTCTCACACCAAACCCTGTAGGGAATTCATATAACTCCAAGTCAACTATTAGTTCTTTATTTTTCAGATGTCATATCGCCTAATTATATTTTTCTTCAAATCTTTGGCATTTGTTGTGGGATTTTAAAGTTTGACACATAAATTTTTTCGTCTCAAAGAGGAGGTTTTTTCTCAAGAAAGTTCATTGAGCTCATGCGTTTCGTTGTGGTACCACACTCGACTGAGATGGAAACAACAGGTGGAGGATGACTTGAACTCCCTTGGGGCGTTTCTACGTACTGCCGGTTCTGCGAGAAAGGTACATGTGCTTGCGCAGTACCCTTCGTACCGAAACGACCCAGGCCGTATTTTTTTATTACAGCCTGGCCAAGAGCAGTACACCCGAAGTGACCCTGTCTAACGTGTCACGATTCCTCCCCCTAAAATTGTCATCCCTGGAGCAGTTCCTTGCAGCAGGGCTGCTCCCTATTCTGTTGTTCCGGTCTGGCGTTGAGCTAAACCCTGGTCCAACAGAATGGTTCTGCTGCGTGTGCCGGAAGAAAATTTATACCAGATGTTCGCATTCGGTGCAATGCACATCTTGTAAAGGTTGGCTACACAAGTCTAGTTGCTCCGGACTAGATCCAAAAACACACCGGCCTCTTAGTTTTTTTAAAACCTTCGTGGCGCCTTGCTGTTCACGTCTTAGAACGTCCCGTGGCTCGCGACGCTCCGGCGTAGCGCTATCGCCTCCCCTTCGCAATATATCTATTGCTCAGCAAACATTGTGTGTTCCCAGTTGTAGCTCGGGCCCTAGCGCGCTAACACCTCACACCGCAGCTCATAGCTACTCCCTACGTAGCACATCTATAGATGTTGTGAGCACTGCTGAGCTACAACTCCCGCCCCAAAATATTCTCCTCCCCTCTACTTCTTCCGGTACCGGCACAAGTGTGAATCAAGGCCATCAGCTCCTGGTCCCTCACACTATGTGCACTGTTTGTCGGCACAGAATATATGCGTCCAGAGTGCCATCGGTCAAGTGCAATATCTGCCTTGGCCAATGTCACCTGCGCATATGCTCAGGGCTCGCAAACAGAAATCTATGGACTGATGCGTATGTTGCGCCGTGTTGTCGAGCTGTGCAGCCCACATTGCCGACAAATTCTACCTCGTTTCCCAACGAGCGGAATTTGTCGCCTTCAGGACTGCGACGACGTTCACGGACTAGCATATTACCTCCACGGCGAGCGCACCAGTCCCTGACTCCCAGAGTGACCATTGCCTCTCCCCCGCATTTCAAAATAATGCAATTAAACTGCAATGGTATAACTGGCAAGATTGTGGAGATCACCAAGTTTATGCAGCAAAACTCCATCAAAATTGCTGCAATCCAGGAGACTAAACTTGGCACCCACTCGGATCTCAGAGCGAGTGGTGGCTACCACATTCTCCGGCATGATCGTACGGACGGTGGGGGTGGTCTTGCGTTCATCATCCACCAAACCGTGCGGTATAGGGAATTTGCATTCAACACCGACCAAGAGGACATACCCTTAGAGCGACAGGGTATTGTCATTTCAGCTGGAGGTGTTGATCTCGAGCTGATAAACATATACATACCTCCCGTCACCTGTTGTCCCAGAAGTTATCGCCCTGATTTAAGCGATTTCCTACGGGGCGATAACCGTGTCATTATGGGCGATTTTAATGCACACCATGACATGTGGCATTCACGCCATTCTGCTGACGGCAGAGGACGGGAAATAGCCGAGCAAATTGACGCTTCCACATTCTGCGCGGTGAACACGGACGCCCCCACGAGGATGGCAGTAAATTGCAGTAGCTCCCCGGACATAACAATTGTTAGTCCGGGTCTAATAAACTGCATAAACTGGCGCCCAATGGTGGCTTTGGCATCAGATCACCTGCCAATCATCCTGTCCGTTGATCGTGCCCCGGATTTCACCACCTCTGAGAAGAGATCCTACGTAAAACTTCAGGAGGGCTGACTGGGTTGGCTTTACTGAGTTTACTGAGAGCTCCTTTGGTGCTCTTCCCATACCGACTGACGTACGCCAAGGTGAAAAGGAAATACGTAAGGTCATAAATAGAGCTGCAGCCCTTTTTATACCAGCTGGGAGAATACAAAATATACGGCCAAACTTCCCAACTGAAGCTGCAGCCCTGGCCAATGAACGTGACCATATACGTAGCATCGATCCCGCAGACCCACAGATCAGTGGTCTCAACGCGGAAATCAGACGGTTGGTAGATGAACACAAACATGCCAAATGGGAGGAGCATCTGAGGTCTTGTAACCTCTCTACCGGTGTTGGAAAATTATGGTCCACAGTCAAATCCCTGTCAAATTCGACGGGCCCACCAAAAAACGTAGACATCACCTTTGGTGATAAGACGTTTAGTGACCCGAAGAAAAGTGCAACGGCCTTTTGCCGACAGTTTGTACCACACCCTGCACAGGACAGGGACAGACGTAGGATCTTCAGGTGTGCGCATAAACACAAAAACAATGCCCCCGTTTCCATCACCGCTACAGAGGTTCGAGTGGCCATCAGGAAAGCCAAAAACTCTAAAGCTATGGGCCCTGACGACATAGCCATGGTGCATTTAAAACACATCGGCGAAGAGGGAGTAAAATACCTCACTACCGTCTTCAATTTGTCCCTGGCCACTTCTGTCATACCTGAAAAATGGAAACAGGCAGTCGTGGTCCCACTACTAAAGCCTGGCAAACCAGCTAACGTAGGGGAGTCTTATCGTCCGATATCGCTCCTCTCGCCAGTAGTGAAGACATTGGAGGCGGTATTACTTCCTCTTTACACATCAAAGTTGAGGTTAGCCGAGCACCAACATGGCTTTAGAAAAATACGGAGCACAACATCTGCTCTAAATGCCATTAACACTCAGATAACTGACGGACTCAACCAGAAAAGCCCTCATCACAGGACGGTTCTAGTTGCTCTTGACCTGTCTCAAGCTTTTGACACAGTAAATCATGGACAACTGGTATCCGATTTGGAAGATTCATCGCTCCCCCCCTGTCTTAAGCGTTGGTCCGCCAATTATCTGAGTGGTCGTCAATCGTCTGTAGTTTTCAGAAACAAAAAATCAAAACCGAGAAAGATTAAACAAGGGGTACCGCAGGGTGGTGTCCTTTCCCCGCTTCTGTTTAATCTTTATATTTCGAGGCTTCCTTCCCCACCAGATGGAGTCTCGATTGTTTCTTACGCAGACGATTGTACGATCCTGGCTTCTGGCACTTCCGTTGATGAGCTATGCTCCAGGATCAATGGTTATCTCCCCTCAACAACAACAACAACAACAACAACAACAACCTCTCTTGTTGAGTTTTTCACTGCCCGGAGCCTGACATTGTCGCCAACGAAGTCCTCGGCGACACTATTCACGACCTGGACGGCGCAAGTTGGCATGGAGTTAGAAATCTACGTAGGCGATCAAAAATTACCTACTGTCTCTCACCCCAAAATCTTAGGGGTAACTTTCGACCCCATGCACAAATTCGCTGCTCATTCAACCGCAATTGTCTCTAAGCTACAAAGCCGCAACAAAATTCTCAAGTCGCTAGCCGGCAGCACTTGGGGTAAAGACAAAGAAACGTTGCTGGCAACCTATAAAGCAATTGGTCGGCCGATCCTGAATTACGCGTCGCCGATATGGTCGCCGGGGCTTGCTGAGGTTCATTGGAAAAGACTGCAGGCCTGCCAAAATACCGCACTCAGAACCGCCACGGGATGCGTCCTTATGTCTCCAAAACATCATTTACATCATGAGGTGGAAATGCTCTCAGTTTTGGAGCACAATGAAATGCTAAACAAGCAGTACCTGTTGAACTGTTGCAAACCACAACATCCCAACAGACTACTGCTTGAGTATGAGCCACCTCCTAGGACCGTAAGGGCACATCTACGTGAGCATTTTGATGAGATCCGGCACCTCACACTTTCGCCGTTTGATCCAAAGGTACATAAGCAGGCCCTGAAGCACATCCATGACACGTCCGTTGCGTCTTATGTCTCGCTCTGTCCACTGAACGCCGTTTTGCACGCCAAACCACCTCGCGTCGCGGCTGAGGAGCGTCATCTTCCTCGAGAGACAAGGGTCGGCTCAATTACGCTCTGGATACTGTAGCAGGTTAAACTCCTACTTATCCAGACTAGACCTTGACGTGCCGAATGAATGTCCGGCATGCGGCTCGTCACCCCATAATACCAACCATTTATTTATCTGCTCTTCGGAGCCCACTCTTCTAACACCCATCTCCCTCTGGTCCAACCCTGTTGAAACTGCAAGTTTCCTAGGACTCCCGTTAGAAGAAATTGATGACAATTTAGGTTAAGGAAAAGTACACGCTGGGCAGGGCTACACTTCGTTACAACAACAACAACAACTCCCTTGGGGTTTCCAATTGGCGTCGGTTATCGCTAAATAGGAATGATTGACGTGCTCTGATACGAAACGGCAAAAAACCGCTTAGGCGGGTTGTCGTCATTATGACGAAAGCCAAGATTAGAATTTCAGATAAAAAAAGTATCTTTTTTAAGTCAGCTTTTGATTTAATTGAAATTTTGTATGATGTCAGCATTGATCTGGCTTAGAACACCGGTTTCGACCTTAACTTAGGCCTGGACAGCTACGTATGAATGCATGATAAAACCAAACCAAAAACATAAATAAATTATTATTAATATATCATAACTAAATTTGATTAGTTAACTAAAACAAGTACTTATATGTATAGAAATCTGTAGATATTTGGTATTTGAAAAAAGGTTTCGAAAAAGCAATTGCTCTTTTTTATTAATTTATACCAATGGTACAATGAACAGCTAGGATGAAAATAAATAATAATAGTTGATTTGGAGTTATATGAATTCCCTACAGGGTTTGGAGACAGCATTTCTTTATGTAAGTATGTAATTATGTCACAAATATTGTACTATTGAAAAAAACATGGCCGCTTGTCAAAAATTTGAGAAAATTATTTCAGTAGCGTCCCGTATAAAAAAATATGGGGTGTGTTGAACAAAATGTTGACAATCTGTTGCTCATCACAAGCTCATCAGTCGCTACATGAAAATGAAGTACGAAATTATTGTTGCATATTGGGGTCTATCAGCTATTCCGACGGAGCTCCCGGCGGGAGAAAATGTAACAGATCTTGAGGGAATTCCAACGATTTTAAGGGAATTTGGCGGTATGTTTCGATAAATTCGATGTTATCTTTATTGACTCTATTAACTTTATTCCAGCCGGGAGCTCTGCCGGAATAGCTGATAGACCCCATTATCTCTTAAGTATCAGCATCAGAGCATCAATAAAGTAACTTGACTGCAATACTGCAGTAACATTGATAGTAATATTAACGTTAATAACTTCAAAAACACGCATTATACTAGCTTTCAGTTCTTTTCTTATACACAACGATATTTTCGAAATGCAATTTAACAGTGGGAGTAGTTGCCCCACCAACCCCCATCTGTACATACCAGTTTATTGAATTTTTTTTTGTATAATTGCTTACATTGAAATTCTGTGCTCCTGATACTTGTCAAATATTAAAAACAACTTATTAGCGTGTGCTTAAATGTTTCCTTAAAATTTATAAAATATTTATTCAATCATCAATTTCGAAAAGCGCTAATTCCAGAAATATTACGAGCATGTTTTTTTATTATTATGCGTTCCAAATAATTCCCAGCGACTTTTATATTAAAAAACCACGTCAGCTTTTAAAGGGGGAATTGTACAATCTTAAATTGGATTAAAAGCTCGTGTTTCAATCATCTCCTGTATTTTAACTCGGCCTGACATAACAGCAGCATTGGAGAGCACTTAGCAGCGCATGAAACAAATGACAATTTTAAAAGTTTGTTACAAATCTAAAGTTTTCAAACAGAAACCAAGACACTAGAGTTGCAGGTGCTTATAATTTCTCACATGTCAAATTTGTTTTTATTTTCATTGGATATCTTTCATTTGCCGGCAGAAGCATTTTCACTACAAAAAAAAATAAATTCTCAAGCTTAATCATTCCGATAGAAAGTGTCGAACTTTTTTTTGGCACTCTAATGTTCTCGTATATTTTTGGTAATACATCAAAACGCTCTATGTAATGTTTGTAATTTTTGAGTTCTTTCGAAAATTAGGTGTATTTGAATGTACTTTTTCTTTTTTTTTTTGCCCCACGAATCAATCTTTCAACTATCCTTTTTCAAACGGCGACGTAGAATAAGAGAAAGATGCCTCCATTGTGCACTTAAACCTGAAAGAATAATATTGACATAGAACATTTTGCAGTATGAAAAAAAATTTTCAAACTTTTTTATCAACATACATACAAATATTGCTACAAACATACATACATTTTTCAAATTTTCATTTTTGTATATCTACCTACACAAATATTCTGTGCTCCTGTTACATTTTTTTTAAATTTCAAAGAAATGAAGCAAATAAATTGGCGAAAATGGCAGATACTACTTAAACATGCATGCGAATTACAGTAGAAATTTGCCGCCTTATTACCCGGGTCTTTAGACGAGTAATCGACTAGTCAAAAGCAACTATTCGACTAGTCGATTAGTGATAATCGAATATTTTTGGAAACGACTAGTCGAAATCGATTATTCGACTAATCGATTTGTCGATTATCAAGAGCCCTAGTATATGACTAATAAAACCATGAAAGAGTTCCGAATTTTTTTATATTCATAAAAGGCATGAGTTTCAGCTGAACGTAATATAAGCGCACTCCGGCAGTTATCTGTCGAAAATGTGTATTGCCTGTACAACTTGTAGATATGAGAGCAATGCAAATTCATATATGGTAATAGCAGGGCGAATTCGGCAATATTCGCTGTGCGTTGAAGATCTTTAAAAATACTGAAACACTTTCGAAGTTGTTAAATTTAAACTTGACACTGCCAAATTTTCCAAAACGAAATATGCCACTATATGGACATGGTCTAAAATTTTCTTAAAGACTGCTGGATGAATTTGACCGTGAATAAAATAATTACACATACATATTTATTTTTTATTTATGTGACAAAAGCTTATTTAATTAAATTCAATAATGTGTTCAGAGGGTTAATAAAATATGCCCGAAAAGCTTCATAACTACCACATCAGCATCACTAATAAGGCAGTTTATGTGAAGACCAGGCATGTTATACCTTTCAAAATCATACTTTTTTATATTTTAACTTGAATTTTCCCAAATTCTCATATTTCTTACACGCGGATAAGCTTTTTCCACTAATTTTATGTTATAGATTATTATAATACCTTTGTTGCTTTTTTTGACTTGTAGTCTATTGCTGTAAATACCGACGGTATTAACAAGAAATTTTCAGGATTGTATGAAAATGTGTCTTTTGAGAAAAATTTACCTACGCGCTGCAGGAACCAGACAAGCCGACATATGTTTCGATGATACTGGAGTTACATCTCTTCAATGACTTTTCTTCCCGGCATTGTGAGAGTGGAACTCACAACACTGTAGTGACTTGTATGCTAGAAGGTCTAGCACCTTAGGCCACTACCCAGCTTGAAGGTAAACCCTTCTCAGTGTCCAATTATGCATATATTTATACTTCCATATAGAACATTTCTTTAATTTCAATGCTAACTTATATGAAAGATTTGCGAATTTTTAGGACTTGGTGTGAAACCTATGAAAGAATTTTCATACTTAATTAAGCACGAATATTTTTCCATTTTTAACATTTAAACTCTTTGTTGCTTTTTTTGACTTGTAGTCTATTGCTGTAAATACCGACGGTATTTACAAGCAATTCTCGGGATTGTATGAAGAATTATAATATTTAATGTACATTTTTTTTCTAATTCTTCTAGCGTGAAAGGAACTTGAAAACTTTTAGTACTGTTTTAGACGTTCCTTATTTTAGCGGCGATACGTTGGCGAAATCAGTTGAAAATTTGCCAGAATTAGTAGCTAATTTATTGCTAATTAATTGCCAAAAGAAAAAATTTATAGCTCTTCAAATTTTTTTTATGACATTTTTCGACAAAATAAGACTGAAGTTAGCGAAACGAATAGTCGAAAAATTGTCCGATCAAGTTGAAAATTTGCCAGAATTAGTAGCTAATTTATTGCTAATTAATTGCCAAAAGAAAAAATTTATAGCTCTTCAAATTTTTTTTTATGACATTTTTCGCCAAAATAAGACTGAAGTTAGCGAAACGAATAGTCGAAAAATTGTCCGATCAAGTTGAAAATTTGCCAGAATTAGTAGCTAATTTATTGCTAATTAATTGCCAAAAGAAAAAATTTATAGCTCTTCAATTTTTTTTTTTTATGACATTTTTCGCCAAAATAAGACTGAAGTTAGCGAAACGATCAGCGAAAAATTGTCGGATCAAGTTGAAAATTTGCCTGAATTAGTAGCTAATTTATTGCTAATTAATTGCCAAAAAAAAAAATTTATAGCTCTTCAAATTTTTTTTATGACATTTTTCGCCAAAATAAGACTGAAGTTAGCGAAACGAATAGTCGAAAAATTGTCCGATTAAGTTGAAAATTTGCCAGAATTAGTAGCTAATTTATTGCTAATTAATTGCCAAAAGAAAAAATTTATAGCTCTTCAAATTTTTTTTATGACATTTTTCGCCAAAATAAAACTGAAGTTAGCGAAACGAATAGTCGAAAAATTGTCCGATCAAGTTGAAATTTTGCCTGAATTAGTAGCTAATTTATTGCTAATTAATTGCCAAAAGAAAAAATTTATAGCTCTTCAAATTTTTTTTTATGACATTTTTCGCCAAAATAAGACTGAAGTTAGCGAAACGAATAGTCGAAAAATTGTCCGCTCAAGTTGAAAATTTGCCAGAATTAGTAGCTAATTTATTGCTAATTAATTGCCAAAAGAAAAAATTTATAGCTCTTCAAATTTTTTTTGTATCACATTTTTCGCCAAAATAAGTCTGAAGTTAGCAAAACGAATAGTCGAAAAATTGTCCGATCAAGTTGAAATTTTGCCTGAATTAGTAGCTAATTTATTGCTAATTAATTGCCAAAAGAAAAACTTTATAGCTCTTCAATTTTTTTTTATGACAATTTTCGCCAAAATAAGACTGAAGTTAGCGAAACGATCGGCGAAAAATTGTCCGATCAAGTTGAAAATTTGCCAGAATTAGTAGCTAATTTATTGCTAATTAATTGCCAAAAGAAAAAATTTATAGCTCTTCAAATTTTTTTTTATGACATTTTTCGCCAAAATAAGACTGAAGTTAGCGAAACGAATAGTCGAAAAATTGTCCGATCAAGTTGAAATTTTGCCTGAATTAGTAGCTAATTTATTGCTAATTAATTGCCAAAAGAAAAAATTTATAGCTCTTCAAATTTTTTTTTTTATGACATTTTTCGCCAAAATAAGACTGAAGTTAGCGAAACGAATAGTCGAAAAATTGTCCGATCAAGTTGAAAATTTGCCAGAATTAGTAGCTAATTTATTGCTAATTAATTGCCAAAAGAAAAAATTTATAGCTCTTCAAATTTTTTTTTATGACATTTTTCGCCAAAATAAGACTGAAGTTAGCGAAACGAATAGTCGAAAAATTGTCCGATCAAGTAGAAAATTTGCCAGAATTAGTAGCTAATTTATTGCTAATTAATTGCCAAAAGATAAAATTTATAGCTCTTAAAATTTTTTTTTATGACATTTTTCGCCAAAATAAGACTGAAGTTAGCGAAACGAATAGTCGAAAAATTGTCCGATCAAGTTGAAAATTTGCCAGAATTAGTAGCTAATTTATTGCTAATTAATTGCCAAAAGAAAAAATTTATAGCTCTTCAAAATTTTTTTATGACATTTTTCGCCAAAATATGACTGAAGTTAGCGAAACGATCAGCGAAAAATTGTCGGATCAAGTGTAAAATTTGCCTGAATTAGTAGCTAATTTATTGCTAATAAATTGCCAAAAGAAAAAATTTATAGCTCTTCAAATTTTTTTTTTATGACATTTTTCGCCAAAATAAGACTGAAGTTAGCGAAACGAATAGTCGAAAAATTGTCCGATCAAGTTGAAAATTTGCCAGAATTAGTAGCTAATTTATTGCTAATTAATTGCCAAAAGAAAAAATTTATAGCTCTTCAAATTTTTTTTTTGACATTTTTCGCCAAAATAAGACTGAAGTTAGCGAAACGAATAGTCGAAAAATTGTCCTGAATTAGTAGCTAATAATATTGCTAATTAATTGCCAAAAGAAAAAATTTATAGCTCTTCAATTATTTTTTTTTATGACATTTTTCGCCAAAATAAGACTGAAGTTAGCGAAACGATCAGCAAAAAATTGTCGGATCAAGTTGAAAATTTGCCAGAATTAGTAGCTAATTTATTGCTAATTAATTGCCAAAAGAAAAAATTTATAGCTCCTCAAATTGTTTTTATGAAATTTTTCGCCAAAATAAGACTGAAGTTAGCGAAACGAATAGTCGAAAAATTGTCCGATCAAGTTGAAATTTTGCCTGAATTAGTAGCTAATTTATTGCTAATTAATTGCCAAAAGAAAAAATTTATAGCTCTTCAAATTTTTTTTTATGACATTTTTCGCCAAAATAAGACTGAAGTTAGCGAAACGATCGGCGAAAAATTGTCCGATCAAGTTGAAAATTTGCCAGAATTAGTAGCTAATTTATTGCTAATTAATTGCCAAAAGAAAAAATTTATAGCTCTTCAAATTTTTTTTTTTTATGACATTTTTCGCCAAAATAAGACTGAAGTTAGCGAAACGAATAGTAGAAAAATTGTCGGATCAAGTTGAAAATTTGCCAGAATTAGTAGCTAATTTATTGCTAATTAATTGCCAAAAGAAAAAATTTATAGCTCCTCAAATTGTTTTTATGAAATTTTTCGCCAAAATAAGACTGAAGTTAGCGAAACGAATAGTCGAAAAATTGTCCGATCAAGTTGAAATTTTGCCTGAATTAGTAGCTAATTTATTGCTAATTAATTGCCAAAAGAAAAAATTTATAGCTCTTCAAATTTTTTTTTATGACATTTTTCGCCAAAATAAGACTGAAGTTAGCGAAACGATCGGCGAAAAATTGTCCGATCAAGTTGAAAATTTGCCAGAATTAGTAGCTAATTTATTGCTAATTAATTGCCAAAAGAAAAAATTTATAGCTCCTCAAATTGTTTTTATGAAATTTTTCGCCAAAATAAAACTGAAGTTAGCAAAACGAATAGTCGAAAAATTGTCCGATCAAGTTGAAATTTTGCCTGAATTAGTAGCTAATTTATTGCTAATTAATTGCCAAAAGAAAAACTTTATAGCTCTTCAATTTTTTTTTTATGACAATTTTCGCCAAAATAAGACTGAAGTTAGCGAAACGATCGGCGAAAAATTGTCCGATCAAGTTGAAAATTTGCCAGAATTAGTAGCTAATTTATTGCTAATTAATTGCCAAAAGAAAAAATTTATAGCTCTTCAAATTTTTTTTTATGACATTTTTCGCCAAAATAAGACTGAAGTTAGCGAAACGAATAGTCGAAAAATTGTCCGATCAAGTTGAAATTTTGCCTGAATTAGTAGCTAATTTATTGCTAATTAATTGCCAAAAGAAAAAATTTATAGCTCTTCAAATTTTTTTTTTATGACATTTTTCGCCAAAATAAGACTGAAGTTAGCGAAACGAATAGTCGAAAAATTGTCCGATCAAGTTGAAAATTTGCCAGAATTAGTAGCTAATTTATTGCTAATTAATTGCCAAAAGAAAAAATTTATAGCTCTTCAAATTTTTTTTTATGACATTTTTCGCCAAAATAAGACTGAAGTTAGCGAAACGAATAGTCGAAAAATTGTCCGATCAAGTAGAAAATTTGCCAGAATTAGTAGCTAATTTATTGCTAATTAATTGCCAAAAGATAAAATTTATAGCTCTTAAAATTTTTTTTTATGACATTTTTCGCCAAAATAAGACTGAAGTTAGCGAAACGAATAGTCGAAAAATTGTCCGATCAAGTTGAAAATTTGCCAGAATTAGTAGCTAATTTATTGCTAATTAATTGCCAAAAGAAAAAATTTATAGCTCTTCAAAATTTTTGTATGACATTTTTCGCCAAAATATGACTGAAGTTAGCGAAACGATCAGCGAAAAATTGTCGGATCAAGTTGAAAATTTGCCTGAATTAGTAGCTAATTTATTGCTAATAAATTGCCAAAAGAAAAAATTTATAGCTCTTCAAATTTTTTTTTTATGACATTTTTCGCCAAAATAAGACTGAAGTTAGCGAAACGAATAGTCGAAAAATTGTCCGATCAAGTTGAAAATTTGCCAGAATTAGTAGCTAATTTATTGCTAATTAATTGCCAAAAGAAAAAATTTATAGCTCTTCAAATTTTTTTTTTGACATTTTTCGCCAAAATAAGACTGAAGTTAGCGAAACGAATAGTCGAAAAATTGTCCGATCAAGTTGAAATTTTGCCTGAATTAGTAGCTAATAATATTGCTAATTAATTGCCAAAAGAAAAAATTTATAGCTCTTCAATTATTTTTTTTATGACATTTTTCGCCAAAATAAGACTGAAGTTAGCGAAACGATCAGCAAAAAATTGTCGGATCAAGTTGAAAATTTGCCAGAATTAGTAGCTAATTTATTGCTAATTAATTGCCAAAAGAAAAAATTTATAGCTCTTCAAATTTTTTTTTTTATGACATTTTTCGCCAAAATAAGACTGAAGTTAGCGAAACGAATAGTAGAAAAATTGTCGGATCAAGTTGAAAATTTGCCAGAATTAGTAGCTAATTTATTGCTAATTAATTGCCAAAAGAAAAAATTTATAGCTCCTCAAATTGTTTTTATGAAATTTTTCGCCAAAATAAGACTGAAGTTAGCGAAACGAATAGTCGAAAAATTGTCCGATCAAGTTGAAATTTTGCCTGAATTAGTAGCTAATTTATTGCCAAAAGAAAAAATTTATAGCTCTTCAAATTTTTTTTTATGACATTTTTCGCCAAAATAAGACTGAAGTTAGCGAAACGAATAGTCGAAAAATTGTCCGATCAAGTAGAAAATTTGCCAGAATTAGTAGCTAATTTATTGCTAATTAATTGCCAAAAGATAAAATTTATAGCTCTTAAAATTTTTTTTTATGACATTTTTCGCCAAAATAAGACTGAAGTTAGCGAAACGAATAGTCGAAAAATTGTCCGATCAAGTTGAAAATTTGCCAGAATTAGTAGCTAATTTATTGCTAATTAATTGCCAAAAGAAAAAATTTATAGCTCTTCAAAATTTTTTTATGACATTTTTCGCCAAAATATGACTGAAGTTAGCGAAACGATCAGCGAAAAATTTTCGGATCAAGTTGAAAATTTGCCTGAATTAGTAGCTAATTTATTGCTAATAAATTGCCAAAAGAAAAAATTTATAGCTCTTCAAATTTTTTTTTATGACATTTTTCGCCAAAATAAGACTGAAGTTAGCGAAACGAATAGTCGAAAAATTGTCCGATCAAGTTGAAAATTTGCCAGAATTAGTAGCTAATTTATTGCTAATTAATTGCCAAAAGAAAAAATTTATAGCTCTTCAAATTTTTTTTTTGACATTTTTCGCCAAAATAAGACTGAAGTTAGCGAAACGAATAGTCGAAAAATTGTCCGATCAAGTTGAAATTTTGCCTGAATTAGTAGCTAATAATATTGCTAATTAATTGCCAAAAGAAAAAATTTATAGCTCTTCAATTATTTTTTTTTATGACATTTTTCGCCAAAATAAGACTGAAGTTAGCGAAACGATCAGCAAAAAATTGTCGGATCAAGTTGAAAATTTGCCAGAATTAGTAGCTAATTTATTGCTAATTAATTGCCAAAAGAAAAAATTTATAGCTCTTCAAATTTTTTTTTTTATGACATTTTTCGCCAAAATAAGACTGAAGTTAGCGAAACGAATAGTAGAAAAATTGTCGGATCAAGTTGAAAATTTGCCAGAATTAGTAGCTAATTTATTGCTAATTAATTGCCAAAAGAAAAAATTTATAGCTCTTCAAAATTTTTTAATGACATTTTTCGCCAAAATATGACTGAAGTTAGCGAAACGATCAGCGAAAAATTGTCGGATCAAGTTGAAAATTTGCCTGAATTAGTAGCTAATTTATTGCTAATAAATTGCCAGAAGAAAAAATTTATAGCTCTTCAAATTTTTTTTTTATGACATTTTTCGCCAAAATAAGACTGAAGTTAGCGAAACGAATAGTCGAAAAATTGTCCGATCAAGTTGAAAATTTGCCAGAATTAGTAGCTAATTTATTGCTAATTAATTGCCAAAAGAAAAAATTTATAGCTCTTCAAATTTTTTTTTTGACATTTTTCGCCAAAATAAGACTGAAGTTAGCGAAACGAATAGTCGAAAAATTGTCCGATCAAGTTGAAATTTTGCCTGAATTAGTAGCTAATTTATTGCTAATTAATTGCCAAAAGAAAAAATTTATAGCTCTTCAAATTTTTTTTTTGACATTTTTCGCCAAAATAAGACTGAAGTTAGCGAAACGAATAGTCGAAAAATTGTCGGATCAAGTTGAAAATTTGCCAGAATTAGTAGCTAATTTATTGCTAATTAATTGCCAAAAGAAAAAATTTATAGCTCTTCAATTATTTTTTTTTATGACATTTTTCGCCAAAATAAGACTGAAGTTAGCGAAACGATCAGCAAAAAATTGTCGGATCAAGTTGAAAATTTGCCAGAATTAGTAGCTAATTTATTGCTAATTAATTGCCAAAAGAAAAAATTTATAGCTCTTCAAATTTTTTTTTTATGACATTTTTCGCCAAAATAAGACTGAAGTTAGCGAAACGAATAGTAGAAAAATTGTCGGATCAAGTTGAAAATTTGCCAGAATTAGTAGCTAATTTATTGCTAATTAATTGCCAAAAGAAAAAATTTATAGCTCCTCAAATTGTTTTTATGAAATTCTGCGCTAAATTGTCCGATCAAGTTGAAATTTTCAACTTGATCCGACAATTTTTCGCTGATCGTTTCGCTAACTTCTAACTATTTTGGCGAAAAATGTCATAAAAAAAATTTGAAGAGCTATAAATTTTTTCTTTTGGCAATTAATTAGCAATAAATTAGCTACTAATTCTGGCAAATTTTCAACTTGATCGGACAATTTTTCGACTATTCGTTTCGCTAACTTCAGTCTTATTTTGGCGAAAAATGTCATAAAAAAAAATTTGAAGAGCTATAAATTTTTTCTTTTGGCAATTAATTAGCAATAAATTAGCTACTAATTCTGGCAAATTTTCAACTTGATCCGACAATTTTTCGACTATTCGCTTCGCTAACTTCAGTCTTATTTTGGCGAAAAATGTCATAAAAAAAAATTTGAAGAGCTATACATTTTTTCTTTTGGCAATTAATTAGCAATAAATTAGCTACTAATTCTGGCAAATTTTCAACTTGATCCGACAATTTTTCGACTATTCGCTTCGCTAACTTCAGTCTTATTTTGGCGAAAAATGTCATAAAAAAAAATTTGAAGAGCTATACATTTTTTATTTTGGCAATTAATTAGCAATAAATTAGCTACTAATTCTGGCAAATTTTCAACTTGATCGGACAATTTTTCGACTATTCGTTTCGCTAACTTCAGTCTTATTTTGGCGAAAAATGTCATAAAAAAAAATTTGAAGAGCTATAAATTTTTTCTTTTGGCAATTAATTAGCAATAAATTAGCTACTAATTCTGGCAAATTTTCAACTTGATCGGACAATTTTTCGACTATTCGTTTCGCTAACTTCAGTCTTACTTTGGCGAAAAATCTCATAAAAAAAAAATTTGAAGAGCTATAAATTTTTTCTTTTGGCAATTAATTAGCAATAAATTAGCTACTAATTCAGGCAAAATTTCAACTTGATCGGACAATTTTTCGACTATTCGTTTCGCTAACTTCAGTCTTATTTTGGCGAAAAATTTCATAAAAACAATTTGAGGAGCTATAAATTTTTTCTTTTGGCAATTAATTAGCAATAAATTAGCTACTAATTCTGGCAAATTTTCAACTTGATCCGACAATTTTTCTACTATTCGTTTCGCTAACTTCAGTCTTATTTTGGCGAAAAATGTCATAAAAAAAAAAAATTTGAAGAGCTATAAATTTTTTCTTTTGGCAATTAATTAGCAATAAATTAGCTACTAATTCTGGCAAATTTTCAACTTGATCGGACAATTTTTCGCCGATCGTTTCGCTAACTTCAGTCTTATTTTGGCGAAAAATGTCATAAAAAAAAATTTGAAGAGCTATAAATTTTTTCTTTTGGCAATTAATTAGCAATAAATTAGCTACTAATTCAGGCAAAATTTCAACTTGATCGGACAATTTTTCGACTATTCGTTTCGCTAACTTCAGTCTTATTTTGGCGAAAAATTTCATAAAAACAATTTGAGGAGCTATAAATTTTTTCTTTTGGCAATTAATTAGCAATAAATTAGCTACTAATTCTGGCAAATTTTCAACTTGATCCGACAATTTTTCTACTATTCGTTTCGCTAACTTCAGTCTTATTTTGGCGAAAAATGTCATAAAAAAAAAAATTTGAAGAACTATAAATTTTTTCTTTTGGCAGTTAATTAGCAATAAATTAGCTACTAATTCTGGCAAATTTTCAACTTGATCCGACAATTTTTCGCTGATCGTTTCGCTAACTTCAGTCTTATTTTGGCGAAAAATGTCATAAAAAAAAAATTGAAGAGCTATACATTTTTTCTTTTGGCAATTAATTAGCAATAAATTAGCTACTAATTCAGGCAAAATTTCAACTGATTTCGCCAACCTATCGCCGCCAAAATAAGGGACGTTACAGCCCCAGACGAATTATTATTGTGAATAGTTCTATTATTAGGATCATCCAAACACTAGAAGGACTTAAACACGTCCTCAAAATGCTTGAATTTTTTCGTTATAATAGAAAATTCCTTCCCAATTTCCGAAAACGCGTTTCTCGTTTCCCTAAAAAGCTTGTAGAGATCAACTTCCTTTGATATGCATTTTACGCACGACCAACGTAAGCCCTTGTCTTCATTTAAAGCGTCCGCAACTCTACCGGTCAAGCCTGCACATTTCATATGTCCAAGCCCATCACAGAGCCAACAAGACAAGTAGAGTTCGGACTCACTTTTTATAGAACAATTTGGAAAGATGCACGACATAATAAACGAAAATAAAAAACAGTAACAAAAACTTTATAAAAATACCAAAAGAGAGGTTTTTATACTTATATAGAAACTAGTAAACAAGAATAAAAGCAGGATACCGCAGCAGGTTAAACTCCTACTTATCCAGACTAGACCCTGACGTGCCGAATGAATGTCCGGCATGCGGCTCGTCACCCCATAATACCAACCATTTATTTACCTGCTCTTCGGAGCCCACTCTTCTAACACCCATCTCCCTCTGGTCCAACCCTGTCGAAACTGCAAGTTTCCTAGGACTCCCGTTAGAAGAAATTGATGACAATTTAGGTTAAGGAAAAGTACACGCTGGGCAGGGCTACACTTTGTTACAACAACAACAAAAGCAGGTTTTAATAAAATGCAACTCTGAAAGTTTGAAAAGCAAGAGTAGGTAGCGAGCAGTTTGAGAGTCACTGTATTTGACACTTAATAAACAACGCAAACAACTGTGATAAAAGTAAATAGCTAAGTAAGAAAAGGAAAAAGTGCATACAATAACAATTGCAAGAATTAAAGCCTATCAAACTGCAACAAATACAAAAATGCAAAATGACTCGGCAAATAAAAATTATGACAAACTAATTTAAATATTTAGATTAAATTCATAAAGTAAGAATAACTAAACAAAACTAAATTTTCACAATTTAACACTAAGTATTTGCACTTATTTTTATCACAATTAGGAAACAGAAAGTTAGATTTTATAATTAAATTTCTCAATTTAAAGCACAGAAAATATAAAACACAACTACACAGCTCAAGTGACGTTTGCGTATTTGGGTATTTCGCCAGCGTAATGCAATTGGCCTGTCGTGAAATGTTGTTAGCAGTTTTCATTTTTTTCTTGCCTTTTTCAGTACGTTTTTAAATCTTTACAAATTCTAAAAAGTAGCAAACAAATTCTGAAAAGAGTGCTACAAGTTCAAAATGTAAAATAAACTTTATAAATTACAACTCTAAAGGCTGGCTTTCATTAGGTCAAAAGGTGTCAAATTTCATCGACTTTATCGAGATTCGGTTGCTTATTTGGTAATTGATTACTTTAGCTGTCAACTGCTAATAAATTAGCTAAAACTATGGGAAGGGGGCTCAAAAGGCGGAGTTTGGACTCAGGATCACGAATCCGGAAGCGCATTTTTAATATTCTGCTTCTCTGAGGAGATATTTGCAATCCAAGTTTCAAGATTTCATGTGGTTGTTTTATTTACATTAGACTGCGCCTAAAAACGTCGAAAAAAGTGCGTACCGTGGCACGGTTCAGGCAACACCCCGGACTTGGGATGGCGTGGCCCAGGTTATTTTTTTATAAGCGCGGCCGAAGGCTGCCAGCTCATTATGTTCTGCACATAAATACCATGGATTCCGCCCCAATTTTGGTATCGAACCCGGGTCAATTTTCGGGTTTTCGACCATAACTTTTCACTTTTTGACAGCTAAAGTAGACAATTACCGCTTATTTCGATAAAGTCGATAGAAATTTTCAAAATTTGACCTAATGAAAACCAGACTTAAGAAGATTTCAACTATTATTTTTCACCTTATTTTAAAAATTTAGAGAACTATTACCCCTTTATTTACTACTAATTTTTTTACGCAATCGAATGCAACTCCGCGCTATATGATACTATTTTCCAAAAAAGCAACTCTGATCATCAGGTGTTAAACTCACTTTGAAAATTTGACGTCTATGCAGAAGATTCCACACTTGTACTGATACACAATGGCCCATATGTAGTTATTTTGGGTCGAGGCCACAATAACACATTCGGGTAGTTTAGGACTCCCCTTGGTATTAGTTTCCTTTAGGGGTCAACTGCTAATAAATTAGCTAAAATTATGGGAGATAACTCAAAAGACGGGTTTTGGCCTCAGGATCACGAATCCGAAATCGCTTTTTTAATTTTTTGTTTTAGTGAAAAGTTATGGTCAAAAAACCGAAAAATGACCTGGGTCCGATACCAAAATTGAGTTGGCGGCCTTCGGCCGCGGTTAAAAAAAATAACCCTGGGCTACGCCATCCCAACGGACTTTTTTTGCTTGTTTTTAGGGACAGTCTAATAAAACTACAACAACAACATGAAAACTTGGAACTTTGATTGAAAATATCTCTGCAGAGAAGCAAAATATTAAAAAAGTGCTTCCGGATTCGTGATCCTGAGGTCGAACCCCGCCTTTTGAGCTATATCACATAATTTTTAGCTAATTTATCAGCAGTTGACCCCTAAAGGAAACAAATACCGCTATTTTTTATAAAGAAAGATGTTGTTGTAACGAGGTGTAGCCCTGCGTTAAATCTTAGACAGGGTCACCCGAAGTGTATTGCTCTTGGCCGGGTCGATATAAGAAAACGGCCCGGATCGTTTCGGCACGATGGGTACAGCACAAGTACTGGTACCGTTCTCGTAGAACCGGCAATACAAGAAACTAGCCATGTAGGTCATTTAGCGTTACCCAGGGAGCACCAATGGTTAGGCGACCTACGCTTACACTCCTTCTGGCCAATTTTGGAATCGGAGACGGGTCATTTTTCGGCTTTTTCACCATAACTTTAAATAAATTAGCTAAAATTATGGAAGGATCAAGAATCCGGAAGCGCTTTTTAATTTTTTGCTTCTGTGAAGAGATATTTGCAATCAAAGTTACAAGTTTCATGTGGTTGTTGTAAAACGTCCAAAAAATATTCATATGAAGTTTATACATAATTATATATATATATATCTTACTGTGTTATAAATATTGTAAAGCGTCTTCAACAATAATGACCACCGTTTCAACTTCTGGGCTCAGTAACTAGTTCGTGAATCAATAACACAACTTCCAATAACTTTACGGCAACCTCAGAATTTTCTTAACTTTCAAGTTCAGTTATTTATCCACAATAAAATAACAAAATTGATATTTCTAAGACGCACAAACATTTACCGACTTCACCAAAAAATGTATCCCGAAGTCTGTTAAGAAAGGCGAATCAGACATGGTCAGTGTTGCCACTAACTGTAAATCTTTTTTAGAGTGATGTCACACCTTACCTCCATACCGAAGCGCTCGATGGATGTTACATCCACACTGAAAGATGAACCCTACTGGACAGCTGTGTGGTCAGTGACAACTAAGGGGCGTAAAAGTAGGTCGCCTCCCAGTTGGTGCACCCTTGGGAACGCTAAATGACCTACATGGCCTACACGGCTAGTTTCTTATATTGCCGGTTCTACGAGAACGGTACCAGTACTTGTGCTGTACCCATCGTGCCGAAACGACCCGGCCAAGAGCAATACACTCGGGGTGACTCTGTCTGACATTTAAGGTGATGAACCAATGCAGGCTTAATTTGCTTTCCTAGGCTTGCCTTGCTTTTCTTTGAAAGCTCCTATGGCCAAATAGAAGTTTCAAAAGTTGTCAAAAATACAGGATGAGACGAACAAGACAAATAGTGAGGCGTGTGAAGCGAGATCAAATAGAGATTTGGGCTATTCGGCGCTTTGAAGCGCTTCAAGCAACCAAAGTAAAGCTGCCGCTGGGCCAACTTTCATACATTTCAGTACAGTTCAAAAGAATTTTGACATTTCTCGACGCAAAACCAGCAAGGCAAGCGTGCATTGGGCCATCATCTTAAGGCAGGGCTACACCTCGTTACAACAACAACAACAACATCTCAGCTGATACTACCCTGCAAAAATTGTTGGATTGTGTGTTCCACTAGTAATCCTTTGTATACCTAATCGGACCACCTTCAACTTTTCAACTATTGAACTTTTCAACTTTTGAACCGATTTTCCAATTTTTTTTACATTGGATAGGTAATTGAATTACCTTTCATTTGAGGTACCACTGCTTTGGGTACAAAACTGCGTATAAGCAAAATTCAAAACACTTTTCCAGTCAAAATTTTTTAAAAACTGATAAATTAATTTTAATGTTTGTCATTGCATTGGCGGCTACGCGAACCACAGTTATTCTGTATAAAACAATTTTTTGCGTAGACGACCTTCGGCCGCGCTTATAAAAAATAACCCTGGGCTACGCCATGCCAAGTCCGGGTGTGTGCGATAACCTTCTGGCTAGGCGGCCTTCGGCCGCGCTTATAAAGAATAACCCTGGGCTACGAATGTCAAGTCCGGATGTGTGCCATAACCTTCTGGGTAGTACACCCTTCTACGTAGGAGGCCTTCGGGCGCGCTTATAAAAAATAACCCTGGGCTACGCCATGCCAAGTCCGGGTGTGCGGTATAACCATGGTCCTCCTGCCTTCGGCCGCGCTCCAAAAAAATAATCCTTAGCCGATCCAAAGATTGTTGGTTAACGTTATGGAAAATTAATTTAAGCTTTAAATACCAACGAATTAAAAGAATATACATATGAAGGGCTTAGAACCAAAAGGATCTAAGTGACATTTTTAAAAAAATTGAGTTATACCCATATTTGTATAGTTAAATATAGTGTCTATTTGCTGACAATGCGATCCAAGTCATTTTGCACATTTTAGTGCCATATATTTGCCGGGCCAAAAACGTACTAAATTTTATTGCATTAATGATTGGAGCAAAAAGGATCTAAGTGCGCTCCTCCAAGCAATAAAATTCAATTGCTCGGCCAAAAGAACATGCATAATTTTTCCGAATATGCAGTTTTGTAGCCCCTTTAATTTTAGTCTAACAAAGTGCTAAACTTAAGTTCGTAGGAAGTCTCGCTGATTTTTGGCAATTTTTTTTCTGGATCCAAGCGCGCTTAGACCCTTTTGGCTCCAAAAATGCTTGCAATAAAATTTCAAGCGTTGATTGCTCGGACATTAAAACATGTAGAATTTTTTGGAGTATGCAGTTTTGTAGCCCCTTTAATTTTAGTCTAACAAAGTGCTAAACTTAAGTTCGTAGGAAGTCTCCCTGATTTTTGGCAATTTTTTTTCTGGATCCAAGCGCGCTTAGACCCTTTTGGCTCCAAAAATGCTTGCAATAAAATTTCAAGCGTTGATTGCTCGGCCATAAAAATCTGTACAATTTTTTCGAGTATGCAGTTTCGTAGCATCTTTAGTTTTAGTCTAACAAAGTGCTAAACTTAAGTTCGTAGGAAGTCTCGCTGATTTTTGGAAATTTTTTTCTACATATTTTTTACAAAACTAAGATTAACTTACTTACTGGTTTCAAAATTGCCACAAATCAGAGAGACTTCCTACGAACTTAAGTTTAGCACTTTGTTAGACTAAAATTAAAGGGGCTACAAAACTGCATACTCGGAAAAATTCTACATGTTCTTTTGGCCGAGCAATCAACGTTCGAAATGTTATTGCAATAATTTTTGGAAATTTTTGCAATAATTTTTTGAAATTTACAGTTATTTTCCATCTGCAGTAAACATCCTCTGAAATAGTTGACTAACCTGCAATTTAGACAGGAATCATTTCAAACGCATTTACCCATATTTTACAATAGACAATTTACTTTAACCTTAATTATCTCAATTCAACTACGATGTCACTTAGATCCCTTCGGTTCTAACCCCTTCATATATACATGTATGTCCAAATAAGTATGCGTAACTTACTTAGTAAATATAGCACCTAGCTGTGCGACCTTACTCAATCCCGACTCTTGCGTCCCCGTTCGTGCACTCTGGGCAACGTGAACTATTTACTGCTCGCGGCAGAAAGAGAGGGAGCCCCGGCGGGGCCACTCTGGCATATCTGGTTTAAGGGCTCACCGAGGTCTTTTTTGGCAGCGTTTGTTCACCATGTGATGCGGCTGCAAGCGGGTGTCTGTCTTGGAGCAAGCGGCTTTCTTATAAATGTGTGAATATTTATTTTCAAAGCCACGGAGACGGGTTGTGGCTGGGTTTGAGATCCGCCACGGAAAAAATAAAAACATAAAATTTATCTGCGCAGAGAAGGACTCCTTCTACGATAAACTTGAACAGACCTATGATCGCTGCCCTCAAAATCGTGCTAGGCGACTTTAATGCCAAGGTAGGCAAGGAAGGAGTCTTTGGTCCTACAGTTGGGAAATTTAGTCTCCACGATATAAAATCCCCCAACGGCCCTAGGTTGATTGACTCCGCCACTGCTCGAAATATGGTCATCAGTAGTACCAGGTTCCAGCATAGTCAAATACACCAAGCCCCTGATCAAAGAACATGAAACGAGATTGATCATGTCATGGTCGACGGCAGACAGAGCTCCACCGTTCTGGACGTGCGTACACTACGTGGTCCCAATATCGACTAGGACCATTATATTGTTGCAGCCAAGATACGCACACGCCTCTGTGCAGAGAAGAAAGGGCGCACAGTAACGGAAGGAAAGTTTGACGTCGAGAAGCTGCGCACGACACAGACAGCTGATAATTTCTCCACTCGACGCTCACACCTGCTATCGGAGAGCAATCCTCGACCTAACGATGTAACCGAGCAATGGAAGCATGTCTCTAACTCAATACGTACCCCCGCTGAGGCCACTATAGGGTTTCAGCGGGCCCGCAAGAACAACTGGTCCGATGAGGAATGCAGCACTGCCGCGGACAAAAAGGACGTTACCTACAGGGAGACGTTGCGAACGGGCGCAACCAGCAGTGTATTGCAACGATATTGAGAGGCGAAGAAGGAAGAGAGACATCTTTTGAGAGAAAAGAAACGCGAGGCCGAAAGGCGTGAGTGTGAGGAGCTTGAGATGCTGGCTGATAGGAATGATTCTCGAAAATTCTATGAAAGATCCGGCGGATGACGGAAGGTTTTAAGACCGGGCAAGTTCCTGTAAGGACAATAATGGCGACCTGGTAACCGATGTACAGAGTACCGCAATGGTACAATCTTTTACAAGAGCGTGCAATTGCTGGCGTATTCCGATGATATTGATATCATTGGCTTTAACAACCGCGCCGTAAGCGCTGCCTTCTCTGGACTGGATAATCATCATTTATTGGCGCTTAACCGCCTAAGCGATTTTGGCCGTTTCGTATCAAAGCACGCCAGTCATTCCTTTTTAGCGATAACCGACGCCAATTGGAAACCCCAAAGGAGTTCAAGTCATCCTCCACCTGTTGTTTCCATCTCAGTCGAGGCCTCCCCCTTCCTCTGCTGCAGAATTCAGGCGACGATAGGAAAACCTTCTGTGCTGGAGCTTCGGAGTCTTTGGGCTTTAATTCGCTGAACTAAGGTCAGATCTGCGTAGAGCTCGTACAGCTCATCGTTAAATTTCCTTCTATACACGCCGTTGGCATCACGGGAAGGACCATAAATCTTCCGGAGAACTTTTCTCTCAAATACTCCAAGGGCCATCTCATCTTCTCTTGACATTGTCCATGAATCTGAGCCATACATCAGGACAGGTATGATGAGAGACTTATAGAGCGTGATCTTTGTTCTTCGAGAGAGGACTTTACTTCTCAATTGCCTACTCAGTCCAAAGTAGCACTTGTTGGAAAGAGTGATTCTCCGCTGGATTTCTAGACTGATATTATTTTCGGTGTTGATACTGGTTCCCAAATAGACGAAGTCCCTCACAGTTTCAAATTTGTAACTATCAACAGTGACATGGCTGCCAAGGCGCAGGTGCGCCGATTCTTTCTTTGATGACAGCAAATACTTCGTCTTGTCCTCGTTCACGGCAAGACCCACTTTTTTCGCTTCCTTATCCAGTCCAGAGAAGGCAGCGCTTACGGCGCGATTGTTAAGGCCAATGATATCAATATCATCGGCATACTCCAGCAATTGCACGCTCTTGTAAAAGATTGTACCATTGCGGTTTAGCTCTGCTGCTCGAATTATCTTCTCCAGCATCAGATTGAAGAAATCGCACGAAAGGGAGTCGCCCTGTCTGAAGCCTCGTTTGGTTTCAAATGGCTCAGAGAGGTCCTTCCCGATTCTGACGGAGCTGTTCGTATTGCTCAAGGTCATTTGACAAAGCCGTATAAGCTTTGCAGGGAAGTCAAATTCAGACATGGCGGCATACAGGCAACTCCTTTTTACGCTGTCAAAAGCGGCTTTAAAATCGACAAAGAGATGGTGAGTGTCGATTCTCTTATCATGGGTCTTCTCCAGGATTTGGCGTATCGTGAAAATCTGGTCGATGGTAGACTTACCAGGTCTAAAGCCACACTGATAAGGTCCAATCAGTTTGTCTACGATGGGCTTCAGCCTTTCACACAACACGCTAGAAAGAACCTTATATGCGATATTAAGAAGACTAATTCCGCGGTAGTTGGAGCGGTTAGCGGGATCGCCTTTCTTGTGGATTGGGCAAAGCACACTTAAATTCCAATCCGGAGGCATGCATTCGTCTGACCATATTCTGCATAAGAGCTGATGCATGCTTTTTACCAGCTCTTCGCCTCCGTGTTTGAACAGCTCGGCGGGTAGTCCGTCTTTTCCAGGCGCTTTTTTGTTTTTGACCCGGGATATAGCTATCCTCACTTCATCATAGTCAGGTGGTGGGACGACTTTTCCATCGTCAGGGATTGGGGCATCGGGTTCGACGTCTCCCTCGCAATTTAGCAGTGAGGAGAAGTGCTCCCTCCATAATTTAAGTACACTTTGTACGTCGGTTACCAGGTCGCCATTATTGTCCTTACAGGAGCTTGCCCCGGTCTTAAAACCTTCCGTCATCCGCCGGATCTTTTCATAGAATTTTCGGGCATCATTCCTGTCAGACAGCATCTCAAGCTCCTCACACTCACGCCTTTCGGCCTCACTTTTCTTTTTTCTGAAAAGGCGTCTCTCTTCCTTCTTTGCCTCACGATATTGTTGCCATACACTGCGGGTTGCGCCCGTTCGCAACGTCTCCTTGTAGGCAGCGTCCTTTTTTTTCGAGGCAGTTTTGCATTCCTCATCGTACCAGTTGTTCTTGCGGGCTCGCTGGAACCCTATAGTGGCCTCAGCGGCGGTACGCAATGAGTGAGAGATATGCTTCCATTGCTCGGTTACATCGTTAGGTCGAGGATTGCCCTCTGCTCAAACTTTCCTTCCGTTACTGTGCGCACTTTCTTCGTTGCACAGAGGCGTGTGCGTATCTTGGCTGCGACAAGATAATGGTCAGAGTCAATATTGGGACCACGCAGTGTACGCACGTCCAGAACGGTGGAGCTATGTCTGCCGTCAATCAAGACATGATCAATCTGGTTTCTAGTTCTTTGATCAGGGGACAGCCATGTGGCTTGGTGTATTCGCTTATGCTGGAACCTGGTACTACTGATGACCATATTGCGAGCAGCGGCGAATTCAATCAACCTAGTGCCGTTGGGGGATGTTATATCGTGGAGACTGGATTTTCCAACTGTGGGACCAAAGACTCCTTCCTTGCCCACCTTAGCATTAAAGTTGCCGAGCACGATTTTGATATCATGCTGGGGGCAGCGATCATAAGTCTGTTCAAGTTTATCGTAGAAGGAGTCCTTCTCTGCGTCGTCCGTCTCCTCAGTCGGCGCATAGGCGCAGATAAATGTTATGTTGAAAAACCTCGCCTTGATGCGGATCGCAGCGAGACGCTCGTTCACAGGAGTGAACGCTAATACTTGGCGGCGAAGTCTCTTTCCCACCACGAATCCTACACCACGCGCTTTGCCGCGTGTCTGGCCACTGTAGTATACGTCACAAGGACCGATGGTCGTCTTTCCTTGCCCCGTCCATCGCATTTCCTGCAGGGCGGTGATGTCGGCCTTTGCGCCTACGAGGACATCAACCAGTCGGGCAGCGGTTCCGTCCCTTGAAAGGGTCCGGACATTCCCGGTACATGCCCTAATATCCAAATCGTTATGCCTTATTCGTTTTGCCGGGTCATCAGCATTAAAGGGGGTTCTCATCCGAGGCTTTGCATTTGTTTTCTTTGGAATTAAGTTTTTTACGTGGCGGGTCCCAAACCCAGCGCACAACCCGTTTCGGGGTTTTGGAAAATATTTACACATTTATACAGCGAGCCGCTTGCTTCAAGACTGACGCCCGCTTGCAGCCGCACCTCATGGTGAACAGACGCTACGCAAAAACCTCGGTGAGCCCTTAAACCAAGTATGTCAGAGTGGCCCCACCGGGGCTCCCTCTCTTTCTGTCGCGAGCCTGGGTAGCTCCCGTTGCCCAGAGTGCACGAACGAGGACGCAAGAGTCGGGATTGAGCAAGGTCACTTGGCAACCACACTCCATTACACTCCAACTGGACTGGATAAGGAAGCGCAAAAAAAGTGGGTCTTGCGGTCAACGAGGACAAGACGAAGTATCTGCTGTCATCAAAGATAGAATCGGCGCACCTGCGCCTTGGCAGCCACGTCACCGTTGATAGAAAATCTGGTCGATGGTAGACTTACCAGGTCTAAAGCCACACTGATAAGGTCCAATCAGTTTGTCTACGATGGGCTTCAGCCTTTCACACAACACGCTAGAAAGAACCTTATATGCGATATTAAGAAGACTAATTCCGCGGTAGTTGGAGCGGTTAGCGGGATCGCCTTTCTTGTGGATTGGGCAAAGCACACTTAAATTCCAATCCGGAGGCATGCATTCGTCTGACCATATTCTGCATAAGAGCTGATGCATGCTTTTTACCAGCTCTTCGCCTCCGTGTTTGAACAGCTCGGCGGGTAGTCCGTCTTTTCCAGGCGCTTTTTTGTTTTTGAGCCGGGATATAGCTATCCTCACTTCATCATAGTCAGGTGGTGGGACGACTTTTCCATCGTCAGGGATTGGGGCATCGGGTTCGACGTCTCCCTCGCAATTTAGCAGTGAGGAGAAGTGCTCCCTCCATAATTTAAGTACACTTTGTACGTCGGTTACCAGGTCGCCATTATTGTCCTTACAGGAGCTTGCCCCGGTCTTAAAACCTTCCGTCATCCGCCGGATCTTTTCATAGAATTTTCGGGCATCATTCCTGTCAGACAGCATCTCAAGCTCCTCACACTCACGCCTTTCGGCCTCACTTTTCTTTTTTCTGAAAAGGCGTCTCTCTTCCTTCTTTGCCTCACGATATTGTTGCCATACACTGCGGGTTGCGCCCGTTCGCAACGTCTCCTTGTAGGCAGCGTCCTTTTTTTTCGAGGCAGTTTTGCATTCCTCATCGTACCAGTTGTTCTTGCGGGCTCGCTGGAACCCTATAGTGGCCTCAGCGGCGGTACGCAATGAGTGAGAGATATGCTTCCATTGCTCGGTTACATCGTTAGGTCGAGGATTGCCCTCTGCTCAAACTTTCCTTCCGTTACTGTGCGCACTTTCTTCGTTGCACAGAGGCGTGTGCGTATCTTGGCTGCGACAAGATAATGGTCAGAGTCAATATTGGGACCACGCAGTGTACGCACGTCCAGAACGGTGGAGCTATGTCTGCCGTCAATCAAGACATGATCAATCTGGTTTCTAGTTCTTTGATCAGGGGACAGCCATGTGGCTTGGTGTATTCGCTTATGCTGGAACCTGGTACTACTGATGACCATATTGCGAGCAGCGGCGAATTCAATCAACCTAGTGCCGTTGGGGGATGTTATATCGTGGAGACTGAATTTTCCAACTGTGGGACCAAAGACTCCTTCCTTGCCCACCTTAGCATTAAAGTTGCCGAGCACGATTTTGATATCATGCTGGGGGCAGCGATCATAAGTCTGTTCAAGTTTATCGTAGAAGGAGTCCTTCTCTGCGTCGTCCGTCTCCTCAGTCGGCGCATAGGCGCAGATAAATGTTATGTTGAAAAACCTCGCCTTGATGCGGATCGCAGCGAGACGCTCGTTCACAGGAGTGAACGCTAATACTTGGCGGCGAAGTCTCTTTCCCACCACGAATCCTACACCACGCGCTTTGCCGCGTGTCTGGCCACTGTAGTATACGTCACAAGGACCGATGGTCGTCTTTCCTTGCCCCGTCCATCGCATTTCCTGCAGGGCGGTGATGTCGGCCTTTGCGCCTACGAGGACATCAACCAGTCGGGCAGCGGTTCCGTCCCTTGAAAGGGTCCGGACATTCCCGGTACATGCCCTAATATCCAAATCGTTATGCCTTATTCGTTTTGCCGGGTCATCAGCATTAAAGGGGGTTCTCATCCGAGGCTTTGCATTTGTTTTCTTTGGAATTAAGTTTTTTACGTGGCGGGTCCCAAACCCAGCGCACAACCCGTTTCGGGGTTTTGGAAAATATTTACACATTTATATAGCGAGCCGCTTGCTTCAAGACTGACGCCCGCTTGCAGCCGCACCTCATGGTGAACAGACGCTACGCAAAAACCTCGGTGAGCCCTTAAACCAAGTATGTCAGAGTGGCCCCACCGGGGCTCCCTCTCTTTCTGTCGCGAGCCTAGGTAGCTCCCGTTGCCCAGAGTGCACGAACGAGGACGCAAGAGTCGGGATTGAGCAAGGTCACTTGGCAACCACACTCCATTACACTCCAACTGGACTGGATAAGGAAGCGCAAAAAAAGTGGGTCTTGCGGTCAACGAGGACAAGACGAAGTATCTGCTGTCATCAAAGATAGAATCGGCGCACCTGCGCCTTGGCAGCCATGTCACCGTTGATAGCTACAAATTTGAAACGGTGAGGGACTTCGTCTACTTGGGAACCAGAATTAACACCGAGAACAATATCAGGCTAGAAATCCAACGGATAATCACTCTTGCCAACAAGTGTTACTTTGGACTAAGTAGGCAATTGAGAAGTAAAGTCCTCTCTCGATAAACAAAGATCACGCTCTATAAGTCCTGATGTACGGCTCGGAATCATGGACAGTGTCAAGACAAGATGAGATGGCCCTTGGAGTATTTGAGAGAAAAGTTCTCCGGAAGATTTATGGTCCTTCCCGTCATGCCAACGGCGAGTATCGAAGGAAATTTAACCATGAGCTGTACGAGCTTTACGCATACCTGACCATAGTTCAGCGGATTAAAGCCCAAAGGCTCCGCTGGTTGGGTCATGTTATTATTAATCTTGGCTTGCGTAATTTATTGACGCTTAACCGCCTAGGAGATTTTTGGCCATTTTGTATCAAAGCATGCCAGTCATTCCTTTTTAGCGATAACTGGCGCTAATTGGAAACCCCAAGGGAGTTCAAGTCATCCTCCACTTATTGTTTCCATCTCAGTCGAGGCCTGCCCCTTCCCCTGCTGCCGAATTCGGGTGTCGATAGGAAAACCTTCTGTGCTAGAGCTTCTTTGTCCATTCGCATAACATGGGCAGGTGAGTAGCCCGCTGAAGTATTTTAAGGGCTAGGATTACAAACTGCATATCAAATGAAAGGTAATTTTACTACCTATACAATGAAACAAAATTCTGAAAATCGGTTCGATACTTAAGAGAAATTTAGATTTAAAAATGCTTCATATGAACTTTGACCCTTAATAACTCCTGTTATGGTCATTTGCCCACAAAAAAATTATGTAGTTATTCTCATCTTGGCCATGTCTATCAATCCTCATACTCTTGATTTTAGAATTGTCCGTATACTGCATTTAAGCCAGCGATGCTCAAACGCACACTACCAAACTTTGCGACTGTGTTGAAGTATGAGAGAGCTTCTTGCTACACCCAAAAAAAATTCCAAATACCGAATTAACAAAAATTTTGCATAAAAAAAAATAAATAAAAATTAAAAGGGTATTAGTAAAGTAGTAAGGCAACAAAATGCATTTTTGGAATACTAATTTATAAGTAAAAAAAATTATGAAAAAAATGTAGAGAGCAACTAGAAAAAAAATTACAGAAAATCAGGCAATTTTATTAACGGCTTAAGATTAGTATCTTAAAATTCAACTAGCTACAAAACTGCGTACTCGAGAAAAGTCTAAAAACTCCATGCCAGAAGTTTCAAGTTTTGCCGAAAACTTGGCGAATTTTCCTAAACTTTGCACAAGCTTTTTAACTTTAATTTATTTCTGTTGCAAATTTGTCCATTTTTGAAATTAAAATTATTAAAAAGACGTAAATAAATAAACATTTTAAGAATAAACCTACTTTCATGCGTAGCAGTCAACAGTCGTTGATTAAGTGATTAGCAAACCTACTTTAATTTTCCACAAAGAAAACAATAAAGTCGGCCGCCCGCGGGTCACTGATTTAAGCCTATGTTTGTACTGCTCACTTACCTTACCTAAGCATGCAAAATAGTGTCAGTTCTTATACCTCAAGTCGGATGTGTAGATCTGTCAGATTGTATGAATCAGAGATGACTCAGGCAGTCCGCAGATGAGGCGCATCGTCATAAACGCGTACTGGTTATTTCACTGAGCATGAATTTCCCTGCGTCTCCAGATCTGCGATGCTGCAGAAAAAAAAGCACACAAACTGTCAAAATTGCAATTTTAGTTAATTAACACTTTTTCCACAGTTATGGCCGTACAAGATGTACAGATTGTGCAAATTTTGAAAATTTTATATATTTTCTTTCAAAAGAATGCTTCTTCTTCCTCTTTTCTAAGCGTACGACGCCTGGCGACCAGCATTGTCATACGCTGAGCAGCATGTAGCTAACATGCTTTTCCTCTTTCTTGCAGCTGCCGATTCGTGTGCAGCTCTTCATGCAAATATATGTGTTCAGCAACAAAGCGTACAAAAATCGAATGTAGCGTCTAATACGCGTCTATGACGATTAGCTCCGCTCAGAAAATATTCAGACCTGCAGCGAGATTCCAGAAATCGCCAAAGCTAATTTTCTATCGCCTAAGATTGCTTAATACGTGGTAACATTTACTTCTTCTAGGTGGTTTATTTACTAATTTCGCACTTTTCGAATGCCGACAAAAGCAAAATTCTGGGGAAAATAATTTTTCTAACGGGGTCGTCTCTCGGTAGTGGTTTGGAAACCCCTTGTAGTGTATTTCTGCCAAGAAGAGCTTCTCAGCAAAAATTCATTCGGAGTCGGCGGAAAAAATGTGAGTCCCTCCAATTTATAGGAAAAAATTAGGTAACTTTTTACAAGACGGGACAACGCTTATGTGCTGTTCATGCTGAGCCTGCATTTTGCATTTTAGCCCAAAATGCAGCATTTTTTCATACAACTTTGAAAGCTAAAGGCAACTAAATGCTCCTTTATTTCTGCATTAGCTTTCGCATCTTCGAAGCTACAATACGAAGAAAAATGTCCTTGTATGAAGAAAAAGTGGAACCGCTGGTTATTTCAGGATGTCTTCTCACTAAGCAAGTCAACGTACTTATGCAATAATTTTTCCAGTTTAAAGTTGCAATTTTCGAGGTGAAGAGTTTCTTTACCCACGAACTCGCTTTTGGATGTAGGAACGCACCGCATCTTAAGCATTCGAAAATTTGCTAAGTGCGCATTTCCAAATGCGGCAGCATAAACGCATCTTCGAAATATACGACTGAAAATGGAAAATGCTGCTTTTAAAATTCTCCATGAACACAACATTCCAGCTATTCCCTTTTGCGAGCGATACCCTAATAGTACATTTACACCCCACCAAATTTGGGGGGAAAATTGCAAATTTTTCCATACAAGTCTCATTTTCCTAAAAATTTTGGGAACACTAATTCGAACTTCGAATCAGCTGTTTCGAACTAATTTGACATTTCCTCTAATCTAATCTTGGCTTGCGTCATAATGACGCTTAACCGCCTAGGCGATTTTGTATCAAAGCACGCCAGTCATTCCTTTTTAGCGATAACTGACGCCAATTGGAAACCCCAAGAGAGTTCAAGTCATCGTCCACCTGTTATTTCCATCTCAGTCGAGGCCTCCCCCTTCCTCCGCTGCCGATAGGAAAACTTTCTGTGCTGGAGCTTCTTTTTCCATTCGCATAACATGACCCAGCCAGCGGAGCCTTTGGGCTTTAATCCGCTGAACTATGGTCAGGTCTGCGTAAAGCTCATCGTTAAATTTACTTCGATACACGCCGTTGGCATCACGGGAAGGACAATAAATCTTCCGGAGAACTTTTCTCTCATATACCCCAGGGTCATCTTCTCTTGACACTGTCCATGATTCCGAGCCGATGCCGATGATATCAATATCATCGGCATACGCCAACAATTACACGCTCTTGTAGAAGATTTTGCCACTGCGGTTTAGCTCTGCTGCACGAATTATCTTCTCCGGCATCAGGTTGAGTCGCCCTGTCGGAAGCCTCGTTTGGTTTCAAATGGCTCAGGGAGGTCCTTCCCGATTCTGACGAAGCTGTTGGCGTCATTTGGCAAAGCCGTATAAACTTTGCGGGGAAGTCAAATTCAGACATGGCGGTATACAGGCAACTCCTTTTTGCGCTGTCAAAAGCGTCTTTAAAATCGACAAAGAGGTGGTGTGTATCGATTCTTTTTTCATAGGTCTTCTCCAGGATTTGGCATATCGTGAAAATCTGGTCGATGGTAAACTTACCAGGTCTAAAGCCACACTGACAAGGTCCAATCAGTTTGTCTACGATGGGCTTCAGTCTCTCACACAATACGCTAGAAAGAAACTTATTTGCGATATTAAGAAGACTGATTCCGCGGTAGTTGGTGCGGTTAGCGGGATCACCTTTCTTGTGGATTCGGCAGAGCACACTTCAATTCCAATGTGGAGGCATGCACTCGTCTGACCATATTCTGCATAAGAGCTGATGCATGCTTTTTACCAGCTCTTCGCCCCCGTGTTTGAACAGCTCGTCGGGTAGTCCGTCTTTTCCAGGCACTTTGTTGTTTTTGAGCCGGGATATAGCTATCCTCACTTCTTCATAGTCAGGTGGTGGCACGACCTTTCCATCGTCAGAGATTGGGGTATCGGGTTCAACGTCTCCCTCGCAATTTAGAAGTGCTCCCTCCATAATTTAAGTACATTCTGTACGTCAGTTACCCGGTCGCCATTATTGTCCTTGCAGGAACTTGCCCCGGTCTTCCGTCGGATCTTTTCATAGAATTTACGGGCATCGTTCCTGTCAGCCAGCATCTCAAGCTCCTCACACTCACGCCTTTCGGCTTCACGTTTCTTTTTTCTGAAAAACGCGTCTCTCTTCCTTCTTCGCCTACACTGCGGGTTGCGCCCGTTCGCAATGTCTCCCTGGTTGGCGCGCAGGCATCACTGCAAGTTGTCAATTTAGTTGTGATCCTTTACAACTCAGAAAAAGCCAGAAGTAAACTGAAACGCCTGAAGTTACTAGCTACTAATCCCTTACTTTTCAGCGTTACTCTACTTTTTTAATTACAAAAAATATTGCATTTCCGTTAAAAAGATTTGTGTTCGTTCAATAAAGTCGGTTAAAAACAGATTGTTATATACACCTTAATTTATTTATTTCTTGAGTTTTTCTCTATAAAATTGTTATTCGGAAACAAATCATGTTTTTTTAGTTATAACTTTTTTGAGTATTTTTAGGGATTAAAACATCATAGTTCTACCCTTCTTCCTACATTTTTGAGTTTTAGCAACAACTTTTTTTTCGTCGCCAAAATTTGCAAGCTGTTGGAGAAAATTGGAGATTTTACGAGATGGCTAAAACTGCAGAATCGCAAATTTAGCTTAGTAGCTGTCAAAAACAGCTGACTTACGTTATCTGATTCATTTTCCGTTCATCGCTTAAATATGCCAAAAAATGGTCCATAATTCGTTTTGCCGGGTAGTCAACATTAAAGGGGGTTCTCATCCGAGGCTTTGGTTTTTTTCTTTTCATTGGAATTCGGTTTTTTACGTGGCTGGTCTCAAACCCAGCGCGCAACCCGTTTCGGGGTTTTTGAAAAATATTTACACATTTATATACCGAGCCGCTTGATTCAAGACAGACGCCCGTTTGCAGCCGCACCTCATGGTGAACAGAAGCTGCGCTCGGTGCGCTCTTAAACCAAGTATGTCAGAGTGACTCCACCGGGGCTCCCTCTCTTTCGGCCGCGACATTTCTAGTTAATGTGGAAATTTTTTCAAATTTAGAAAGAAATTTGTTAACATTTTAAAAATCAACTATTTAGTTGAAATAGTGATGTTTTTTCACATAATATTAATAAATTATATTAAATAAAGCTAGCTCATCTCCTTCTGGAGTGCGGCGATGAAGACCCCAACTAACACGTAGGCAAACGCATCAGTCTCTTACTCCCAGAGTGACCATTGCACACCCTTCGCAGTTAAAGATCACTTCCCGATGGGAGTTCATGCGGTGCGGCTGAATATTTTGGAGAGTTCCAGATGTGTGAGCTCTATGGAGGATGACGAGGTAGTGTCATCAAGTCCCTTCAACATTAGCTGTCCAGCTCTCGCTGGGACTGATCTAGTGAAGGTTATGTTATCGCTTCCCTGGTTCTATAATGACGCAATTGTCAATTTCCAAGTTTCGAGATAACGTGCACAAAAGCTTTAGAAAGTAATAATCTTTGCTGTGTATAAATTTTATAATTACAAATAGTTTCCGCGCTAGACGCTTGCGAAGTTGTTCCAATTGTCCATAACATAAGCGTATACAGATATTGAAACTTGCTTTACAAAACTTAATATTTTACTATTGTGTCATTATAGAACTAGGGAAGCGATATACGCCGGTAAGACCGAACTTACGGTTGGAGTGGTCTTGCTTTTATCAACAGGGTTTTTTTTCGTTCCACCGTGTAAATAGCAACTCGATCGATCTACACCTTGTATTTGAAAGTGGGAAGCAGTGAAACAATTAAAATCAGCCTTTAGGTTTATCTGAAGCACCGACAACATGAGAGCGCGCAGGCTTCCCTTTCACCGCCGTTACGTCGAGGTTCTCCCCGTCCTGCAGGCTGACCGATTTGTTCACAGTTCTAGCGTAATTAGACGTGGCAGATACCATACTTTCCGCGTCGGAGAGGTATTCTGTCCAATGAATCAAATAGACTTTTTCTGAAAGGGGACAAAAAATAAAAATACACGTGTATCGGCGATTTTCATGTTCACCTCAGAATTTTTTTTAGGTATAAAGTATAAAATTCGTAGTGTCCATTTGCAGCCTGTGTGAAAGACTTTGGATCGATTTTTAACCCTTTTTCCGTGACCCAATCGAGCTGAATTTTTGCAGCCAGACTCGTGGAATGTCTGTATCACGTCAAATTAAAAAAAATTTTATGAATTCTCAGATTTTCCTGAATTTAACATAACTCTGAGACAAAGAGTTTAAATTGTCGAACAGTGTTCTTAAAAGCTGTTATCTATTGTGAATGCGTCTGTCAAACATTCGCGACTTGTAGGCATTCACAATGGTTTTAAGTTCAGTTGTGCGAAAACGTGTTTATATATATTTCATCTGAGAAAAAATGCAGTGCCCGACTCGAAATAACTTTTGTTACGTAAAGTAAAAATCTAAAAAATATTACGTAAACAGTGGTTAATTCGTTTCAGAAAACATTCAAGACTGCTTATGTTCCTTACTTGTGGTATACTCCGGAAGTCGTGTGCAACTATTGCTATAGAAATTTATGCAAGTTTACTGATGGAAGGTCAACAATAAAATACACTGTACCAACAATTTGGCTACCACGTATTGTGCTACTTTTGCAAAAGTTTTACTAAAACTAAAGGGTACCAATACTTTCGCCGCAACAAAATTTGCTACGCTAATATAGAATCGGTTATTCCAGCGGTTCGGTACTCACAAGAAAAACATATAGCGGCTTCAATTTTGGTGATGTTCCCGAATTAAGCGATGGAGAATCAACAGAAGTACCAACAATGCTATAAACATTTCTTGCATCGAAGCCGAGATACGAGAATTCAAGAGTATCGGAATATGTACCAACACCCACTGAACTTGGGATTGCAGTGCCGCACTTAGTAACGCAATTAGACTTCAATGACCTTGTCGATTGGCACTTTTTAAGTATTTTTTCTGACGGGGAACCTAAGCTCTCTACAAAAATTTTAAGTCCAATGCGGAGATTTAATTTAAACGCGGTTGTACACCAAGTATCACATAACACCCTTATATTACATACAACAATTTGCAAATTTGTTTGCAAATATATACGTACATATTTCACGTAAAAATAATTATGTCTGCTGACATGTTTCAACGCGATTTGGCACTCGGTAGGTGCTGATATGCTGGGGCGGGTACACTCACCGCCACGTTCCGGCGTGCGGCCCGCGCCGCGCCCCTTTCCCCCTCCAACTTTTTTTCCTGCCTGCCTTTTAATAATCTCTACATATAATAAAATTGTAAATTTCTGTCGGTCTGTATGTATCTCTAAGTTATCGGTCAATATTTGGACCAGTCCTTTTCTACCTTTTGGCGATCAAAATCAACTGTTTAAAACACCCCAGCGGTAAAATTGAAAATGTGTCATCGATCAAAATCTTTTTATTGTTGTTGTCCAAAGTTTTTGAAAATATGTTCTGGAAAAAGTGCAGAATACATACATTGGTCAAAAAAAAAAAAAAAAAAAATTGGGCTTGAAAGAGGGTTTTACGCTGAATTTAACGGTACTTTTTTTTATGATGCACTCGAAGGGTTAAAAAGATATTCAAGGTCAAAGGTCAAAATTTTTTTTTTTGATTTCAAAATATCTTGCAAACTGGCGAATGGATTTTTAAAATTGTTTGTTCCTAACTTTTCTCTTCGAAATACCTTTCATTCAATGTATACTTTATTAACCCTTTGACACACTATGTACTAAAAACGAACAAAAAGCAAATTTCGTTCAAAAACGATCAAATACTTAATTTTCTTTTTGAATGGCCATTACGATGGCTACGCCATGCCAACACCAGGTGGTTGCCTCTGTGGGCGGGATTCATGATATTTATGTGCAGAACACCTTTCTGAGTAGGCGGCCTTCGGCCGCGCTTATAAAAAATAACCCTGGGCTACGCTACGATGGCTACGCCATGCCAACTCCGGGTGGTTGCCTCGATGGGCGGGATCCATGGTATTTATGTGCAGAACACCTTTCTGAGTCGGCGGCCTTCGGCCGCGCTTATAAAAAATAACCCTGGGCTACGCCATGCCAACTCCGGGTGGTTGCCTCTATGGGCTGGGTCCATGGTATTTATGTGCAGAACACCTTTCTGAGTAGGCGGCCTTCGGCCGCGCTTATAAAAAATAACCCTGGGCTACGCCATGCCAACTTCAGGTGGTTGCCTCTGTGGGCGGGATTGATGATATTTATGTGCAGAACACCTTTCTGAGTAGGCGGCCTTCGGCCGCGCTTATAAAAAATAACCCTGGGCTACGCCATGCCAACTCCGGGTGGTTGCCTCTATGGGCGGGATCCATGGTATTTATGTGCAGAACACCTTTCTGAGTCGGCGGCCTTCGGCCGCGCTTATAAAAAATAACCCTCGGCTACGCCATGCCAACTTCAGGTGGTTGCCTCTATGGGCTGGATCCATGGTATTTATGTGCAGAACACCTTTCTGAGTAGGCGGCCTTCGGCCGCGCTTATAAAAAATAACCCTGGGCTACGCCATGCCAACTTCAGGTGGTTGCCTCTGTGGGCGGGATTGATGATATTTATGTGCAGAACACCTTTCTGAGTAGGCGGCCTTCGGCCGCGCTTATAAAAAATAACCCTGGACTACGCCATGCCAACTCCGGGTGGTTGCCTCGATGGGCGGGATCCATGGTATTTATGTGCAGAACACCTTTCTGAGTCGGCGGCCTTCGGCCGCGCTTATAAAAAATAACCCTGGGCTACGCCATGCCAACTCCGGGTGGTTGCCTCTATGGGCTGGATCCATGGTATTTATGTGCAGAACACCTTTCTGAGTAGGCGGCCTTCGGCCGCGCTTATAAAAAATAACCCTGGGCTACGCCATGCCAACTCCGGGAGGTTGCCTCTATGGGCGGGATCCATGGTATTTATGTGCAGAACACCTTTCTGAGTAGGCGGCCTTCGGCCGCGCTTATAAAAAATAACCCTGGGCTACGCCATGCCAACTTCAGGTGGTTGCCTCTGTGGGCGATATTGATGATATTTATGTGCAGAACACCTTTCTGAGTAGGCGGCCTTCGGCCGCGCTTATAAAAAATAACCATGGGCTACGCCATGCCAACTCCGGGTGGTTGCCTCTATGGGCGGGAGCCATGGTATTTATGTGCAGAACACCTTTCTGAGTAGGCAGCCTTCGGCCGCGCTTATAAAAAATAACCATGGGCTACGCCATGCCAACTCCGGGAGGTTGCCTCTATGGGCGGGATCCATGGTATTTATGTGCAGAATACCTTTTTGAGAAGGCGCCCTTCGGCCGCGCTTATAAAAAATAACCCTGGGCTACGCCCTTTTTCCGTGACCTAATCGAGCTGAATTTTCGCAGCCAGACTCGAGGAAATGTCTGTATCACGTCAAATTAAAAAAAAAAAAAATTTATCAATTCTCAGATTTTCCTGAATTTACAAAAAAAAATCTCTTTTTTCGGCATAACTCTGAAACAAAGAGTTTAAATTGTCGAACAGTGTTCTTAAAAGCTGTTATCTATTGTGAATGCGTCTGTCAAACATTCGCGACTTGTAGGTATTCACAATGGTTTTAAGTTCAGTTGTGCGAAAACGTGTTTATATATATTTCATCTGAGAAAAAATGCAAAAATCTAAAAAATATTACGTAAACAGTGGTTAATTCATTTCAGAAAAGATTCAAGACTGCTTATGTTCCTTACTTGTGGTGTACTCCGGAAGTCGTGTGCGACTATTGCTATAGAAATTTATGCAAGTTTACTGATGGAAGGTCAACAATAAAGTACACTGTACCAACGATTTGGCTACCACGTATTGTGCTACTTTTGCAAAAGTTTTACTAAAACTAAAGGGTACCAATACTTTCGCCGCAACAAAATTTGCTACGCTTATATAGAATCGGTTATTCCAGCGGTTCGGTACTCACAAGAAAAACATATAGCGGCTTCAATGGAAATTTTTGGTGATGTTCCCGAATTAAGCGATGGAGAATCAACAGATGTACCAACAATGCTATAAACATTTCTTGCATCGAAGCCGAGATACGAGAATTCAAGAGTATCGGAATATGTACCAACACCCACTGAACTTGGGATTGCAGTGCCGCACTTAGTAACGCAATTCGACTTCAATGACCTTGTCGATTGGCACTTTTTAAGTATTTTTTCTGACGGGAAACCTAAGCTCTCTACAAAAATTTGAAGTCCAATGCGGAGATTTAATTTAAACGCGGTTCTACACCATGTATCACATAACACCCTTATATTACATACAACAATTTGCAAATTTGTTTGCAAATATATACGTACATATTTCACGTAAAAATAATTATGTCTCCTGACATGTTTCAACGCGATTTGGCACTCGGTAGGTGCTGAGATGCTGGGGCGGCGCGGGGCGACGCGGCGGTACACTCACCGCCACGTTCCGGTGTGCGGCCCGCGCTGCGCCCCTTTCCCCCTCCAACTTTTTTCCTGCCTGTCTTTTCATAATCTCTACATATAATAAAATTGTAAATTTCTGTCGGTCTGTATGTATCTCTAAGTTAGGGGTCGTGCATATATGACGTCACGCTCTTTGGGGGGGGGGGGGGGGGGGGGGGCAGGGGTCTGCGATCAGATTTTATGTCAAGGACTAAAACCGAAAACGTAACCGTAACCGATTAAAACCGATTCATTTTTCAAAACCGAAACCGAAACCGTAACCGTTATTTTGATCTGAAGAAGAACGAAACCGAAACCGTTTCAAAAGCCGGAACCGGTTCCAAACGGCTTTGAATTTTTTTAATGTACCACTTCTTTTACTGGGCACATAGGTATTTTCTTTTACAAATAGGTACCCTGAAAACTTTCATGGAAGATTGTCAAGCAAGGTTACAAAGACATGCTTTGACCTCAGTATAAAAATTCTGAAAAGGGAAGTTTGACTATAGTTGAATGAAGCAATCGAAAAAAGTTTACGAGATCCGAAAAAAAATATTCAGACTTGCCTCAGAAACAAGGACTGAAACCGAAACCGAAACCGTAACCGTAACCGATTAAAACCGATTCATTTTTCAAAACCGAAACCGAAACCGTAACCGTTATTTTGATCTGGAAAAGACCGAAACCGAAACCGTTTGAAAAGCCGGACCCGGTTCCAAACGGTTTTGAATTTTTTCAATACCTTACTTCTGTGAGTGGGCACATAGGTACTTCCTTTTACAAACAGGTACCCTGAAAGTTTTCATGGAAGATTGTCGAGCCACGTTTTGACATCAGTATCAAAATTCTGAAAGAGGAAGTTTGACTATAGTTGAATGAAGCGCTCGAAACAAATTTACGAGATCCGAAAAAGAAATGTTCAGGCTTGTCTCAGAAAGCGCCACTAATTTTAATGTTTTTAACGATTTATACATTTCATTTGGCTTTCATTTTAATATATTTTTGATAAAAAAGTAGAGTTAATTTTAGGAATTTGTTTTGCAGAATAATTGCGTTAATAAAATGTATTATTATATTGGAGAAATCCCATCATGGCCGCAGGAAAAAAGTTATGAAATTTCAGACCTATTTCGTAGCTACATAGGTACTTGAGTATTTTAGTAGTAAAATTTTTTTTTTCGTGTTTTTATTTGGAAACCGAAACCGGAACGAAACCGTAACCGAAACCGAAATAAATTTTGAAAAACGAAACCGGAACCGAAACCGAAACACGTTGCAAAACCGAAACCGAAACCGGAACGTTTTTTTAATCGGTTTCAGACCTTGCTCAGAAAGCACCACTCATATTATTGTTTTTGGCGATTTTAACATTTAATTTAGCTTCCATTCTAATATTTTTCTTATAAAACAGTAGAGTTAATTGTAGGAATTCGTTTTGCAGAAATTTCATCCATGCATAGCGTTAATAAAACAGTAACCGAAACCGAAATAAATGTTGAAGAACGAAACCGGAACCGAAACCGAAATAAATGTTGAAGAACGAAACCGGAACCGAAACCGAAACACGTTGCAAAACCGAAACCGAAACCGGAACGTTATTTTAATCGTTTTCGGACCTTGTTTTATGTCAAATAAATATTGAATTTATATTTGTTAAGGGTGTGATGTGACGTTCGAGGGGGGGGGGGTCTGGAGTTTGTGACTGGGTGTGGGAGGCGGGGTCAAAAACTACCAAAAATCGACCCCTTATCGGTCAATATTTGGACCAGTCCTTTTCAACCTTTTGGCGATCAAAATCAACTGTTTAAAACACCCCAGCGGTAAAATTGAAAATGTGTCATCGATCAAAATCTTTTTATTGTTGTTGTCCAAAGTTTTTGAAAATATGTTCTGGAAGAAGTGCAGAATAAATACATTTGTCCAAAAAAAAAAAAAAACTGGGCTTGAAAGAGGGTTTTACGCTGAATTTAACGGTACTTTTCTTTTTTGATGCACTCGAAGGGTTAAAAAGATATTCAAGGTCAAAGGTAAAAAAATTTTTTTTTTCATTTCAAAATATCTTGCAAACTGGTGAATGGATTTTTAAAATTGTTTGTTTCTAAATTTTCTCTTCGAAATACCTTTCGTTCAATGTATACTTTATTAACACTTTGACACACTATGTACTAAAAACGAACAAAAAAACAAATTTCGTTCAAAAACGATCAAATACTTAATTTTCTTTTAGAATGGCCATTACGATGGCTACGCCATGCCAACTCCGGGTGGTTGCCTCTGTGGGCGGGATTCATGATATTTATGTGCAGAACACCTTTTTGAGTAGGCGGCCTTCGGCCGCGCTTATAAAAAATAACCCTGGGCTACGCCATGCCAACTCCGGGTGGTTGCCTCTATGGGCGAGATCCATGCTATTTATGTGCAGAACACTTTTCTGAGTAGGCGGCCTTCGGCCGCGCTTATTAACAATAACCATGGGCTACGCCATGCCAACTCCGGGTGGTTGCCTCTATGGACGGGATCCATGGTATTTATGTGCAGAACACCTTTCTGAGTAGGCAGCCTTCGGCCGCGCTTATAAAAAATAACCATGGGCTACGCCATGCCAACTCCGGGTGGTTGCCTCTATGGGCGGGATCCATGGTATTTATGTGCAGAACACCTTTCTGAGTAGGCGGCCTTCGGCCGCGCTTATAAAAAATAACCCTGGGCTACGCCCTTTTTCCGTGATCAATCGAGCCGAATTTTCGCAGCCAGACTCGTGGAAATGTCTGTATCACGTCAAATTAAAAAAAAAAAAATTATCAATTCTCAGATTTTCCTGAATTTACAAAAAAAATCCCTTTTTCGGAATAACTCTGAAACAAAGAGTTTAAATTGTCGAACAGTGTTCTTAAAAGCTGTTATCTATTGTGAATGCGTCTGTCAAACATTCGCGACTTGTAGGTATTCACAATGGTTTTAAGTTCAGTTGTGCGAAAACGTGTTTATATATATTTCATCTGAGAAAAAATGCAGTGCCCGACTCGAAATAACTTTGGTATTAGTTTCCTTTAGGGGTCAACTGCTAATAAATTAGCTAAAATTATGGGAGATAGCTCAAAAGACGGGGTTTGGCCTCAGGATCACGAATCCGGAAGCGCTTTTTTAATTTTTTGTTTTAGTGAAAAGTTATGGTCGAAAAAACGAAAAATGACCCGGGTCCGATACCAAAATTGGGGCGGAATCCATGGTATTTATGTGCGAAACACCTTTCTGAGTTGGCGGCCTTCGGCCGCGCTTATAAAGAATAACCCTGGGGCTACGCCATCCCAAGTCCGGACGTGTGACATAACCGTACCGCCACGGCGCGACTTTTTTTGCACGTTTGTAGGGACAGTCTAATAAAATTACAACAACCACATGAAAACTTGAAACTTTGATTGCAAATATCTCTGCAGAGAAGCAAAATATTAAAAAGCGCTTCCGGATTCGTGATCCTGAGGCCGAACCCCGTCTTTTGAGCTATATCACATAATTTTAGCTAATTTATTAGCAGTTGACCCCTAAAGGAAACTAATACCATAACTTTTGTTACGTAAAGTAAAAATCTAAAAAATTTTACGTAAACAGTGGTTAATTCGTTTCAGAAAACATTCAAGACTGCTTATGTTCCTTACTTGTGGTATACTCCGGAAGTCGTGTGCGACTATTGCTATAGAAATTTATGCAAGTTTACTGATGGAAGGTCAACAATAAAGTACACTGTACCAACAATTTGGCTACCACGTATTGTGCTACTTTTGCAAAAGTTTTACTAAAACTAAATTGTACCAATACTTTCGCCACAACAAAATTTGCTACGCTAATATAGAATCGGTTATTCCAGCGGTTCGGTACTCATAAGAAAAACATATAGCTGCTTCAATGGAAATTTTTGGTGATGTTCCCGAATTAAGCGATGGAGAATCAACAGAAGTACCAACAATGCTATAAACATTTCTTGCATCGAAGCCGAGATACGAGAATTCAAGAGTATCGGAATATGTACCAACACCCACTGAACTTGGGATTGCAGGGCCGCACTTAGTAACGCAATTCGACTTCAATGACCTTGTCGATTGGCACTTTTTAAGTATTTTTTCTGACGGGGAACCTAAGCTCTCTACAAAAATTTGAAGTCCAATGCGGAGATTTAATTTAAACGCGGTTCTACACCAAGTATCACATAACACCCTTATATTACATACAACAATTTGCAATTTGTTTGCAAATATATACGTACATATTTCAAGAAAAAATAATTATGTCTCCTGACATGTTTCAACGCGATTTGGCACTCGGTAGGTGCTGAGATCTGGGGCGGCGCGGGGCGACGCGGCGGTACACTCACCGCCACGTTCCGGTGTGCGGCCCGCGCCACGCCCCTTTCCTCCTCCAACTTTTTTTCCTGCCTGGCTTTTCATAATCTCTACATATAATAAAATTTCTGTCGGTCTGTATGTATCTCTAAGTTATCGGTCAATATTTGGACCAGGCCTTTTCAACCTTTTGGCGATCAAAATCAACTGTTTAAAACACCCCAGCGGTAAAATTGAAAATGTGTTATCGATCAAAATCTTTTTATTGTTGTTGTCCAAAGTTTTTGAAAATATGTTCTGGAAGAAGTGCAGAATACATACATTTGTCCAAAAAAAAAAAAAAAAATTGGGCTTGAAAGAGGGTTTACCGCTGAATTTAACGGTACTTTTCTTTTTTGATGCACTCGAAAGGTTAAAAAGATATTCAAGGTCAAAGGTCAACATTTTTTTTTTTCATTTCAAAATATCTTGCAAACTCGTGAATGGATTTTTAAAATTGTTTGTTCCTAAATTTTCTCTTCGAAATACCTTTCATTCAATGTATACTTTATTAACCCTTTGACACACTATGTACTAAAAACGAACAAAAAGCAAATTTCGTTCAAAAACGATCAAATACTTAATTTTCTTTTTGAATGGCCATTACGATGGCTACGCCATGCCAACTCCAGGTGGTTGCCTCTGTGGGCGGGATTCATGATATTTATGTGCAGAACACCTTTCTGAGTAGGCAGCCTTCGGCCGCGCTTATAAAAAATAACCATGGGCTACGCCATGTCAACTCCGGGTGGTTGCCTCTATGGGCGGGATCCATGGTATTTAGGTGCAGAACAACTTTCTGAGTAGGCGGCCTTCGGCCGCGCTTATAAAAAATAACCCTGGGCTACGCCATGCCAACTCCGGGTGGTTGCCTCTATGGGCGGGATCCATGGTATTTGTGTGCAGAACACCTTTCTGAGTAGGCAGCCTTCGGCCGCGCTTATAAAAAATAACCATGGACTACGCCATGCCAACTCCGGGTGGTTGCCTCTATGGGCGGGATCCATGGTATTTATGTGCAGAACACCTTTCTGAGTAGGCGGCCTTCGGCCGCGCTTATAAAAAATACCCCTGGGCTACGCCATGCCAACTCCGGGTGGTTGCCTCTATGGGCGGGATCCATGGTATTTATGTGCAGAACACCTTTCTGAGTAGGCGGCCTTCGGCCGCGCTTATAAAAAATAACCCTGGGCTACGCCATGCCAACTCCGGGTGGTTGCCTCTATGGGCGGGATCCATGGTATTTATGTGCAGAACACCTTTCTGAGTAGGCGGCCTTCGGCCACGCTTATAAAAAATAACCCTGGGCTGCGCCATGCCAACTCCGGGTGGTTGCCTCTATGGGCGGGATCCATGGTATTTATGTGCATAACACCTTTCTGAGTAAGCGGCCTTCGGCCGCTCTTATAAAAAATAACCCTGGGCTACGCCATGCCAACTCCGGGTGGTTGCCTCTATGGGCGGGATCCATGGTATTTATGGCAGAACACCTTTCTGAGTAGGCGGCCTTCGGCCGCGCTAATAAACAATAACCCTGGGCTACGCCATGCCAACTCCGGGTGGTTGCCTCTATGGGCGGGATTCATGATATTTATGTGCAGGACACCTTTCTGAGTAGGCGGCCTTCGGCCGCGCTTATAAAAAATAACCCTGGGCTACACCCTTTTTCCGTGACCCAATCGAGCTGAATTTTCGCAGCCAGACTCGTGGAAATGTCAAATTAAAAAAAAAAATTTACGTTTGCACCATTGCTGTTACTTGCGAGAGATTGCACATGCATTCGTTAAAAATGTAGCTTACTCACTCGCGAGAAATACCAACCACTGAATTTTATGCAGCGATAAGTTGTTTGAGAGATCGTATTTTGAGCGTTCACCGCACCCTGCTTTTAAATGATAAATAATATTACTTTTGTGACTCCGGATTATGATTTCTGGGACTGAAACTCGACTTTTAATTCCTCTCCCAACTTTTTGCAGTTTTAGTAGGATGGAAAAAAATACAATTTCCAAAATTATGGGCAAATACATAATTAAATATCAATTTTTCTTATAAATTACACATATTTATTGTGTTTGAGTAATTTTAGGGCCTAAAACAACATAGTTCTACCCTTTTTCCTATTTTTTTGCGTTTTAGCGACAACTTTTTTTCGTCGCCAAAATTTGCCAACTTTTGGATAAAATTGGAGATTTTACGAGATGGCTAAAATTGCAGAATCGCAAATTTAGCTTAGTAGCTGTGAAAAACAGCTGAGCTACGTTATCTGATTCATTTTGCGTTCATCGCTTAAATATGCCAAAAAATGAAGCAAAGATGGAGATTTATAGAGATTTTCTTTCACTGGAATCGCAAAAGTCGCTAAAATTTAGCAAAATGAATTTAGAGATTTTTGGAGATAGAAACTAAGCATTAGCGAAAACTGGAATTCATGTACTGATTCATTTTCCGTTCATCGCTTAAATATGCCAAAAAATGAAGCAAAGATGGAGATTTATAGAGATTTTCTTTCACTGGAATCGCAAAAGTCGCTAAAATTTGGCAAAATGAATTTAGAGATTTTAGGAGATGGAAATTAAGCATTAGCGAAAAAAGGAATTCGAATGATGAATGAAAGCTGGAATTCATGTACTGGTACTACTGATGACCATATTGCAAGCAGCGGCGAAGTCAATCAACCTAGTGCCGTTGAGGGATGTTATATCGTGGAGTCTGAATTTTCTGTAGGACCAAAGACTCCTTCCTTGCCCACCTTGGCATTAAAGTCGCCGAGAACGATTTTGATATCATGCTGGGGGCAGCGATCATAGATCTGTTCAAGTTTATCGTAGAAGGAGCCGTTCTCTGCGTCGTCCGTCTCCTCAGTCGGCGCATAGGCCTTGATGCGGATCGCAGCGAGACGCTCGTCCACAGGAGTGAACGCTAGTACTTGGCGGCGAAGTCTCTTTCCCACCACAAATCCTACCTCACGCATTTCCTGCAGGGCGGTGATGTCAGCCTTTGCGTTCACGAGGACATCAACCAGTCGGGCAGCGGTACGCTCCCTAGAAAGGGTCCGGACATTCCACGTACATGCCCTAATATCCTTCTCGTAGTCCATAATTCGTTTTGCCGGGTAGTCAACATTAAAGGGGGTTCTCATCCGAGGCTTTGGTTTTTTTCTTTTCATTGGAATTCGGTTTTTTACGTGGCTGGTCTCAAACCCAGCGCACAACCCGTTTCGGGGTTTTCGGAAAATATTTACACATTTATATACCGAGCCGCTTGATTCAAGACAGACGCCCGCTTGCAGCCGCACCTCATGGTGAACAGACGCTGCGCAAAAGACCTCGGTGAGCTCTTAAACCAAGTATGTCAGAGTGACCCCACCGGGGCTCCCTCTATTTCGGCCGTGACATTTCTTGTTAATGTGGAAAGATTTTCAAATTTAGGAAAAAATTTGTTAACATTTTAAAAATCAACTATTTAGTTGAAATAGTGATGTTTTTTCATATAATATTAATAAATTATATTAAATAAAGCTAGCTCGTCTCCTTCTGGAGAGCGGCGATGAAGACCCCTACTAACACGTAGGCAAACGCATCAGTCCCTTACCCCCAGAGTGACCATTGCACACCCTTCGCAGTTAAAGATCACTTCCCGATGGGAGTTCGTGCGGTGCGGCTGAATATTTTGGAGAGTTTCAGATGTGTGAGCTTTATGGAGGATGACGAGGTAGTGTCATCAAGTCCCTTCAAGATTAGCTGTCCAGCTCTCGCTAGGACTGATCTAGTGAAGGTTATGTTATCGCTTCCCTGGTTCTATAATGACGCAATTGTCAATTTCCAAGTTTCTAGATAAGGTGCACAAAACCTTTAGAGAGTAATAATCTTTGCTGCGTATAAATTTTATAATTACAAATAGTTTCCGCGCTAGACGCTTGCGAAGTTGTTCCAATTGTCCATAACATAAGCGCATACAAATATTGAAACTTGCTTTACCAAAACTTAATATTTTACAATTGTGTCATTATAGAACTAGGGAAGCGATATACGCCGGTAAGACCGAACTTACGGTTGGAGTGGTGTTGCTTTTATCAACAGGTTTTTTGGATGAGGTTCAAATCTACGTCACCTTTAGAAAGACGAGGGCTAAGGCTGCTTTAAAGCTTATTTACACGGGTCGCTTTTTTGTCGTTCCACCGTGTAGATAGCAATTCGATCGATCTACACCTTGTATTTGAAAGTGGGAAGCAGTGAAACAATAAAAATCAGTCTTTAGGTTTATCTGAAGCACCGACAACATGAGAGGGCGCAGGCTTCCCTTTCACCGCCGTAACGTCGAGGTTCTCCCCGTCCTGCAGGCTGACCCCATTGCCGATTTGTTCACAGCTCTAGCGTAATTTGACGTGGCAGATACCATACTTTCCGCGTCGGAGAGGTATTCTGTCCAATGAATCAAATAGACTTTTTCTGAAAGGGGACAAAAAATAAAAATACACGTGTATCGGCGATTTTCATGTTCACCTCAGAATTTTTTTTAGGTATAAAGTATAAAATTCGTAGTGTCCATTTGCAGCCTGTGTGAAAGACTTTGGATCGATTTTTAACCCTTTTTCCGTGACCCAATCGAGCTGAATTTTTGCAGCCAGACTCGTGGAATGTCTGTATCACGTCAAATTAAAAAAAATTTTATGAATTCTCAGATTTTCCTGAATTTAACATAACTCTGAGACAAAGAGTTTAAATTGTCGAACAGTGTTCTTAAAAGCTGTTATCTATTGTGAATGCGTCTGTCAAACATTCGCGACTTGTAGGCATTCACAATGGTTTTAAGTTCAGTTGTGCGAAAACGTGTTTATATATATTTCATCTGAGAAAAAATGCAGTGCCCGACTCGAAATAACTTTTGTTACGTAAAGTAAAAATCTAAAAAATATTACGTAAACAGTGGTTAATTCGTTTCAGAAAACATTCAAGACTGCTTATGTTCCTTACTTGTGGTATACTCCGGAAGTCGTGTGCAACTATTGCTATAGAAATTTATGCAAGTTTACTGATGGAAGGTCAACAATAAAATACACTGTACCAACAATTTGGCTACCACGTATTGTGCTACTTTTGCAAAAGTTTTACTAAAACTAAATTGTACCAATACTTTCGCCACAACAAAATTTGCTACGCTAATATAGAATCGGTTATTCCAGCGGTTCGGTACTCACAAGAAAAACATATAGCTGCTTCAATGGAAATTTTTGGTGATGTTCCCGAATTAAGCGATGGAGAATCAACAGAAGTACCAACAATGCTATAAACATTTCTTGCATCGAAGCCGAGATACGAGAATTCAAGAGTATCGGAATATGTACCAACACCCACTGAACTTGGGATTGCAGGGCCGCACTTAGTAACGCAATTCGACTTCAATGACCTTGTCGATTGGCACTTTTTAAGTATTTTTTCTGACGGGGAACCTAAGCTCTCTACAAAAATTTGAAGTCCAATGCGGAGATTTAATTTAAACGCGGTTCTACACCAAGTATCACATAACACCCTTATATTACATACAACAATTTGCAATTTGTTTGCAAATATATACGTACATATTTCAAGAAAAAATAATTATGTCTCCTGACATGTTTCAACGCGATTTGGCACTCGGTAGGTGCTGAGATCTGGGGCGGCGCGGGGCGACGCGGCGGTACACTCACCGCCACGTTCCGGTGTGCGGCCCGCGCCACGCCCCTTTCCTCCTCCAACTTTTTTTCCTGCCTGGCTTTTCATAATCTCTACATATAATAAAATTTCTGTCGGTCTGTATGTATCTCTAAGTTATCGGTCAATATTTGGACCAGGCCTTTTCAACCTTTTGGCGATCAAAATCAACTGTTTAAAACACCCCAGCGGTAAAATTGAAAATGTGTTATCGATCAAAATCTTTTTATTGTTGTTGTCCAAAGTTTTTGAAAATATGTTCTGGAAGAAGTGCAGAATACATACATTTGTCCAAAAAAAAAAAAAAAAATTGGGCTTGAAAGAGGGTTTACCGCTGAATTTAACGGTACTTTTCTTTTTTGATGCACTCGAAAGGTTAAAAAGATATTCAAGGTCAAAGGTCAACATTTTTTTTTTTTCATTTCAAAATATCTTGCAAACTCGTGAATGGATTTTTAAAATTGTTTGTTCCTAAATTTTCTCTTCGAAATACCTTTCATTCAATGTATACTTTATTAACCCTTTGACACACTATGTACTAAAAACGAACAAAAAGCAAATTTCGTTCAAAAACGATCAAATACTTAATTTTCTTTTTGAATGGCCATTACGATGGCTACGCCATGCCAACTCCAGGTGGTTGCCTCTGTGGGCGGGATTCATGATATTTATGTGCAGAACACCTTTCTGAGTAGGCAGCCTTCGGCCGCGCTTATAAAAAATAACCATGGGCTACGCCATGTCAACTCCGGGTGGTTGCCTCTATGGGCGGGATCCATGGTATTTAGGTGCAGAACAACTTTCTGAGTAGGCGGCCTTCGGCCGCGCTTATAAAAAATAACCCTGGGCTACGCCATGCCAACTCCGGGTGGTTGCCTCTATGGGCGGGATCCATGGTATTTGTGTGCAGAACACCTTTCTGAGTAGGCAGCCTTCGGCCGCGCTTATAAAAAATAACCATGGACTACGCCATGCCAACTCCGGGTGGTTGCCTCTATGGGCGGGATCCATGGTATTTATGTGCAGAACACCTTTCTGAGTAGGCGGCCTTCGGCCGCGCTTATAAAAAATACCCCTGGGCTACGCCATGCCAACTCCGGGTGGTTGCCTCTATGGGCGGGATCCATGGTATTTATGTGCAGAACACCTTTCTGAGTAGGCGGCCTTCGGCCGCGCTTATAAAAAATAACCCTGGGCTACGCCATGCCAACTCCGGGTGGTTGCCTCTATGGGCGGGATCCATGGTATTTATGTGCAGAACACCTTTCTGAGTAGGCGGCCTTCGGCCACGCTTATAAAAAATAACCCTGGGCTGCGCCATGCCAACTCCGGGTGGTTGCCTCTATGGGCGGGATCCATGGTATTTATGTGCATAACACCTTTCTGAGTAAGCGGCCTTCGGCCGCTCTTATAAAAAATAACCCTGGGCTACGCCATGCCAACTCCGGGTGGTTGCCTCTATGGGCGGGATCCATGGTATTTATGGCAGAACACCTTTCTGAGTAGGCGGCCTTCGGCCGCGCTAATAAACAATAACCCTGGGCTACGCCATGCCAACTCCGGGTGGTTGCCTCTATGGGCGGGATTCATGATATTTATGTGCAGGACACCTTTCTGAGTAGGCGGCCTTCGGCCGCGCTTATAAAAAATAACCCTGGGCTACACCCTTTTTCCGTGACCCAATCGAGCTGAATTTTCGCAGCCAGACTCGTGGAAATGTCAAATTAAAAAAAAAAATTTACGTTTGCACCATTGCTGTTACTTGCGAGAGATTGCACATGCATTCGTTAAAAATGTAGCTTACTCACTCGCGAGAAATACCAACCACTGAATTTTATGCAGCGATAAGTTGTTTGAGAGATCGTATTTTGAGCGTTCACCGCACCCTGCTTTTAAATGATAAATAATATTACTTTTGTGACTCCGGATTATGATTTCTGGGACTGAAACTCGACTTTTAATTCCTCTCCCAACTTTTTGCAGTTTTAGTAGGATGGAAAAAAATACAATTTCCAAAATTATGGGCAAATACATAATTAAATATCAATTTTTCTTATAAATTACACATATTTATTGTGTTTGAGTAATTTTAGGGCCTAAAACAACATAGTTCTACCCTTTTTCCTATTTTTTTGCGTTTTAGCGACAACTTTTTTTCGTCGCCAAAATTTGCCAACTTTTGGATAAAATTGGAGATTTTACGAGATGGCTAAAATTGCAGAATCGCAAATTTAGCTTAGTAGCTGTGAAAAACAGCTGAGCTACGTTATCTGATTCATTTTGCGTTCATCGCTTAAATATGCCAAAAAATGAAGCAAAGATGGAGATTTATAGAGATTTTCTTTCACTGGAATCGCAAAAGTCGCTAAAATTTAGCAAAATGAATTTAGAGATTTTTGGAGATAGAAACTAAGCATTAGCGAAAACTGGAATTCATGTACTGATTCATTTTCCGTTCATCGCTTAAATATGCCAAAAAATGAAGCAAAGATGGAGATTTATAGAGATTTTCTTTCACTGGAATCGCAAAAGTCGCTAAAATTTGGCAAAATGAATTTAGAGATTTTAGGAGATGGAAATTAAGCATTAGCGAAAAAAGGAATTCGAATGATGAATGAAAGCTGGAATTCATGTACTGGTACTACTGATGACCATATTGCAAGCAGCGGCGAAGTCAATCAACCTAGTGCCGTTGAGGGATGTTATATCGTGGAGTCTGAATTTTCTGTAGGACCAAAGACTCCTTCCTTGCCCACCTTGGCATTAAAGTCGCCGAGAACGATTTTGATATCATGCTGGGGGCAGCGATCATAGATCTGTTCAAGTTTATCGTAGAAGGAGCCGTTCTCTGCGTCGTCCGTCTCCTCAGTCGGCGCATAGGCCTTGATGCGGATCGCAGCGAGACGCTCGTCCACAGGAGTGAACGCTAGTACTTGGCGGCGAAGTCTCTTTCCCACCACAAATCCTACCTCACGCATTTCCTGCAGGGCGGTGATGTCAGCCTTTGCGTTCACGAGGACATCAACCAGTCGGGCAGCGGTACGCTCCCTAGAAAGGGTCCGGACATTCCACGTACATGCCCTAATATCCTTCTCGTAGTCCATAATTCGTTTTGCCGGGTAGTCAACATTAAAGGGGGTTCTCATCCGAGGCTTTGGTTTTTTTCTTTTCATTGGAATTCGGTTTTTTACGTGGCTGGTCTCAAACCCAGCGCACAACCCGTTTCGGGGTTTTCGGAAAATATTTACACATTTATATACCGAGCCGCTTGATTCAAGACAGACGCCCGCTTGCAGCCGCACCTCATGGTGAACAGACGCTGCGCAAAAGACCTCGGTGAGCTCTTAAACCAAGTATGTCAGAGTGACCCCACCGGGGCTCCCTCTATTTCGGCCGTGACATTTCTTGTTAATGTGGAAAGATTTTCAAATTTAGGAAAAAATTTGTTAACATTTTAAAAATCAACTATTTAGTTGAAATAGTGATGTTTTTTCATATAATATTAATAAATTATATTAAATAAAGCTAGCTCGTCTCCTTCTGGAGAGCGGCGATGAAGACCCCTACTAACACGTAGGCAAACGCATCAGTCCCTTACCCCCAGAGTGACCATTGCACACCCTTCGCAGTTAAAGATCACTTCCCGATGGGAGTTCGTGCGGTGCGGCTGAATATTTTGGAGAGTTTCAGATGTGTGAGCTTTATGGAGGATGACGAGGTAGTGTCATCAAGTCCCTTCAAGATTAGCTGTCCAGCTCTCGCTAGGACTGATCTAGTGAAGGTTATGTTATCGCTTCCCTGGTTCTATAATGACGCAATTGTCAATTTCCAAGTTTCTAGATAAGGTGCACAAAACCTTTAGAGAGTAATAATCTTTGCTGCGTATAAATTTTATAATTACAAATAGTTTCCGCGCTAGACGCTTGCGAAGTTGTTCCAATTGTCCATAACATAAGCGCATACAAATATTGAAACTTGCTTTACCAAAACTTAATATTTTACAATTGTGTCATTATAGAACTAGGGAAGCGATATACGCCGGTAAGACCGAACTTACGGTTGGAGTGGTGTTGCTTTTATCAACAGGTTTTTTGGATGAGGTTCAAATCTACGTCACCTTTAGAAAGACGAGGGCTAAGGCTGCTTTAAAGCTTATTTACACGGGTCGCTTTTTTGTCGTTCCACCGTGTAGATAGCAATTCGATCGATCTACACCTTGTATTTGAAAGTGGGAAGCAGTGAAACAATAAAAATCAGTCTTTAGGTTTATCTGAAGCACCGACAACATGAGAGGGCGCAGGCTTCCCTTTCACCGCCGTAACGTCGAGGTTCTCCCCGTCCTGCAGGCTGACCCCATTGCCGATTTGTTCACAGCTCTAGCGTAATTTGACGTGGCAGATACCATACTTTCCGCGTCGGAGAGGTATTCTGTCCAATGAATCAAATAGACTTTTTCTGAAAGGGGACAAAAAATAAAAATACACGTGTATCGGCGATTTTCATGTTCACCTCAGAATTTTTTTTAGGTATAAAGTATAAAATTCGTAGTGTCCATTTGCAGCCTGTGTGAAAGACTTTGGATCGATTTTTAACCCTTTTTCCGTGACCCAATCGAGCTGAATTTTTGCAGCCAGACTCGTGGAATGTCTGTATCACGTCAAATTAAAAAAAATTTTATGAATTCTCAGATTTTCCTGAATTTAACATAACTCTGAGACAAAGAGTTTAAATTGTCGAACAGTGTTCTTAAAAGCTGTTATCTATTGTGAATGCGTCTGTCAAACATTCGCGACTTGTAGGCATTCACAATGGTTTTAAGTTCAGTTGTGCGAAAACGTGTTTATATATATTTCATCTGAGAAAAAATGCAGTGCCCGACTCGAAATAACTTTTGTTACGTAAAGTAAAAATCTAAAAAATATTACGTAAACAGTGGTTAATTCGTTTCAGAAAACATTCAAGACTGCTTATGTTCCTTACTTGTGGTATACTCCGGAAGTCGTGTGCAACTATTGCTATAGAAATTTATGCAAGTTTACTGATGGAAGGTCAACAATAAAATACACTGTACCAACAATTTGGCTACCACGTATTGTGCTACTTTTGCAAAAGTTTTACTAAAACTAAAGGGTACCAATACTTTCGCCGCAACAAAATTTGCTACGCTAATATAGAATCGGTTATTCCAGCGGTTCGGTACTCACAAGAAAAACATATAGCGGCTTCAATTTTGGTGATGTTCCCGAATTAAGCGATGGAGAATCAACAGAAGTACCAACAATGCTATAAACATTTCTTGCATCGAAGCCGAGATACGAGAATTCAAGAGTATCGGAATATGTACCAACACCCACTGAACTTGGGATTGCAGTGCCGCACTTAGTAACGCAATTAGACTTCAATGACCTTGTCGATTGGCACTTTTTAAGTATTTTTTCTGACGGGGAACCTAAGCTCTCTACAAAAATTTTAAGTCCAATGCGGAGATTTAATTTAAACGCGGTTGTACACCAAGTATCACATAACACCCTTATATTACATACAACAATTTGCAAATTTGTTTGCAAATATATACGTACATATTTCACGTAAAAATAATTATGTCTGCTGACATGTTTCAACGCGATTTGGCACTCGGTAGGTGCTGATATGCTGGGGCGGGTACACTCACCGCCACGTTCCGGCGTGCGGCCCGCGCCGCGCCCCTTTCCCCCTCCAACTTTTTTTCCTGCCTGCCTTTTAATAATCTCTACATATAATAAAATTGTAAATTTCTGTCGGTCTGTATGTATCTCTAAGTTATCGGTCAATATTTGGACCAGTCCTTTTCTACCTTTTGGCGATCAAAATCAACTGTTTAAAACACCCCAGCGGTAAAATTGAAAATGTGTCATCGATCAAAATCTTTTTATTGTTGTTGTCCAAAGTTTTTGAAAATATGTTCTGGAAAAAGTGCAGAATACATACATTGGTCAAAAAAAAAAAAAAAAAAAATTGGGCTTGAAAGAGGGTTTTACGCTGAATTTAACGGTACTTTTTTTTATGATGCACTCGAAGGGTTAAAAAGATATTCAAGGTCAAAGGTCAAAATTTTTTTTTTTGATTTCAAAATATCTTGCAAACTGGCGAATGGATTTTTAAAATTGTTTGTTCCTAACTTTTCTCTTCGAAATACCTTTCATTCAATGTATACTTTATTAACCCTTTGACACACTATGTACTAAAAACGAACAAAAAGCAAATTTCGTTCAAAAACGATCAAATACTTAATTTTCTTTTTGAATGGCCATTACGATGGCTACGCCATGCCAACACCAGGTGGTTGCCTCTGTGGGCGGGATTCATGATATTTATGTGCAGAACACCTTTCTGAGTAGGCGGCCTTCGGCCGCGCTTATAAAAAATAACCCTGGGCTACGCTACGATGGCTACGCCATGCCAACTCCGGGTGGTTGCCTCGATGGGCGGGATCCATGGTATTTATGTGCAGAACACCTTTCTGAGTCGGCGGCCTTCGGCCGCGCTTATAAAAAATAACCCTGGGCTACGCCATGCCAACTCCGGGTGGTTGCCTCTATGGGCTGGGTCCATGGTATTTATGTGCAGAACACCTTTCTGAGTAGGCGGCCTTCGGCCGCGCTTATAAAAAATAACCCTGGGCTACGCCATGCCAACTTCAGGTGGTTGCCTCTGTGGGCGGGATTGATGATATTTATGTGCAGAACACCTTTCTGAGTAGGCGGCCTTCGGCCGCGCTTATAAAAAATAACCCTGGGCTACGCCATGCCAACTCCGGGTGGTTGCCTCTATGGGCGGGATCCATGGTATTTATGTGCAGAACACCTTTCTGAGTCGGCGGCCTTCGGCCGCGCTTATAAAAAATAACCCTCGGCTACGCCATGCCAACTTCAGGTGGTTGCCTCTATGGGCTGGATCCATGGTATTTATGTGCAGAACACCTTTCTGAGTAGGCGGCCTTCGGCCGCGCTTATAAAAAATAACCCTGGGCTACGCCATGCCAACTTCAGGTGGTTGCCTCTGTGGGCGGGATTGATGATATTTATGTGCAGAACACCTTTCTGAGTAGGCGGCCTTCGGCCGCGCTTATAAAAAATAACCCTGGACTACGCCATGCCAACTCCGGGTGGTTGCCTCGATGGGCGGGATCCATGGTATTTATGTGCAGAACACCTTTCTGAGTCGGCGGCCTTCGGCCGCGCTTATAAAAAATAACCCTGGGCTACGCCATGCCAACTCCGGGTGGTTGCCTCTATGGGCTGGATCCATGGTATTTATGTGCAGAACACCTTTCTGAGTAGGCGGCCTTCGGCCGCGCTTATAAAAAATAACCCTGGGCTACGCCATGCCAACTCCGGGAGGTTGCCTCTATGGGCGGGATCCATGGTATTTATGTGCAGAACACCTTTCTGAGTAGGCGGCCTTCGGCCGCGCTTATAAAAAATAACCCTGGGCTACGCCATGCCAACTTCAGGTGGTTGCCTCTGTGGGCGATATTGATGATATTTATGTGCAGAACACCTTTCTGAGTAGGCGGCCTTCGGCCGCGCTTATAAAAAATAACCATGGGCTACGCCATGCCAACTCCGGGTGGTTGCCTCTATGGGCGGGAGCCATGGTATTTATGTGCAGAACACCTTTCTGAGTAGGCAGCCTTCGGCCGCGCTTATAAAAAATAACCATGGGCTACGCCATGCCAACTCCGGGAGGTTGCCTCTATGGGCGGGATCCATGGTATTTATGTGCAGAACACCTTTCTGAGTAGGAGGCCTTCGGCCGCGCTTATAAAAAATAACCCTGGGCTACGTCATGCCAACTCCGGGTGGTTGCCTCTATGGGCGGGATCCATGGTATTTATGTGCAGAACACCTTTCTGAGTAGGCGGCCTTCGGCCGCGCTTATAAACAATAACCCTGGGCTACGCCATGCCAACTCCGGGTGGTTGCCTCTATGGGCGGGATTCATGATATTTATGTGCAGAACACCTTTCTGAGTAGGCGGCCTTCGGCCGCGCTTATAAAAAATAACCCTGGGCTACGCCCTTTTTCCGTGATCAATCGAGCCGAATTTTCGCAGCCAGACTCGTGGAAATGTCTGTATCACGTCAAATTAAAAAAAAAAATTTATCAATTCTCAGATTTTCATGAATTTACAAAAAAAAAATCCCTTTTTCGGAATAACTCTGAAACAAAGAGTTTAAATTGTCGAACAGTGTTCTTAAAAGCTGTTATCTATTATGAATGCGTCTGTCAAACATTCGCGACTTGAATACCTATCACAATGGTTTTAAGTTCAGTTGTGCGAAAACGTGTTTATATATATTTCATCTGAGAAAAAATGCAGTGCCCGACTCGAAATAACTTTGGTATTAGTTTCCTTTAGGGGTCAACTGCTAATAAATTAGCTAAAATCATGGGAGATAGCTCAAACGACGGGGTTTGGCCTCAGGATCACTAATCCGGAAGCGCTTTTATAATTTTTTGTTTTAGTGAAAAGTTATGGTCGAAAAAACGAAAAATGACCCGGGTCCGATACCAAAATTGGGGCGGAATTCATGGTATTTATGTGCGAAACACCTTTCTGAGTTGGGGGCCTTCGGTCGCGCTTATAAAAAATAACCCTGGGCTACGCCATCCCAAGTCCGGACGTGTGACATAACCGTGGCTACCGCCACGGCGCGACTCTTTTTGCACGTTTTTAGGGACAGTCTAATAAAATTACAACAACCACATGAAAACTTGAAACTTTGATTGCAAATATCTCTGCAGAGAAGCAAAATATTAAAAAAGCGCTTCCGGATTCGTCGATCACATAATTTTAGCTAATTTATTAGCAGTTGACCCCTAAAGGAAACTAATACCATAACTTTTGTTACGTAAAGTAAAAATCTAAAAAATATTACGTAAACAGTGGGTAATTCGTTTCAGAAAACATTCAAAACTGCTTATGTTCCTTACTTGTGGTATACTCCGGAAGTCGTGTGCGACTATTGCTATAGAAATTTATGCAAGTTTACTGATGGAAGGTCAACAATAAAGTACACTGTACCAACAATTGTGCTACTTTTGCAAAAGTTTTACTAAAACTAAAGGGTACCAATACTTTCCCCGCAACAAACTTTGCTACGCTAATATAGAATCGGTTATTCCAGCGGTTCGGTACTCACAAGAAAAACATATAGCGGCTTCAATGGAAATTTTTGGTGATGTTCCCGAATTAAGCGATGGAGAATCAGCAGAAGTACCAACAATGCTATAAACATTTCTTGCATCGAAGCCGAGATACGAGAATTCAAGAGTATCGGAATATGTACCAACACCCACTGAACTTGGGATTGCAGTGCCGCACTTAGTAACGCTATTCGACTTCAATGACCTTGTCGATTGGCACTTTTTAAGTATTTTTTCTGACGGGGAACCTAAGCTCTCTACAAAAATTTGAAGTCCAATGCGGAGATTTAATTTAAACGCGGTTGTACACCAAGTATCACATAACACCCTTATATTACATACAACAATTTGCAAATTTGTTTGCAAATATATACGTACATATTTCACGTAAAAATAATTATGTCTGCTGACATGTTTCAACGCGATTTGGCACTCGGTAGGTGCTGATATGCTGGGGCGGGTACACTCACCGCCACGTTCCGGCGTGCGGCCCGCGCCGCGCCTCTTTCCCCCTCCAACTTTTTTTCCTGCCTGCCTTTTAATAATCTCTACATATAATAAAATTGTAAATTTCTGTCGGTCTGTATGTATCTCTAAGTTATCGGTCAATATTTGGACCAGTCCTTTTCTACCTTTTGGCGATCAAAATCAACTGTTTAAAACACCCCAGCGGTAAAATTGAAAATGTGTCATCGATCAGAATCTTTTTATTGTTGTTGTCCAAAGTTTTTGAAAATATGTTCTGGAAAAAGTGCAGAATACATACATTGGTCCAAAAAAAAAAAAAAAAATTGGGCTTGAAAGAGGGTTTTACGCTGAATTTAACGGTACTTTTTTTTTGATGCACTCGAAGGGTTAAAAAGATATTCAAGGTCAAAGGTCAAAATTTTTTTTTCATTTCAAAATATCTTGCAAACTGGCGAATGGATTTTTAAAATTGTTTGTTCCTAAATTTTCTCTTCGAAATACCTTTCATTCAATGTATACTTTATTAACCCTTTGACACACTATGTACTAAAAACGAACAAAAAGCAAATTTCGTTCAAAAACGATCAAATACTTAATTTTCTTTTTGAATGGCCATTACGATGGCTACGCCATGCCAACACCAGGTGGTTGCCTCTGTGGGCGGGATTCATGATATTTATGTGAAGAACATTTTTCTGAGTAGGCGGCCTTCGGCCGCGCTTATAAAAAATAACCCTGGGCTACGCCATGCCAACTCCGGGTGGTTGCCTCTATGGGCGGGATCCATGGTATTTATGTGCAGAACACCTTTCAGAGTAGGCGCTTATAAAAAATAACCCTGGGCTACGCCATGCCAACTCCGGGTGGTTGCCTCGATGGGCGGGATCCATGGTATTTATGTGCAGAACACCTTTCTGAGTCGGCGGCCTTCGGCCGCGCTTATAAAAAATAACCCTGGGCTACGCCATGCCAACTCCGGGTGGTTGCCTCTATGGGCGGGATCCATGGTATTTATGTGGAGAACACCTTTCTGAGTAGGCGGCCTTCGGCCGCGCTTATAAAAAATAACCCTGGGCTACGCCATGCCAACTCCAGGTGGTTGCCTCTGTGGGCGGGATTCATGATATTTATGTGCAGAACACCTTTCTGAGTAGGCGGCCTTCGGCCGCGCTTATAAAAAATAACCATGGGCTACGCCATGCCAACTCCGGGTGGTTGCCTCTATGGGCGGGAGCCATGGTATTTATGTGCAGAACACCTTTCTGAGTAGGCAGCCTTCGGCCGCGCTTATAAAAAATAACCATGGGCTACGCCATGCCAACTCCGGGTGGTTGCCTCTATGGGCGGGATTCATGATATTTATGTGCAGAACACCTTTCTGAGTAGGCGGCCTTCGGCCGCGCTTATAAAACATAACCCTGGGCTACGCCATGCCAACTCCGGGTGGTTGCCTCGATGGGCGGGATCCATGGTATTTATGTGCAGAACACCTTTCTGAGTAGGCGGCCTTCGGCCGCGCTTATAAAAAATAACTCTGGGCTACGCCATGCCAACTCCGGGAGGTTGCCTCTATGGGCGGGATCCATGGTATTTATGTGCAGAACACCTTTCTGAGTAGGCGGCCTTCGGCCGCGCTTTTAAAAAATAACCCTGGGCTACGCCATGCCAACTCCGGGTGGTTGCCTCTATGGGCGGGATCCATGGTATTTATGTGCAGAACACCTTTCTGAGTAGGCGGCCTTCGGCCGCGCTTATAAACAATAACCTGGGCTACGCCATGCCAACTCCGGGTGGTTGCCTCTATGGGCGGGATTCATGATATTTATGTGCAGAACACCTTTCTGAGTAGGCGGCCTTCGGCCGCGCTTATAAAAAATAACCCTGGGCTACGCCCTTTTTCCGTGATCAATCGAGCTGAATTTTCGCAGCCAGACTCGTGGAAATGTCTGTATCACGTCAAATTAAAAAAAAAAATTATCAATTCTCAGATTTTCCTGAATTTACAAAAAAAATCCCTTTTTCGGAATAACTCTGAAACAAAGAGTTTAAATTGTCGAACAGTGTTCTTAAAAGCTGTTATCTATTGTGAATGAGTCTGTCAAACATTCGCGACTTGTAGGTATTCACAATGGTTTTAAGTTCAGTTGTGCGAAAACGTGTTTATATATATTTCATCTGAGAAAAAATGCAGTGCCCGACTCGAAATAACTTTGGTATTAGTTTCCTTTAGGGGTCAACTGCTAATAAATTAGCTAAAATTATGGGAGATAGCTCAAAAGACGGGGTTTGGCCTCAGGATCACGAATCCGGAAGCGCTTTTTTAATTTTTTGTTTTAGTGAAAAGTTATGGTCGAAAAAACGAAAAATGACCCGTGTCCGATACCAAAATTGGGGCGGAATCCATGGTATTTATGTGCGAAACACCTTTCTGAGTTGGCGGCCTTCGGCCGCGCTTATAAAAAATAACCCTGGGGCTACGCCATCCCAAGTCCGGACGTGTGACATAACCGTGGCTACCGCCACGGCGCGACTTTTTCTGCACGTTTTTAGGGACAGTCTAATAAAATTACAACAACCACATGAAAACTTGAAACTTTGATTGCAAATATCTCTGCAGAGAAGCAAAATATTAAAAAAGCGGATTCGTGATCCTGAGGCCGAACCCCGTGTTTTGAGCTATATCACATAATTTTAGCTAATTTATTAGCAGTTGACCCCTAAAGGAAACTAATACCATAACTTTTGTTACGTAAAGTAAAAATCTAAAAAATATTACGTAAACAGTGGGTAATTCGTTTCAGAAAACATTCAAGACTGCCTATGTTCCTTACTTGTGGTATACTCCGGAAGTCGTGTGCGACTATTGCTATAGAAATTTATGCAAGTTTACTGATGGAAGGTCAACAATAAAGTACACTGTACCAACAATTTGGCTACCACGTACGGAGCACTCCACAGAATTGTGCTACTTTTGCATAAGTTTTACTAAAACTAAAGGGTACCAATACTTTCGCCGCAACAAAATTTGCTACGCTAATATAGAATCGGTTATTCCAGCGGTTCGGTACTCACAAGAAAAACATATAGCGGCTTCAATGGAAATTTTTGGTGATGTTCCCGAATTAAGCGATGGAGAATCAACAGAAGTACCAACAATGCTATAAACATTTCTTGCATCGAAGCCGAGATACGAGAATTCAAGAGTATCGGAATATGTACCAACACCCACTGAACTTGGGATTGCAGTGCCGCACTTAGTAACGCAATTCTACTTCAATGACCTTGTCGATTGGCACTTTTTAAGTATTTTTTCTGACGGGGAACCTAAGCTCTCTACAAAAATTTGAAGTCCAATGCGGAGATTTAATTTAAACGCGGTTCTACACCATGTATCACATAACACCCTTATATTACATACAACAATTAGCAAATTTGTTTGCAAATATATACGTACATATTTCACGTAAAAATTATTATGTCTCCTGACATGTTTCAACGCGATTTGGCACTCGGTAGGTGCTGAGATGCTGGGGCGGAGCGGGGCGACGCGGCGGTACACTCACCGCCACGTTCCGGCGTGCGGCCCGCGCCGCGCCCTTTCCCCCTCCAACTTTTTTTCCTGCCTGCCTTTTCATAATCTCTACATATAATAAAATTGTAAATTTCTGTCGGTCTGTATGTATCTCTAAGTTATCGGTCAATATTTGGACCAGTCCTTTTCTACCTTTTGGCGATCAAAATCAACTCTTTAAAACACCCCAGCGGTAAAATTGAAAATGTGTCATCGATCAAAATCTTTTTATTGTTGTTGTCCAAAGTTTTTGAAAATATGTTCGAATATGGTGAATGGATTTTTAAAATTGTTTGTTCCTAAATTTTCTCTTCGAAATACCTTTCATTCAATGTATACTTTATTAACCCTTTGACACACTATGTACTAAAAACGAACAAAAAAGCAAATTTCGTTCAAAAACGATCAAATACTTAATTTTCTTTTAGAATGGCCATTACGATGGCTACGCCATGCCAACTCCGGGTGATTGCCTCTGTGGGCGGGATTTATGATATTTATGTGCAGAACACCTTTCTGAGTAGGCGGCCTTTGGCCGCGCTTATAAAAAATAACCCTGGGCTAGGCCATGCCAACTCCGAGTGGTTGGCTCTATGGGCGGGATCCATGGTATTTATGTGCAGAAGACCTTTCTAAACCACTTTTAGTCCCTGGTTTTTACTCCAAAAAAAATTAACCCTGAGCCGAATACTTTTTTTACCTTTTTATAATGGAAATACACATTTTCATATAGCAATATGTGTATATAATGAAAGCTTATAGCATTCTTAACAACAACAACAACAACAACAACAACAACAAAGCTTATTGCATTATCAACAATATTTTACCATCTAATAATACCGGTAACGGGACATTTTTTCGTTTTTTAAACGGTTTTATTCATTTCCATTCGTTTTTTTTTTAATAAAAAACATAGTTTTCATATAAAAATTTTACATAAAGTTGGGAGTGTTATACATTAAATGAAAGGTATTTTTATTACCTAAATATTGGTATTTAACATTTTCTAATCCGATAAGTAGTTTGAAAGATTTTTCTATAAAAAAAAATAAAAATTGCCCTTTTACGTGGAATTACCTCTAAAGTTTTTGTTTGCACCAAAAAAAATTATACGTTTCAACTTTTCGCAGATACCGCTATCGATACATATAAATATTTTTTTGATTTGCGAAATGTATGTATTCTGCACTTATGCCGAAATAAGTCCCAAAGAAACTGAAATAAATCCCAATGGTAAAAAAATAACAAATTGTAGTTTTAATAGAAATGAAATAAGTCACAACATTTATGAAATAACTCCCAATGCTGGAAAATGAAATAACTCCCAACGAAATCCCGTTAGGAATTATTTAATTTGGGAGTTATTTCATTATCAAATAATTCGCAAAGAAAATTTTATGAAATAAGTCCCAACGCATTGAGAGTTATTTCATTATGAAATTAGTCCCAATTTGTATGAAAAATATATGGGACTTATTTCATTTTTTTTGGACTTATTTCATTTGGGCTTTATTATAATTTAGTTATTGTTATTATTGGTCATTATATTTAGGAACTTTGAAAATTTTGTTCAATTCAAATTATTCTTTTTGAGTTTTTATTATTCTGTTTGAGTTTTTGGCGAAAACAAGTTGAAAAATGCTACATACAATACCAACTACGATGATTGCAATTTCGATCTTGTTGAAGGATCTTGTCAAACCGCTTTGTATTGTTGCTTAGAAATTTTTTCCATCACCTTTACTGGTCATCTAACCAAGGAGAGGAGATTAGGAATTTCTAAACCCCAGCGGTAAAATTGAAAATGTGTCATAGATGAAAATCTTTTTATTGTTGTTGTCCAAAGTTATTGAAAATATGTTCTTTTTGGAACATATTGACTCAACAATATCAGTTTCGATGTAATAAGACTGTTGTGTGTTTTGCTAAAATCTTACCTTACAACAGTTATAGAAACAGTTGCAAAAACGTGAAAGCTTGTTAAATTGCAATTTTAAGAGAAATGAAATAAGTCCCAATGAAAATAAAATAAATCCCAATGGTAAAAAAATAATAAATTGTAGTTTTAATAGAAATGAAATACGTCCCAACATATATGAAATAACTCCCAATGGTGGAAATTGAAATAACTCCCAACGAAATGCCGTTGGAGATTATTTCATTTGTGAGTTATTTCATTATCAAATAATTCCCAAAGAAAATTTTATGAAATAAGTCCCAACGCATTTCATTATGAAATAAGTCCCAATTTGTATGAAAAATATTTGGGACTTATTTCATTTTTTTGGGACTTATTTCATTTGGGTTTTATTTCGTGGTACCCATTTTTGCCCGTGTTCCGGCTTTATTATAATTTAGTTATTGGTATTATTGGTCATTATATTTAGGAACTTTGAAAATTTTGTTCAATTCAAATAATTCATTTTGAGTTTTTGGCGAAAACAAGTTGAAAAATGCTACATACAATACCAACTACGATGATTGCAATTTCAATATTGTTGAAGGATCTTGTCAAACCGCTTTGTATTGTTGCTTAGAAATTTTTTCCATCACCTTTACTGGTCATCGAACCAAGGAGAGGAGATTAGGAATTTCTAAACCGCAGTGTGTAACCATTACACCAAACACTGCGGGCAAATTGCAACTATATCTTCGCCTATTTTTGTGGTTATTTTTTTATTTATGTTATTCTTACCCAAGTGCACAAAATAAAAGCGACATTCTGTTGCTACTTAGGTATGGTGAGGATTTTTGTTGTACACATTAGCTAAGCCTTAGGCTACGATCACACTGCAACCGACTTTTGCCGTCCGGCAGCAAATACATATCCCCACACATGTGTTTTAAATGAGCTACCCGATTTCACCCGAATATAAACAAACTTTGGCCGCCCGATAAAATAGAACGCGCTCGAATTTCTCGGATGAAAACGTCGGTTGCAATGTGAGCGTAGCCTTAGCTTTATTCATGGTACATTTTTGCCCGTGTCCCGGCTTTATTATAATTTAGTTATTGTTATTATTGGTCATTATATTTTATCAAATTATTCTATTTATACATACATATATACATCCATGGCGATCCTCTCAAACGGTGTACCTGTGTTGTACTGCTTCATCTGTCCATGCCTGTTCTCGACTTCGGACCCTTTGCTTTGATGCACACCTCACAATTGGCAATCCATTCCGCGATCGACTGCCGGCAACCAACCCAATAGAATCTCTGCTTGACTTTCTCCAACGTTTTCGTGACTCCGAGATGACCTCCACTTGGACCATTATGTAGCTCATTCAAAACATCAGAGATTTTCTTCCTTGGGACAAATACCAGCTTCCGAGCGCATTGACCATCTTCGCTTTCCCATACTCTATGTAAGCAACTGGATGCCAATTTCAGACTGTACCACTGTGCCCAATATGGCAACAGGACTCTCTGCTGACATCTCCTCTCTTGTTGGCTGTTCGTTTTGCTCGATTCCTTGCATCACACGTACCAGATCTGGGTCCTCTAGCTGTTGCTTCCTTAGTGGATCCATGTTCCATTCGTCCGTAGATGTTATAGTCATCAGCCGCAGATCTATAACATCTTCCTTGTACTCAGCTTTCGAACAATGGTTGCATTCTAGGTTACATGGTCGCCGGGACATTGCATCAGCATTGCCGTGGTTGCTGCCTTTGCGATGCTCTATGGAAAAGTCATAACTTTGTAGTCGCTCTATCCACCGTGCCAATTGCCCTTCCGGATTACGGACCTGCAAATGCCATTTCAACGCTGCATGGTCTGTCCTGACGTGGAATCGCTGTCCATAGAGATACTTGTGGAAATGTTTGATGCACTCCACCAATGCCAGTAGTTCTCTTCGTGTTACACAATAGTTCCTTTCGGGCTTTCCAATTGTGCGGCTATAGTACGCCACCACCTTCTCCTGCCCATCGACAATCTGTGACAAAACTGCTCCAATCGCATAACCACTTGCGTCTGTATCCAGAATAAACGTTGAACCTGGGATTGGATACGCTAACATTGGGGCAGTGCACAGCCGTTCCTTCAAGGTTTAGAAAGCCACTTTTATGTTCTTCTTCCAATCAAATGACATATTCTTTCTGGTCAACTCATGAAGGCTACTGGCTACGCTGGCGAAATTCGGTACAAATCGGCGATAATACGTGCACAGTCCAAGGAAACTTCGTAACTCATGCAAATCGTTGGGTCTTGGCCAATCCTTTACTGCATCGATCTTCTCTTTAGCCGTGCAAATTCCATCCGTAGTAACCTTGTGACCCAAGTAACTTACTTCCTTCTTGAACAATGCACAATTTTTGGTACTTAATTTCAGACCGGCGCCAGCTATCCTTTGGAAAACTTCCTCTAATTTCTTAAGGTGTCCCTGAAAGCTTTTTCCCAATACGATGATGTCGTCCAGGTACACCAAACATGTTTTCCAATGCAGTCATTTCAATACTTGATCCATAAGTCTCTCAAAAGTAGCTGGAGCGTTACATAGTCCAAAGGGCATTACCGTAAATTGCCACAGCCCCTCTCCAACGCTGAAGGCTGTGTTTTCATTATCCGCATCTTTAACCTCCACTTGCCAATAGCCGCTTTTTAAGTCCAGTGTAGAGATCCATTTCGTACCAGTTAGTGAGTCCAGAGTATCGTCAATTCTTGGTAGTGGATAGCTGTCCTTGTTCGATCACTGTACGTTAAATAAAGCACTCCGATTTTGCTTAATAAGTACTACGCTTTATTCAGTACTAAAAACCGTAGAACAATATCGCGGGTTAATTCACTGTTCAGTACTTCACTTTACAACACTGCAAAATAAACTGCTAGAGTTGGGAGATGAGCGATTCTTGAGAACATTCACCACAATACTGTGACGAATTCGATGATTCCTTGATTATTTTTCCCTGAGTTCGATCACTGTACGTTAAATAAAACACTCCGATTCTGCTTAATAAGTAGTACGCTTTATTCAGTACTAAAAACCGTAGTACAATATCGCGGGTTAATTCACTGTTCAGTACTTCACTGTACAACACTTCAAAATAAACTGATTGATTTGCGTTCTCTTTGCGCGGTTTATATACCCTAGCAAACAGCAGCTTCACAACCTAGAAATGTCTACACCTTTCTGGTTTATTCATGCAACAGTGTTCTCGAAGCGTTTATCTATCGTCATCTCCTCTTTGTGCCACATTCGAAAACACGCGAGCTGCCTCTCCCTCTGTCGCTCTCACGTCATGTATCTAAACAGCTGTAGTTGTGGTAGTGACGCTAGTGATAGAAATACGCTAGAGTTGGGAGATGAGCGATTCTTGAGAACATTCGCCACACTGCCCTCCACCTAAGTCTGATCGTCTCGATCAGACACATTTTCCGATCCAAACGTTGCTAGTCTCTCCAGGGGAACCACTTTTATTTTGTCCCTTGGCATTCCAACAGCCTGTATGCGGTAAACAACGTCGTTGATCCGTTTCACAACTCTGTACAGTCCTTCCCAGATGCACTGAACTTTGGGAGACACACTTTTCCTCCGTTGTGGTCTGTTAAGGAATACTAAATCTCCTTCCAGAAACCCGTCTGTTTCCATTGCTTTGTCGTACCTGGTTTTCATGTTTTTGCTTATAGTTCTGGGGAATGGACCAGCTTCATCCAGGGTAATCCTCTCAACCGGTGCATCTGAGTTGCACTGCTTCCTTCGACCATGACTCGTGAACCTCAGCACCTTTGCTCTGATGCACTCATCGCATTTGGCAATCCACTCCTTTACCGACTGACCGTAACCAACCCAATAAAATGTCTGCTTAATCCTCTCCAAAGTCTTCTTGACTCCTAGAGGACCTCCGATTGGATCGTTATGCATTTCGCTAAGAACATCAGACACCCGCTTCCTTGGAACAACTATAAGCTTCCGAGCGCATTGACCATCCCCACTCTCCCATATTCGATGCAAACAACCGGATACCATTCGTAAACTGTTCCATTGTGCCCAATATGACTTGGTAACTGGACTCGCCGCTGACATTTCTTTTCTTGCTGGTCGTTTGTTTCGCTCAAGCCCTCGGATCACACATGCCAGATCTGAATCTTCCTGTTGACTTCTCCAAATATTCTCAAGTAGGCATTTGTCTATCGAAGCCATTGGTCGAGGAGGTACCTTTGCATTTCGAGTGTACTTGTGCTTCATCTCTAATGAAACTCCTTTGGTGTAATACCCAATGTTGTCTCCAAAGATCAGAGGTACTTCTTGGCCATTGTATCTCATAACTCTATTTCTCAGGTTCATGTGAATGTCTCTCACAGCCAAGAAGTCGACGCCAATGATGACTTCGTCCACAATATCTGCCACTAAGAAGTTGTGGTATGTAGTCGTATTCCCAATCGCAACTTTGCACCGCACTTCTCCATGAACCAGCTTACTTTCACCAGATACTGTCCGCAACTTTGCATCCTGCAATGGTCGTACTCTCTTTTGGACCAAGTCACTTCTAATGATGGAATGAGATGCGCCAGTATCCACAGTGAATAACCGCTCTTGTCCGTCCAAGAAACCTCTAACAGTAACAGTACTTGCTTTCCCTCCGACCTGCGACACAGAAACTATAGGGCATTCATCTTGGTCATCTCCTCCAGCGTTACCCTTACGTCCACAAGCATTGCCGAAGTCTCTGGAGCCGATGTTGCAATGACGCACAATATGGCCAGATTTTCCGCACTTGAAGCATTTAATGGCTGCTTCATTTTTCCGTTGCTTTCCGTTCAATGCTTCTAGGATTGCGTCCACCCACTCTGGTCGTTCTACTTCCACATTGTGAACCTTCTTATCTGGTTTACATAAAATCGAGGCTGTCTCTTGCAATAAAGCGTGTGATACCGTCTCTGCGAATGTCCTTTTGGGGTTTGCATATGCGGCTCGCTTCGTGTCTACATCCATTATTCCATTTATGAATCTTTGCGTTCGCCAAATGAGCTAACCTCTCAATGTCCCATGCAAATTCCTGCAATGTCTCATTAGCCTTCTGGAAGCGATTCTGTAGCTCCATTTGAAATATCTGCCTCCTATGCTCGCCACCGTAACGCCTCTCAACTGCACCCATCAATGCCTCACAGCTCTTCCTTTCACCTTCTGGAATAATTTGAAGGATTTCCGCTGCCGGTCCTTTCAATGCTAAGAAGAGCGCAGCGACTTTATCCTCAGCGCTCCAGCTATTCACCGATGCAGTCTTCTCAAATTGTAGCTTGAACACCTGAAAAGGAACAGAACCATCAAAGGATGGGGCTTTTACCTTGGGTACGCTTGTGGAAACACTTGGACGATTCAGCTGCAACTCCTGGATACGACTTCTTAACGCATCCACCTCGGCTTCGACTTTCTCCTCAAGCTGCATTAGTTTCTCGTCCATGCGCACCTCTAGTTTTGAGGACATACGTGCTTCCTGTTCCTCTAGCTGTGTAGACAACTGCAATATTTGAGATGCCATGTGCGTCTTCGTTTCTTCCCACTGAGATGCCAAGCGTGTCTCTTGTTGTTCCAACTGAGATGCCATGTGTGTCTTCTGTTCCTCCAACTTTGATGCCATGCGTGTCTCTTGTTGTTCCAACTGAGATGCCATGCAAGTTTTCTGTTCTTCAAACTTTGATGTTATATTCGTCGACATCTGAGCCAATACAGCCAACAGCGAATTTGTGTCCACATTTGCCACTGCCTCTTCCGAAAGCTGAAAAACATAATCGTCAACGTTGATTCCTTCCGCTTCCATAGCCTCGCGTAGACGTGATTGTAGCTCTGGCTTATTGCCTGTTGTTACCATTCCACGTTTATCCAACTCGTTTTTGAGTTGTTGGATCTTCAAGTCATTAAACTTTGCCATATCCTTGTTACCTTTACAATGTCCTTGTTATCCTTTTCAATGTCCGTGTTATCCTTTTCAATGTCCTTGTTATCCTTTTCAATGTCCTTGTTATCCTTTTCAATGTCCTTGTATTTATTTAACAATCCCACTTCTGACACCAATTGTGACGAATTCGATGATTCCTTGATTATTTTTCCCTGAGTTCGATCACTGTACGTTAAATAAAACACTCCGATTCTGCTTAATAAGTAGTACGCTTTATTCAGTACTAAAAACCGTAGTACAATATCGCGGGTTAATTCACTGTTCAGTACTTCACTGTACAACACTTCAAAATAAACTGATTGATTTGCGTTGTCTTTGCGCGGTTTATATACCGTAGCAAACAGCAGCTTCACAACCTAGAAATGTCTACACCTTTCTGGTTTATTCATGCAACAGTGTTCTCGAAGCGTTTATCTATCGTCATCTCCTCTTTGTGCCACATTCGCAAACACGCGAGCTGCCTCTCCCTCTGTCGCTCTCACGTCATGTATCTAAACAGCTGTAGTTGTGGTAGTGACGCTAGTGATAGAAATACGTTAGAGTTGGGAGATGAGCGATTCTTGAGAACATTCGCCACAATACCTTTCATGAATAAGCGTCACGATTTTCACTGTTCGATCCCAATACAGCCTGTGTGAATTTAACTTTAGCTCATACCGAAATTATCGGAACTATCGATTATATGGGGGCGATTGTTTTATTGGTCCAATCTCATTGATTTTTAATATCGACATTCCACATTCTAACAGAGCAACAGTTACGAAATATCACGATCCTGCCTATATAATTACAGGAGTTATAGCCCAAAATCCTTTAATCGGAACAATCGATTGTATGGGGGCTATGTGAAATATTTACCCCATCTCAATGATTTTCAACCTCGATATTTCACATATAGAAATATCAATACTTACAAAATTACACGTTACTAGCTCTTTAATTACAGAAGTTATAGCCCGAAATCCGTTTATCGGAACAATCGATTGTATGGGACCTATGAGTAGTTTTGGTCCGATCTTGCTGGTTCCGACAGATGATTATTCTTATATAAAATTACGCCTCCATACCAAATTTCAGCGAGATATCTCTAAAATTGAGGGACTAGTTTGCGTACAAACAGTCGGACGGGCAGACGGACATGACTAAATGGAATCAGCTCATCATCCTGATCATAACCGTATACTTATTAGTGGGTCTATCTCTTCTTCTTCTCATACCTACAAACATCGGAACAAAGTTATAACACTATTTCATGTTCAGGAAAGGTACAAAAATTCTACATACAACACCAACTATGATGATTGCAATTTCGATGTTGTTGAAGATTTGTAAACCCGCTTTGTGTTGTTGCTTAGAAATTTTTTCCATCACCTTTACTGGTCATCGAAGGAGAGAAGGTTAGGAATTTCTAAACCGCAGTGTGTAACCATTACACCAAACACTGCTTAGTGCGCCTTCAGGCAAATTGCAACTATATCTTCGCCTATTTGAGTTGTTATTTTTATTTAACAATGTTATTCTTACCTAAGTGAACATAGGTACCCAAAGCGACATTCTGTTGCTACTTACGTATGGGCAAAAATGCACCATGAATAACAGCCTCATTCTCTTTGACGATATCGTCCCCAAAACAATCATCATCGGTGTGTTGCTATTCTGAATGGCGAACGATGGCCAACAGATAGCCAACCCGAAAACAGCTGACTCTTACGTAACGATGTGGGGTTAATCGGTATTCCCTTTGACAATTATCGGCTGTTGAGGCCAAAACGAAGTGTCAAAAGCAAACAATAGGTAAATTGCATTCGTTATTGATATAAAAGGGGTTCTGTAAGCAAAACAAGTGAGTTTAGTTAACAAATTCACCATTATTTTTTTTTTTATTTTTTTTTATAAAAGGATGTCAAAAAAACAGTAGCCGCATAATTTCCTAAAACCAAATAAAATGAAATGAAATAAAAAATAAAACAAAATAAAAAAGATAAAATAAAATAATAATAAAATAAAATAAATTATAAAATAATATAAAAATGTAATTACAATAAAACAAAGTTAAAAAATATAAGAAAAAAAAATTTAACCTAAAAGAAATAAAAAAATAAATTAAAACAAAATATGTAATATAAAACAAAGTGAAATGAAAAGAAACAAATAAATTAAATTAAAATAAAATCAATAAAAAAAAATTATTAACAATAAAAATAAATTAAATATTTAATAAAATTTAATTAAACTATTGAGTGCTAAACGACTAAACTATGTAAAAAATTAAAAACACCTTATAGTCGTTAAAATTGTTTTTGTTTTTATTTTGCAAAACAGTCGTTTCGACACGCGCGTGGTGTCTTCTTCAGTTGCTAATTTTCAACTAACTATTGTCAACAAAGTAAGCTTATCCAAAATTGTCAAATGTTAAAACTAATACAATACAACACAAAAGCAAAAAATGTAGAGAATATTACAACAATAAACACTAACAAAAAATCAAACAAACGAAGTGCAAATTTCTCAAATCGTAACAACTAATAGGTACAATGCAGTAGCAAAAAATGTAAAGAGAATATTACAACAAAAAATAGGTAATAACAAAATATCAAACAAGCGAAGTTTAGTGGAAAGTTGAGTAAAGATTTGAATACAGTGGGCCAGTATCTCGTTTCACTGACACACTTTTATTTACATAAATATGTAACGATTATATTCTAGTAATCTAGTAATATTAGATTCAATTTTAATTAGTTTGCAGTCGTCTTCACTTATCGAGTGCTGATTCGATAACGCGTGCTCTGCGATTCCACTTTTTGGATCAATGCTTTGTATGTACTTAAGATGCTCATTGAACCTGATGCGTACAGTGCGAGACGATTGGCCTATGTATTTTGCACCGCATTCAACTCCGTCGTCATTTTTGTGTGAACAAGTAATTGAATAGACTCCAGGATTATCCAAAATGTCACACTTATCCTTGGATGACCTCAATAAGGCATTCAGTTTTGTTGTTGATTTTGGAGCCAAATTTATACCAACTTTTTTAAATAATCGGCAACGTAACATTCAGAATATCAATAGCTGTAAATACCCTCATACAGTTCCGTGTGAACGTGAATTAGTGGAGTCTTTCTATTGCGTACGCAAAGGAAAATAATTCCAAATCAATTCTTTTGTGCGTTCACGGATATCTGTCAAATAAGTTCAACTCTCCAAAAAATGTAAAAAAAATCACAGTTTGGCGTGGTAATTCCCAAATTTCAACACTCACTTGCGAAGGGTTTGTCACTTTGCGTTCGCACACAATTCACTGTGAGATAGTAAAATAGGAATTTCTTTCACTTAAGTTTAAATGCACTAATATCAAAGATATTTTAGTTGTTTATCCACTTACGCATGATTTTTTTGCAAAAGTGGAGTAATATCAACATTATCCCACGAAATCAAACAAGCAGTGTTGGTGTAACTAGTATGACACCCTGCGGTTAAAAATTCCTAATTTCTCCTCGGTTCAATGACCACTATAAAGGGAAAAATGAAAAATTTCTAAAAACAAATACAAAGCCGTACGTCTAGTTCCTTAGCAAGAACGAAATTGCAATCACGGTAGCTGGTATTGTTTGTTTGTGAGTTGTTGCTCAGTTTGTTCGTTAATAACAAAAAATAGAATAATTTAAAAAAATAAATTATTCGATCGGTCAAATAGTCCATGAAAAATTTTCCACTGTACAATATCATGACCATAACATCAAAGCTTTCACATTTAATTTGTGACTGTAAAATCAGCTGTGCGCAAGTCACATTACAGACATGTTGGCAAATTTATTTTGTGTGTCAATCGTTGAAAATTCCGCTGGCAAACTGAAATTCGATCGTTTTCACATGCATCATTTGATATGACAACGTGTTGTCAAAACTGGCTACAAACGCAATTGACACAATATGGCAGCCGTTTTCATTGGGCAGCCGTTTTCATATTTTGACCTAATGAAAACCAGACATTAGAATTGTCTACCAGAATACAAAGCTACCGAAAGAAAATACACCACCGTGATGTTTTAAACACCTGTAGAGTAATAATAAATGAAGAGTTAAGAAGACTTCTGTCTTTTCTTGGTAGAATTGGTCCAATTTCCTAAAAAAAAACTAGTTGAAATTGTTAACTAATCGGTGATTAACTTGACATCTAACCATACAAAATACGTCAATTAAACTCCGGTTAGTCGTTATCGGCTTTTATGCAAGCGGCCCTTAAACTCTGTGTACTTTTTGACTTGTAGTCTATTGCTGTAAATATCGACGGTATTGTGAAGCTATTTTCGGGATTGTATGAAAATGTGTTTTTTGAGAAAAATTTACCCACGCGCTGCAGGAACCAGACAAGCCGACACATGATCCAATTAATAAGATCTCGCATTTAAAAAAGCTGTGACGTCACTGTTTTAAGAAACATGTCTGCTTCGAATTAAATGTCTCAAATGTTATCAAGAAATAAAAACGAAAACAAAAAAAACAAACATTTTGATTGTGATTTTATTTTTATTTTTATGTGTATAAACAAAATTTTGTGAAAATCTCCTTATAAAGCGCTAATTTTACGTTGTGTTCTAGAATGTTGTATAGGATAGTATATCAGCATTGGATACTAAATAGCAGGTTCGATCACCGTTTACTATTAAAAGATTTTCAAAATCTTTAGGAAGAAAGTGGTCGCTGCACATTAGTTTTGGCTTCAGAGCTTCACCCAATTTTCCCGACATGTTCTTTTCATAAATATCCTTACACACACACACGAAACACTTCATTTTCTAATAATATTTTAACAACAATTTAAACGCATTTTAAAATTCACGACGAAAACGTTCAATGTTTACAAAATTATAATTAAGAAATTTCAAAAAAAAAACGTCAATGAAAGTGTGAAGAGATTTTTTCAAAACCGTGACGTCATTTGACAACAAACTTTTTTCTGAAATTAAATTACAAATACACGGTTGTCGGGATGCGTGATCGTAGTAATTGTTTCATGAGCCGTTATATGTTTCGATGATACTGGAATTACATCTCTTCATGGACTTTTCTTCCTGGCATTGTGAGAGTCGAACTCACAACAAGTCACTACATTGTTGTGAGTTCGACTCTCCCAATGCCGGGAAAAAGTCCATTAAGATATGTAATTCCAGTAGCATCGAAACATATGTCGGCTTGTCTGGTTCCTGCAGCGCGTGGGTAAATTTTTCTCAAAAAACACATTTTCATACAATCCCGAAAATTGCTTCACAATACCGTCAGTATTTACAGCAATAGACTACAAGTAAAAAATCACACAAAGAGTTTAAATGTTATAAATGAAAAAAATATTCGTGCTTCATTGAAAGCATAGAAAATTCTTTCTTGGTTTTACACCAAGTCTTATGAATCTCAGATTGTCGATCGCTACTTACCAAGTCTTATAATTCGCATTTCTTTCATATAAGTTTGCTTTGAAATAAAATGTTCTAATAAATGGACACTGAGAAAGGTTTCCTTCAAGCTGGCTCTATTGACTCGCAACGACTGATTTTTTTCATAATAAGTGGTAGATCGAACAGTCGTTGACTAATGTTCAATAACTATGGTATTTTTTGCTTTTTTTTTATTTCAGTCAACAGTAAAGAAATATGGCCCAGTCGACGGTAATCGAAACCAAACAAAAAATGTTCTGAATATGAGGGAATTTTTTGTAGCAAGTTGCTGTAAATAGGCTCAACTATACGGTGCGTTTTTAGGGACAGCCTAATAAAATTACAACAACCACATGAAAACTTGCCACTTTGATTGCAAATATCTCTTCAGAGAAGCAAAATATTAAAAAAGCGCTTCAAGATTCGTAATCCTGGGGCCAAACCCCGTCTTTTGAGCCATCTCCCATAATTGTAGCTAATTTATTAGCAGCTGACCCCTAAAGGAAACTAATACCAAAAAAAAGTTTATACCTACTGCAGTAGGGCGATTCACTAACTTTTTTAACGATATTTGTTAACGTTAAATTTACTTAACAATAATTTTAACAACATTGCGATTCACTAACCCTTTTTCAACTCTAAATTCGATAAATTTATCGTTGTCGATATGACAATTGTTATTTTATCGCAGATTATTTTTGTGTTGTTAAAGTGTTGTTTACTTTTGCTTCGCGTACGAAAAATGTATGTTTAATTATATTTATACACTTTTTTTTTTAAAATGGTGTAAAATATAACCTAATTCGGTTTATGTGATAAAAAATGTATAAATTTATCGCAATATATCTCAAGTAATTGCAAAAACTACTCAAGAGGCACAATAGTAAATATTTCGTTAATTTCCTGTGTTTTCCATACTATTAACTTGTTATTTCTTTATAGAAGACGATGTCCAACTACACTCGCACCATGGTTTCTGCGGGCGCACGCGCCGCTCCACCAATTGAAGTTTCCGCGGCTTTTGCACGCAGAGAAGAAGTCGAGCGCAAGAAACAGCTAAGCAGTGCAATCGCACCCACCAAAGTAGACGTAAGTCCCAAGTTCGACGTGTACGCATACATATACCACCAAAAAATGCTATGCAAAGTGGTACGGATAATGTCAATCATTGGCAAACTGAATTCGACAATTGCGAACGCTGAAAATGCCTTAATGGGATGGACATCATCGTAAGTTGAAAATATAAGGTTTTAAGTAAATGCTAATACTGAAGCTTTGCAGCGGCGAGCCACTATCAAATAGGTAAGATCAAAGGAAGAAGCTATTGACCATTGTGAACGCCATGGCTGGCGTTGGTTTATGGATACCGATGTTATTGTTCATAACAATATTCAACAATGAAAGCAATAATAGCAGTAGCGTAGGTGGTTCTAGCGTGGCTGAAAATGGTGGCAGTAGTGAGAGCAGTATGCTCAAAATGCACCTAAAGCCCTATATACACTTATTTTTGAGCGTGAACGTGGGTGAGCGTGAACAATTTTCTTTTGTGTAATATGTTGATATTACTCCACTTTTCCAAAAAAAAAAATCATCCGTAAGTTGATAACAACTAAAATATCTTTGATATTTCTTTAAGTGAAAGTGTTAAATATGCTTTGAAATGCTTATTTTACTATCAGTGAATTGTGTGCGAACGCAAAGTGACACAAACCCTTCGCAAGTGAGTGTTGAAATTTGGCAATTACCACGCAAAACTGTGATTTTTTTTTACATTTTTTGGAGAGTTGAAGTCATTTGACAGATGTGCGTGAACGCACAAAAGAATTGATTTGGAATTCTTTTCCTTTGCGTACGCAATAGAAAGTCTCCACTCATTCACGCTCACGTTCACACGGAACTGTATGAGGGTCTTAAAGTGGAAATATTATTGCCTGGAGTGAATTTGCCAATCGAAGAAGTGGGCTACTATACGTTGACGCTGCTGTTGTGTAAATTGTGCTTTTTAGCACGTATTCTTTATTGAGTTCTTTCTAAAACTGAAGCTTAATAATTACCCTAACTGTCCACCTAACCCACGACGTTGGATAACGCTGCTGCTGCTCTGCTGGCAGTTGGCGACGTTGACACAACCGTTGCGCTAACGATGTTTACTTGCTGCTGTTGCAATAGCTGCTTTTGCTGATGCAGCTAAACATGATGAAGAGAATTGTGGCACTTGTGATGTTGTCATAGCGCAATGACCACAAACGATAGCAATAGCTATTGTTTCGCTGACACAGCGAAGTGTGCCAACAACGATATGCGATCATACCGTGTGATCGCATTTCTGCTGATCCAGCTAGTTGCATGAGGTGGCGTGCTGTCGTAATTTGGCTGAATGTGATTGACCTAGGCGAAGGCTAGGAAGACAACTGTGCCATTTGGTTAATGACATTTGTGGGAAGAAACTTGTGATAACTCTTCCCCTTCTAAGTTAGGGACGTCCGCGGACCTTATGGCGGCATTTTCAATAACGGCTTTGATAGATTTGGCTAAGGACGCTTTCTTTATGTTCGCTGCTGCTCGCTGAAATGCGTATGCGAGCATTCCTATAATGAGTAGGGCTCCCAAAGCGGCGAAACTTACCAGGTTATTGCGTTTGGCGCTTTGCTGCAGATGTTTAATATGCTGAAGGTTTTGCTGATTTACGTGGTGAAGGTAAGGTGCGCTCAGAATTTCTATGTGCTGTGTCAAGTTGATATCTGGAGACCATGGAGCTTCAGGTTTCAAAGGCGCCGTGGAATTTTCGTTATAAAATAGGGTGCCGTTAACTCTTACCATTTTCTCGAAGGCCACCAGGTAAGTTCCATTTACTGTAATTGGAGCCTCGTCATTTTCTTCTATGACCGCCGTTTGGTCGTTAATAACAATCACACCGTCACCTGTCGATGTGATAGGAGCGAGATTGTTGTATGTTGTACCACTGTTAGCCGTGTTGCGTGTCATTAGCTGTATAGCGCATGAAGTTGCTAATGATGTTAGGCAGAATGTTGGGGTTGTGTTACTACAATTTCTTACCGCTACAGTTTGGTTGTCGCATGTAGCTAAGATGGGTTCCTGCAAATGTAGAATTTGGTGGTCGTGGGCTACTGGAAAAATTCGTATTTTCTTGCATCTAAATATAGGTATAGGATATTTCATTAAAAAGTATATTACGTTATTGTATTGGACTATTTTAATCTTAACTAAAGGTATCGGCTATCGTGAGGTTTGTGAAGTGCTTCATTTTGATTATTGAGTTTATCTCCGCATTATCCAGAAGAATAGGATCGAGCGTTCCAATTTTTGCGAAAGTAATGGAGGTGAGCAAGTTATTTAATTCTGTTATCATTGCCCTATTTCTGGCCATAAGAATGTCGTAGAGATAACCTGTGTCTATTTCTCTTTGTTTTGCTTGTTTTAGGATCTTATTCACTGTGATAGTAAGGCTATTAATTTCTTTTTGTCCTTCCGTATTAATAATGAACTGCCTGTCCTGTGAGTCGATTAATTGTTCCTCTGTGCTACTCAGTCTGTCGAAATCGTCGTGGTCAGGAGTGCCAGTAATATATTTTAATAATGTCCCGAGGGCGTTTAAACTTCTCGTCTGCCTATGGTGAGTGTTTATCAATTGTAGAAGTCTATCTATTTGGCCTATGTCTACGTGCAATATTTTCTTCATGTGCGATTGGGGGAAATGGTCTGTCGCGTTAAACGTTTCGTCTCGTAGTAGTTCGTAGAGAGTTAAGTTGGTGATATGCTTGATGTGTCCGAAATTTTCCCAGATTATAATATCTCCGTCTACCACCGGGATGTACCTTGCGTTAGTGTAGTCCATTATCCGTCCCGTTGACAACGATGCCGATAACAATGTGAGAAATACCAGGGAAACCCTAAAAATAAAAATGTAAATGACATAAGTTACTTAGCTTGTGCGAAGGTTGTCCTTATGGACCCTCCTTCCTCTTATAAGCACCGTAGTGCCGAGATCTTTTTCGACCTCTTCTTCGGTGTAGAGAGGCGTCAATTTATTTCCTAGTCTTCTATTGTTTTTAACTAGTACTTTCTCTCCCACTGCAAACTCCCTGTCTTGTCGATTCCTATTATGTATTTCAAGCTCCTTATCCTGCGCGTCCTCCAGGAGAGAGGTTACCAGTTCATCCTCTTTGCCTGACTGAAAAATTGTAATAGGTTTCATTTTCGTTACTGTATGAATGGACCTATTGTATTTGATTGTGGCCAAAAGAATAATTTCTTCAATGTCATCCATATTTGTATCAAGTTTGAGGCATCGCGATATTTCTATCAATGTGCTATGGAATCGCTCCACCTGGCCATTTGATGTACTGTGAAGGGGTGGGGCATTCGCGATGTCAATATTAAAATGATTTTTGAGCATGGATTTGATACTATTAGAATTTAGTGACTTTTCATTGTCACAGTAAATAGTTTTTGTACCTGAAAACATGTTGATTAGCTGAAGAAGCTGTGGCTTTACGTCTACTATTGTCCTGGACTTTAAGGACTGTACTATAGCAAACTTTGAAAACTTGTCAATGCAAGTTAAGAAATACTTGGAGCCCGTTGAAAATATGTCGATGTGGAGGATCTCTCCACAATATGTAGGAATGGGCGTCTGAGCAATAAGTTGCTTTTTAGGATGGCGATCATACTTCGCCCGAGAGCATGTGTGGCAGTTAGAGGCAAATTGTTTGGCTTTTCTCTCCATTTTGGGGAAAAAATAGTCTTCCAATATTTGCTTAACGTTCTCCTGGGGCGCTCGATGTGCCCGATTATGTTCGGCAGCGATAATTTCTTGCTGCTCGTTCGGGTCTGTTATGTCGATGACAAATTTTTCCGTATGTCTAAATTTGACTGTTGGAAAAAGTTCAACCAGTTTGTCCTGAAATTGTGCTAGTGTGTGTAAGTCGCAGTATATTGCGTTAACAACATCCACTTTTACCGCTTCTTGTAGGAGGCTTATTAAATCCTCTTTAGTCTTGAACGAGATTAGATGTCTAGTTTTTTTTCCAAAAATTATAAACGTTCTTTTCCCTTGTTCTATGCCTTCCTCTACTAGTATCTGATTACGAAAGCAGTTCACTGGTTTATGAGTTCTCTCAATCGTGTTGGTTGACGAAACTTCGCTATGAATTGTTTCGGTACTCATGTTATCCAGGGCGTTCATATGTTGCCTAGACAACGCATCTGCGACTACATTCTCTTTACCGGGTTTGTAAATTAGTTTCGCATTACATTCATCTATGAAGGCTTTCCATCTTTTAATTTTTGAATTAGGGTTTCTGTCTGAAACCGCAAAAGTGAGCGGTTGGTGATCTGTATGAACCTTAAGATCTGCTACGCCGTACAGGTAGTTTCTAAGGGTTTTAAGTGCCCAAACGATGGCCAACAGCTCTCTTTCGTTTGTGGCAAAATGTTCCTCACTACTGGTCAAAGTACGGGATATCATTGTTATGGGTTTTCCTTCTTGTGACAGGACAGCTCCTATTGCGTGCGACGATGCATCCGTGGTTAAATCAAACGATTTATTAAAATCAGGGTAGGTTAGTGTCACCTCTTCTGATGCTAGTATTTCCTTTAAGGTAGTGAAGGCTTTTTTCTGTTCATCAGTCAAATTAATTTCGATTTTTTTCGACTGTGACGCAGTAACTCGGCCATATTCACCCCTCATTATATTTGAAAGTGGCTTCGCTATTTTAGCGAAATTCCTAATGAAACAGCGGTAGTACCCCGCTAAACCCAAAAATGATCTTAGCCCCCTCAGAGTATTGGGCTCCTGAAAATTCCTGATGGCATCCACTTTATCCGGGCACGTCTTGATTCCGCCCTGTGAAACTAAAAAACCCAGGAATTCTACTTCGGTTCTGAAAAATTTTGATTTTTCCGCGGACACTCTCATGTTGGCTTCAAATAAACTTCTCAAAATCACTTCCACATCATCCAGATGTTGTTCTTCGTTTTGGGAAAATATAATGACATCATCCATATAGACGAAGCATTTTCTTCCTATGTGTTCTCTCTACACATCGTCTATTGCCCTCTGGAAAATGCTGGGAGCATTCTTTAGACCGAATGGCAATCTACAAAATTCATACTTTCCATTTTTTACGGAAAATGCTGTTTTTTCTCTGTCCCGTTCCAGCAGGTTGATCTGATGGAAACCAGATTTCAAATCAAGGGTAGTAAAAAATTTACTTCCACCTAGATTTGATAAAATTCCCGTGATATCCGGGATTGGATATTTATCGCTGATGGTTTTTTCGTTGAGCTTTCGAAAATCTATAACCATCCGCTTTTTTTCTTGCCCAGTTTCGTCAAGGCCTTTCTTTTTTACTACCCATATAGGATTATTATATGGTGACCTGGATGGGCGAATGATGCCGTTTGCTAGCAGTTCTTGAATTTCTTTGTTCACGAAATCCGAGACGCCCAATGGGTAAGGGTATAGCCTTGAATACACGGGGTCTTCGTTTGTAGTGCGAATCGTTGCTACTACGTTTGTGTTGTATGGTAGTGCTTCGTTGGGGTCTGCAAAAACCCCATATATGCTACCAATCATTTTCGAGAATGCTTCTTCTAGATTTTGTGGGACGTTTTCTGCCTGCAGTCGCAAGTGACTAACATCCTCGCTAGATACAAATAGTATAATCTCTTTACCAAAATCATGTGTTATTGTGTTTGTTTTTAAATTAATAGACGCGTGTACCTTGTTCAATAAGTCAAGGCCAATTACACCGTCAAATGAAGTAAAATTAGGTAATAGAAAAGATTCTGCTATTGTCCCAAAAATTTTAACCTTGCATTTATGTTTGATGGGGGTAACTCCATGAATAGACTTTACTAAAAATGAGTTTTCTACTGGTTTTATTCCTTTCAGCCCTGGAAGGGGCCTGATATAGCTCCTTGACGCCCCCGTGTCAACAAGGAGCTTGACTTCCTTTCCTCCTATTGACCTTGAAATCCAAGGAAGAAGGGACTTTGCCCTAAAAAATTAACCTCATCGGATTCGATGTTGTCGGCTGCCTGCTCGGCTTCGTTATTGTATGTTTCTTCATTTTGCAACTCCTGCTCGTCGGTAAGATGGTTTACGCGCTGTATTTTGGGTCCTGTGTACCACCCTGAGTTCGCTACACGTTTTTGCCCGTTCCCTTGCGGCTTACCGTATTGTTCGTGGTTGGGATTACTTGCTTGGTTTTTAAATTGGGATATGGAGGGATCTACTTCCATAGGCTCAATGCGCCTTTGGCCAGAATAATTACTACTGGTAAATGGTTTTTGGGCATTTCCATAATTCTGTGGACGACTGGCCTGTTTCATCATCATCATCATCATCATTTATTAACGTTATAAGTACAGTAAAACTTGAAGTTTTTAAGCGTACAAATATACACATTAGGTAACATGTTTAAACTGAACCTAAAATTTTAACAAAGGTATAAATTACAAGCTTATAGAACTATAAATATTTGTTTTTAATCAAAGAAAGGGTAAAGATGGAAGATGGAGATAAAGATAGCTAAGAACCATATAGATTCGCAACTGCGGTTTCGAAGCATTCAACTGATTTTGAAGATTTTATTAATATTGGTAATGAATTCCATAACCTAATAACACTAACAAAAAATAACCTTGAGGCTACCAAAGTTTCAAATTTTGGCATTATGATGTTGCAAGTGCGAGACGACTGCACAAATTTTAGCTCGCGGTATAGGTATTCTGGTTTACGGTTTCTAATCAATTTAAATAAAAATACAATATTTCGATAGTTTAAGTAGTTTTGTATACTACAGCCCAGAATATTGTTTGAGAAGAACGATATATGATCATATTTTTTCTTACTATAAATGAATCTAGCAGCATTGTTTAAAGCTAGAGTAATTTTATTCTTTGATTCATAGTCAAGGTTTCCGTAAACTATTTCAAAATAAGAAATGTGGGGAACGACTAGAGATTGCACTAGTTTTAGTTTTGTATCACTTGGCATACTATAACAAGCATGCCAAAGATTTCTTAAGATAAAGTATATTTTAGAGATGCAATGGTTGATATGAGATGTGCAGGTTAAACGTGAATTCATTTTAAAACCAAGATTAGTGACAACATTTCGAAAACTCAATTCAGTCTCCCCCAACATAATTGGCGGTAAGTGGTCAAGATCAAAAGACTGAGCATATATAGGCAGAACCTGTGTTTTAGCGGCGTTTAAGCAGAGGCAATTAGTTTTTGCCCAAGTCTCTATTCGATCCAAATCTTCATTTAATCTCACCACAAGGTCTTCGCCAAGCCCAATTGGTCGCGAATAATAAATCTGTGTATCATCTGCATAGAGATGAATTGAGGCATTTTGACAGCAGAAAACAATATCATTGATAAATATACTAAATAGTATTGGGCCCAGAATTGAACCTTGCGGGACGCCTGAAGTAATTTTACTGCGAAAAGAGGTAGTGCTTGCACATTCTACCTGTTGATATCGGTTCGATAGATAAGTATCCATAAATTTAAGTGATGAAGGGCTAAATCCGAAATAATGTTTTAGTTTTACTAGGAGAATTTCATGCTTGACAGAATCAAAGGCTTTAGAAAAATCTAATAAAATTAGAATGGTTAAAAGTTTTTTATCATAAGCAGGCCGGATATCCTCAATAACTTTTACTATAGCTGTGGAACAGCTGTGATTAGCGCGAAATCCAGATTGGAACTCACTCAGTAATTTATAGTATAAGAAATGTCAGTTACACATGGCTTGAACCACGTCTTAGTTACACAAACCACATCAATACTCACATCACTAAAAATAAGATTCAAATAATTATTTTATTATAATCTAGTTTATCAGTCGATAAACTTCGGGCATTAAAGTGACAAATATTAAATCCAAAATTATAGTCACATACAAGCTTCAAACAAAGCCTAAGATTATCACCGCTAGTGTAGCTATTAATGTTATGGGTCATACCAATCACAGTTTGAGATGCTTAGGAAACAGTCAGTTGGGAAGAAGAAATAAAGAATTATAAAAGAAAAGAAATACAAGTGTAGTAGGAGGTAAGAAGAATCTGATATTTGAAAATAGGTGAAGGAGAGCAAAAACAAGTAGAGAACATTAAAATGCATTTCGATAAACTATGAACGTTATGCTTATTTTAAGTAGCTGCTGCTAATCTTTCGACGCATTCCTGGTTTATGACTTTCACTCCCTCACTGTCAGCATGTTTTTTCACATAAACATGTCCCCGAATCGAAAACGCGCTCACCAGCTTTCTTTGTTTTTTTAGCTTGGTAGCCAGTCGCATAAGCTCTCGATTCACTTTTGTCAAACACTCATGCACATAAATATTGTCAGCGGAGTCCAGTCCAACATTGCGAAGTGTGAGTGATTTTCGGCTAGATTTGAGAAAACCAGCAACTGCCATGAAAAAACAAGAACGATCATAAGCAGAATTTAATTTTATTATGACTGGAGAAGGTTTTTTCTTGTTGCTTTTGTCTCGTGAGCGCAATCGAAAGGTTGAACGCACTCTAGGTGGCTCCAAGTTGAAGGACGCGCACAGCTGAGCAAACAAAGAAGGTAAATTTTCTTCAGCTGATTGCGGGATGTTATACATAATTATGTCAGTTGACACCATTGTATTTTCCACCTGATCCAATTGCGTTCGAAGTTCGTTTATTACTTTCTGTTGTTCTTCATTTTCATTATCGCGCACACTCTCTAGCATACGTACTCTCTCTTCCATGTTTTGCATTGCTTGTTTCAGATTGCCAAGTTCTGAAGAGAACTCGTCCATTCTCCGCATTACTCGCTCTTCACTCTCTTTTATGTTTGCTAGTATGTTGGCTATGGATGTTTCCAACTTCATTTCCAGGCTCTTAAACAAGCTTGCTGTTGATGGACTGTCGGCATTACTTATCGGCTGATTTTGGGCGGGAGTTTGACAGGGAGAGGGAGCATTGCGGGCACTCTTTCGTTGAACAGACATAATTGTTTGTTGTTGCTTTTTATTTTTGTTTTATATTATTTTCGCCTTTAGATTTAATTTAATGTCAATATACGAAATCGCGAGAATAATAGATTTTTTTATTAATACAGTCTAGGCCGCAACACTTTTCGAACTCGAAGTTTGCAATTATAAGCAAAAACTTTAATAAAATATGCGGTAATTACGTTTTTATGCGTGATAAGATGCAGCACCACAAATACACGTCCACTCACAGTGACATTACAATTTTTTATTTTGTTTGCTTACTGAAAAATGCGGGTTTTTATGACCCACACCGTGATCATAGTTAGGTGTCTTTTGATTGGCCAGATTTTGATTTCCGCCAGGTTTTTCTTGAAATCTGTTCGCGAAATTCATTGCGAAAGCGTAACGCTCATTGTTGGCATCTACTTCTTGTGCCAAAGCCAGGGCGGATGGGAGGTCGGATGGCCTAGATGCGAACAAGATATCACATAGTGGTTTCCTTAAACCTGATATAAATACTCTGAGTGCATCGGCCCTATATTTCTCATTTATAGTGTCTGCAATACCACTCTCATAAGACATAATTGTATTATTTGCTATCAAAGTTAGCTTCTTTTCTACCTCATCGTAGAATTCTAGGCATGTCATTGATCCCTGTCTCAGGGTGGACAATTCCTGCTCGATTAAGTATATCGGCCGTTTGTCCGCGTAAGTAAAGTCAAGTCTGGAGATCATAGCGCCAAAGTTAAGCACTGTGTTAAAAGAAGAAAGTACTGCGTCGGCAGCACCTCTCACTTTGTTTCTAATAATAGTAACAGCTTGGTAGTGGCGTTCACTGCCGTCGTATCTCCTAAATAATTCATAGGCATTGTGTGCGGCTTCCCGCCAGGATACGTACGTGCCTTGGTGGCCAAAAAATTCCGGAAGGGACTTTATCGCGTCTAGCGTAATGTCGCAGGTAGTAAGGGGGTTGATTGTTACCCTACTATATTTTTCTACCTTAGGTTTGTTTATTGTTACTTGATTCTGTAAAGCAAGAAGCCTTCTGTCAAACTCGGTTTTCTGTTCGGCTAAAGCTCTCCTGACCTCTGCTTTTACTATCTCGCTAACTTGTTCTGTATTCATTGTATTTTGTCTGTTTGCTGCTAACTTTAAATTCTTAAAGAGGTCCTCCAACACCTCGGTCATTTAACATTCAAAGATTTTCTTAAAAAATTTCACAAAGGACACAGGTTTATTTAGCACCTATTTTTTATTAATTTTTTTTTTTTAATTTTCGGTTTTGCACTTTCACTAATTCTTTTAGAGCACTTCACTTACCTCTTCATACTTAGGTGTTATCCTAGCCTACGTTAATTCTTGATTTTCTTCTTTGGGTTGTAACGATTCTTGTTTCTACTCCTTCCGTTGTTGCTTGCTTCAAATTCTTCTAACTGATTGCGGTTATTATCAATAACTTCATATTTCACCAGGATGCTTGTTTCAAACCCTTCTAGCTGTTTGCGGTTATTATCATTAACTTCGTATTCGCCAGGATGCTTGTTTCAAATCCTTCTAACTTGTTTGTGGTTATTATTTGTCCCTTAGGATCAAAAATGATTAGTATTTTCCAGCCCCACGTTGGGCGCCAATTGTGCTTTTTAGCACGTATTCTTTATTGAGTTCTTTCTAAAACTGAAGCTTAATAATTACCCTAACTGTCCACCTAACCCACGACGTTGGATAACGCTGCTGCTGCTCTGCTGGCGGTTAGCGACGTTGACACAACCGTTGCGCTAACGATGTTTACTTGCTGCTGTTGCAATAGCTGCTTTTGCTGATGCAGCTAAACATGATGAAGAGAATTGTGGCACTTGTGATGTTGTCATAGCGCAATGACCACAAACGATAGCAATAGCTATTGTTTCGCTGACACAGCGAAGTGTGCCAACAACGATATGCGATCATACCGTGTGATCGCATTTCTGCTGATCCAGCTAGTTGCATGAGGTGGCGTGCTGTCGTAATTTGGCTGAATGTGATTGACCTAGGCGAAGGCTAGGAAGACAACTGTGCCATTTGGTTAATGACATTTGTGGGAAGAAACTTGTTATAACTTGTGCCATAGTGCATGGATTCGGACATGAATTGGCAGCGGTGCAAGAGGACCTACCTGTTATTAGTTTTGGGTTTCAAGTAACTAGGTCATCTACAAATTATAATAAGTTTTATTTCGTTTCAGTTGTATCTCTGTTTGCCATTCGCCTACACAGAAATATCTACAGAACATTGGCTTGAATTTCCGTTGCAATAAACGTACACGCGTATCAACTAAGTAAATGCTGGGTTGGGAAGCAATACCAATACGTTTCGTTAAGTTGATACTTGTAATTTTGCCGCTTCCTTTGCGTCGAGAAGAGTCAAAATTCTTTTGAACTCTATTGAAATGTATAAAAGCTGGACAAGTGGCAGCCTTACTTTGCTTGGTTGAAGCACTTTACAACATCGAATAGCCAAAATCTCTATTTGACAGCGCTTTAACTGCTTCACTATTTGTCTTGTTGTTTTGTTCGCTCGTCGCTGTATTTTTGACAGCTTTTGAGGTTTCTTTTTGGCCATAGAAGCTTTCAAAGGAAATCAAGGTAATCTAATGTAAGTAAAGCCAGCAAAGCAAGCTTTCATGGCTTTTACTTCTTCGCATATTATTAATATTTATTTTCGCAGGTATACAACTTCCTTTATGGTAGGATTTTTCATCTAAACGCGTGATATCAGCTCCACGCATTCTCTTTTACCCTGAAGGAAAGATTGGTCCCATCACTCAAAAATACCACCTCAGGTATAGTAGCTTTGTATCTATACCAAGGATTGTCCAAAGAATGTGTGCAACGTAAATTAAAGTAGGTGAATTGTACGAAAAGTGGTCCGATTGTAATGCAACGCAGGTGAATTGTACTAAAAGTACCCCGAATGTAATGCACAAAATGTGAGTTTTTCGTCGTGCTCCAAGTACCGTTTGGCCTAAAATTGGTTACAATGTAATGCAGTAGGGGACAATTGGTCCGTGCCTATGACATTCAATGTTAAACGTAAATAGAATTTTACAGGTGATTGGAGCAAATTTTGGACTAGTTACAAACTTTACAGTGTAGTTTTTGGTGGGGACTAAGTCTACTCCGAATTCCTACAGGGTACATATGGGTGCTTCGTTTGTATTCTTATCTGTTGTTGTATTGAGGTACTGTTGCAATGCCAGCATATGTATGTCAACTACGGCGCGTACCTAGTATTGGAGATAGTAATTTTAGTTTTTAAGTATTTAAGTATTTTATATAAGTTTTAAGTATTATACACCCCTTATCATAACTATAGGACACCTCGTTCTGACATGTTCTGAGCCCCGATGTCATTTTATTTTAATTTAAATTTTTTGCGTATTATAGAATTCTAAATTGAAAACAGTAAAAGTATCCGCTCTATAAGCAAAAAATTAAAATTAAAATAAAATGACATCGGGGCTTAAAACATGTCAAAACGCGGTGTCCTATAATTATTATAAGGGGTGTATATTTCGATAATCCGAAAGCAGAAATTAAAATTTTTGTTCCAGAGAAAAGTTATTGAAATTGAGTCTTCGCTTTCGGATTATGCATTCCGAGGTCAAAACCAGTATTTTGATACCTCTCCAGACCTTTTAGATGAATGCGATACTGATAAATACCAAAAATTAAATAAAATCATGATTTTTATAATTGAAAACGACGTGAATTAGTTGATAAAGTTTTTTTATTAAACAAAACTTAATATTTTTTAATGCAAAATAAAAAAATTACTTAAAGTACAAAATAAAAAAATAATTCATTTAACAAATGGTTTAAAGTAAGTAATGGACATATTTCAATTCATAAAACATTTAAAGAAATTTATTAAATTATTGAAAGCACATACATATTTCAATTTATTAAACATTTAAAATTTTTTATTAAAAACTATAGTTACAGGTGAGTCAAAATCTGCCAACTGTGCAAACGTTTTTTCGATGTGCGAGTTTTTTTTGCGCAATAATTTTTTTTCGGTTAAAAATCAAAAAGAAAAAGACCCCTATTTTTTTATTTTTCGAAATTCGAATTATTTTCGAAGTTATGGGTATTCGAAATTTTTCGAAGGCCTTTGGATTTTATTTATTTACTCGCGATCGGTTTAACCGATTTTGCTCCTATTTTATTTGGTACAGTTAAAGGGGATGAATAAGTCTCCTCAATAAAATTTTTTTTACAATAAATAATTTAAAAAAAAAAGTTATTAGCCCTTGTTTTGAACAACTAAAAAAAAAAAACTTCTCAATCGCTTTCAATTGTGTTACTAGTCTTATTTTATTGTGTAATTCATAACAAAAAATAATCTGAAAAAAAGTGTTAGTTTACCATACACCGAAAGTTACAGGCATTTTTATGCACGCGCATCGTATTTTTCGTATGTAATGGTCAAGCGTCGTTGCTACCATGCCCTATGCTGGCCTTAAAAGCGCATGGATTTTGATGTGCTTGTAAGGCCAGCATAGGGCATGGTAGCGACGACGCATGAACATTACATACGAAAAATACGATGCGCGTGCAGAAAAATGCCTGTAACTTTCGTTATATGGTAAACTAACACTTTTTTTTTAGATTATTTTTTGTTATGAATTACACAATAAAATAAGACTAGTCACACAATTGAAAGCGATTGAGAAGTTTTTTTTTTTAGTTCTTTAAAACAATGGCTAATAACTTTTTTTTTTTTTAATTATTTACTGTAAAAAAAAATTGTATTGAGGAGACTTATTCCATCCTCTTTAACTGTACCAAATATGAGCAAAATCGGTTAAACCGATCGCGAGTAAATAAATAAAATCCAAAGGCCTTAGAAAAATTTCGAATACCCATAACTTTGAAAATAATTCGAGTTTCGAAAAATAAAAAAATAGGGGGTTTTTTTTTTATTGTTAACCGAAAAAAAATTATTGCGCAAAAAAAGCTCGCACATCGAAAAAACGTTTGCACAGTTGGCAAATTTTGACTCAGGTACTGTAAGCTTAAAAAATACTACACCTCTTCAACCGAATAATGACGAAAAATTTAAAATAAAATGGAATGAAATAAGTAAAAAAATATATTAAGAAAAAAATAAATGACCAAAAAATAAAATAAATAAAAAAATAAATGACCAAAAAATAAAATAAATAAAACAAAATAAAGTAAAATAAAAAATTAAACGAACTAAAATAAAACTTAATAAAAAATTGAAAGAAACTAAATATAAAGAAATGAAAAAAAAATATATATTACAAAAAATAATAGAATATAATAAATTTCGATCGGAAAATAAGTTATTTTTAAACATTTTATTTCGATCGGAATATAAAAGTGATTTTATGTAGCACATTTTCTTCAGACACAAAGTAAAAGTCTTAGATTTCTTCAGACACAAAATTTTTGGTGTTAGTTTTCGTATGGCACGTCGAAATATACTTTTGATTTGTGATTTAATCATCATCCAAATGAAAGAACATTTGTATTTATGATTAAAATCATTAGCCAAATCAAAAATACTTTCGCTAATCTATCTACTTAGCATTGTTTCTTACCTTCAAGGCATCTGCCTGCTTCTCCGCGATATCCAAAAATTTGTTTTGGGTCTCTGCATGGGTCCTTTTCAAGCCCCTGCGAGGAGTCTGTGGATGACTCCGAGGTGTGGCTGCATTAGCTCTGCGGGTGGTTGCGGGAGTTGCAGGTGTGGCTGCAGCACATCGTTGACTGGGTGTGGCTGGGCGGTTTTGAACCTCGAAATTTGATTCTCCGATGGAATCATCTTCCTGCAGATACTCCACTTGCTCATTTTCAACCACGAGCAAGTTTAGTTCCTAGTTAAAAAAAAAAGAATCAATAAGTCCACTTGCAGGCTGTCCATGACATCGTCTGCGCCTTGAACGTAGTTGTGCCCAATTAGATCAACTACGCGCAACTCTAATTCTGTTAGAGGTGCCGAAGTGATTGGTTTTTTCCCGTTTGTGAGAGCTGCTTGTTGCGTTCTCGCACATGAACGCTCACACGACACTTCAAATCACGCCAGACCTGCAAAACATGGACAAAATTAACACGTATGTACTTAATAGTAATAGTGAAGTTCACTAATTAAGCACTGGCGCAAAAAAGGAGAGACAAAAATAAACAAATCTTTAATCATATTACCGATTACCCCGATACTTATTGCATCTTCTTCAGGAAAGTACGTCGTATGTAATTTTGAAAGTGTTCCTCTTAAAGCGGGCTACTCACCTGCCAGGAAATGTCAAACTCCATATAAAAAACGCTCAAGAAATGGTCAAGAAACGTTTTCACACGTCAAATTTTCTTGACCCAATACTCCGTTCATAAGAAAAAACACAGCACTTTTCGATAGTTGGCAACGCCGGCTTACCTCAAGAGGAAAACGTGCAGATCCACGGCAAAGGTGAGTAAATATTTCGCTAAACATATTTTGTACATTTTTATAAGAGCAATTTGCAAAAATATGGAACCAGGCACAAGAAATATATGCTCGTTTTTTTCTTGAGGCATTTCTTGGCAGGTGGGTAGCCCGCTTAACTCAACACCTTTTTGGTATTTGTTTCCTTTAAAGGTCAACTGCTAATAATTTAGCTGAAACTATGGGAGATGGCTCAAAAGACGGGTTTTGGCCTCAGGATCAGGAATCCGGAAGCGCTTTTTTAATTTTTTGTTTTAGTGAAAAGTTATGGTCAAAAAACCGAAAAATGACCCGGGTCCGATACCAAAATTGGGCCGGAATCCATGGTATATATGTGCGAAACACGTTTCTCGCCCTGGGCTACGCCATCCCAAGTCCGGGTGGTTGCCTGAGCTATATCATATAATTTTAGCTAATTTATTAGCAGTTGACACCTAAAGGACACAAATACCCAATTTTTATATGAAAGTGTATATTTGGACATGACCGAAAGTGTATATTTGGACATGACCGTATTTATATATACTATAGCTATATTATAGCTACAACCTTTTCATATACATGAAAACTTATCAAAAGCTGTGACAAAATTACACACGATGCACCTTTCCATACAATTGCTTAGCAACTTTTTATTCACTTAGTACTTACCGTCATCCATTGCTCCACTGTCTTCCTAGCTCCTCCCATGGCGTTCGGCTTCTCCGCCACTTCCTCCCACCTCTTCTGGTGTTCCAGCTTGCCGTTCATGCGCTGGAATCTGCCCGATGCCAAGCCAGGAACTTCTTGAAGTAGATCCACTAATCCCTTCTTTTGCTCCTGCGTTGTCCGATCTTTTTGATGCTGCGGTGCTTGTTGATGCCATTCTGAAAAAAAAAAAGTAACAATAAAGGGCAGTAAATGTTTAAAAATATATATAATGTAAGAAATACTTCCCTTTTGTTGAAATCTGCAAAAATAAATGGCGCAAACATTATTTTTTTCCATTCCTCTTTGATCTTTTCGTAAATTTTGACATTTCGACACTAGTGATGCCACTCTTTCTCAAATTTACAAGATAGTTAACAAGTGTTGTTAAAAGGTAGATAGTGAATCGCACAATTGTTAAAGTAAACGATAAATGTTTATGTTAAAAATAACGTTTGTCGAAACGTTAAAAGTTAGTGAATCGCGCTACAAGTCGTAATTTTTAAACGATTTGAAATTTTTTTATAGTAATTTTAAGATATAGAAAAACCCATTAAATTTTTTTGGTAAAAGAACCTAATGAAAATCTTTAGAAAACTATTTTCTATAAAACTTAAATTGCTAACAAAAGGAGCAGGCTGGCAGCATATTAGTCATAGGCACGCCAAGTTTTTAAAATAAAATCTTTTGTCAGTACTTACTATTGGCACAAACTTTCTTTGGTACCATTTTACAAGATGGTTCAATGCCCACTTTTCATAGAAAATTGTCGAAATTTTTGTCAAAACGGTGTAAAACCACCACGTGAAAGGTTGCAACTTTTAATTAGCAAATTTCTTCTCACAAAAATAAAATGTTTAATTTCCTATTTCGCATTAGACGCGTCTTTAGACTCCGAATTCGAACATTTTTTATGAAAATTGTGCATCTTATAAAAGTATACCCTTTGTTAAAAAATGCAGACTTTAGAGCATTAAACAAAATATACCACAGGTCCGGTCGGTGTATAATATAAACCTTAAGCAGCTCGTGTTTAGTGCTAATTTTGCATATACCATATCATGAGAACTCGTTATCAAAAGGCACAACCTTCGGAGCATCCAAAAGTTCAAAATCCTGGCGAACAGTCATTTTAGCTGTCAAACTAAAAACTTGCTTTTGGGCCGCGTTTGCTGGATTCACTTTATTTATTTCTGATATTTTTTTAGCAATTGTAGCGGCAGCCTGTGGGTTAATGCACCTTGTAAAATTCCGAACACCGCTGTATCTGTGTGTTAACAGCAACGGAACAGCAACCGAACACCGCTGTATCTGTGTGTTAACAGCAATGGAGTTTCCATATATGTGTTTGTAATGTGACGAAAGTCAAATACATGTATTTAGATAGGTGAAAGTTATGTCGTGAAAGTATATCTGTAGTGTCCCGCCTAATCAGGATAGATGTATCAGTGTCATTCGTTGTTGAGTGAAATTGGCAAAACGGAACATCTTTTCAGCTGTAAGATGTTGGCACCCCATTGGTCGAAATTTGAAAAAGATTTTATGCCAAATAATTGGTCACTAATTGGTCATAATTGGTCAGCAGGTTTCAGTAATTGGTCAGCCATAGGAAAAATTTTATGCCACTTTAAAATTTTCCAAGGTGGCCGTAAGATGTTGGCACCCCATTGGTCGAAATTTGGAAAAGTTAGTATGCCAAATAATTGGTCACTAATTGGTCATAATTGGTCAGCAGGTCTCACTAATTGGTCAGCCATAGAAAATTTTTTATGACGTTTTTAAATTTTCCAAGGGAAAAGTCATTTACTTCCGCAGGCACCCTGTATACTTTAAATTTCAAAAAACAAATATGCCAAATAATTGGTCACTAATTGGCCATAATTGGTCAGTAGGTTTCACTAATTGGTCAGCCATAGAAAATTTTTAATTAATTTTTTTAAGTTTTTTGGGTGTTATCGATTAAGATGTTGGCACCCCATTGGTCGAAATTTGGAAAAGTTAGTATGCCAAATAATTGGTCACTAATTGGTCATAATTGGTCAGCAGGTCTCACTAATTGGTCAGCCATAGAAAATTTTTTATGACGTTTTTAAATTTTCCAAGGGAAAAGTCATTTACTTCCGCAGGCACCCTGTATACTTTAAATTTCAAAAAACAAATATGCCAAATAATTGTTTACTAATTGGTCATAATTGGTCAGTAGGTTTCACTAATTGGTCAGCCATAGAAAATTTTTAATTAATTTTTTTTAAGTTTTTTGAGTGTTATCGATTAAGATGTTGGCACCCCATTGGTCGAAATTTGGAAAAGTTAGTATGCCAAATAATTGGTCACTAATTGGTCATAATTGGTCAGCAGGTCTCACTAATTGGTCAGCCATAGAAAATTTTTTATGACGTTTTTAAATTTTCCAAGGGAAAAGTCATTTACTTCCGCAGGCACCCTGTATACTTTAAATTTCAAAAAACAAATATGCCAAATAATTGGTCACTAATTGGTCATAATTGGTCAGAAGGTCTCACTAATTGGTCAGCCATAGAAAATTTTTTATGACGTTTTTAATATTTTCAGTTATGGGCTGTTATGGGTATTTTGATGCTGTTGCGGCATATTTGTGTATGTATGTGTTTATTTCTACGTTATTTCAAGCAAGATGAGTTTGCCTGGCGGCATCTGGAAAAAGACTGAGTCGCGCTATACAAAAAAGTGGATACAGAACTATGGTGTTTTACCATAATCCCATATCAAAAACGTTTATTATATTGAATAAAATGGTTATGTTAGGGTATAGCGCAAACCGAAGACTAATTTAAGCTTAATTCGTCTCTAATTTTATTTGGCGAATTCAGTTTTCTGTAAAATAATTCATACGTGATTTTTTGAAGAATGCAGGGAATGAAAAAACTTTACATTTTGTTTAAATTCAATTTAACTTTATTTTCTTTTATTATTTTTTTTTAAATGTTTAAATGTTCTACACTATATAAAGCCTTAAATTTAAGTACTGCCGCAGACGTTACGGTATAATATCTTCTTTAATATAAATAGCTGCACTTGGAGTTAATATCTTGTCACTAACTATCGAAACGGGCTTGTTGGACAGGTCATCATGTAGCTCCCAATTTCCACTGCTTCTTCTACAAAACGCCCGAAAATGTCCTGGGGTATAGTCAATCACACCTTTCAAGCTGTAAGAGAAATGTTTTTTGTAACTATGTACATTGTTATCATTTTAATGCTTGTGTGTTTACCTGAAATGATTGTTTCCAACTGAGAATTTAAAATTTTTCTCCATTTCTGACAGAGTGCACCTTTGCAACTCAGATGTTACATCTTTTCTGAGCTCCAACTCGACATATATATGATCATTGAATGCTCTGTTGACATTACATTCTTTAAGACATTTGGAGCATCGGGCGTGAAAGTTTATTGGCATTTCTGCAAGATGATTTCCAAGTGTTTGATAGCCGTCTTCACACAACCTTTTCTGATCATTAATCAATAGTGTCAATACTTCTGTCGAGTATTGACCACAATTATCACAACTGAAGGTGTCGAATCCACTAGGGCAATCATGGAAACATTTTGACCACACCTCTGTCAATGTTGAAAACATGTTGAGCGTTTGCGGGAAAAGCGGAAAAACGGCCTTTGTTGAGCTATTTTTTAGTTTGTCCTCGAAATATTCAAGAAGCAATCTTGCGCGTTCTTTATAAATTACATCTATTCTCGAAGCTGTAATAAAACTCATTATGAATTTCATTACTTTCGACGTATTCGATTGCACGAAAGAGAAGTATGTTGTGTTGTCCGTTGCCGCTGTTCCCAGTATTTGCATAATAGAGTCAAAAGGGCAACTATTTTTGATGTTGTAATGCGTCTTTCCTATGAGAACTGCCCTGAGTGAATTCCCGTTTTCCAATATGCTCATTCTTTTCGGCTTTACTTTGGCATCCGTGTGCATATTGGTAAATGATATGCTGGGCTGATTTTGAAAATAAAATCCGAGTTTCTTTTGCTTCTTTGGGACATACTCCTCTATCGGTTCTTCAAAATCATTTCTCTCCTTTCTGGATTTATTTCGCCAATTGTCGTATGAATTAGCATCTTCATTTTCCACATGCTTACGTTCCTGGCTTGTTTCTTCTCCTGCGTCGCTACCTTCTTTACTCAATCTTTGAAATTCTTTAAGCAGATGAGAATTCATTATTGCTGATCCACCTTCGTGATCTTTAAACGCAATTTTTAGGAACTTATCAGCTCGTATACGGTTTTTATAGCCTGCCAGCACTCTGTGCTTCTTGTCATTAAAATAAGCCTCAGCGTAGCTTGTAGAAGCATGCATTTGTTTTCCAGGAAGACAGGCTGCGGACCACAGCGGAAATTCCAATGCAGTTGATTTGAAGAAGTCATCAATAAATTTTTTATTATAAAACCCGTTGCTTTCTTTTCCTGTTTCACTAACTTCCTCTGCAGATAGTCGAACTTTGTTGATCCAAGATTTTACAGTTGAGCTGAGTACGTCGGTATTAGCTTCTATATTTTCGCCAACGTCATCTGTGTTTCTAGCTTCCACCTCACTGAGATTAATGGTGCGATCAGCGATGGCCTTCTCCAAATCCTTTCTTGTTTCATTAATTGTTTTCCCATTAGGTAGAATAGAATCACTATACTGATTTAAGCAGACGATGCAAAGGTGTTTCAAAATCAACTCGAACTCGGGTAATGTCTGTGCGTCAATCAATAATGCGATGCAAAAAAGATAAAACTTTCTTATTTGGTTGTTCTCCACTGCTTTAATGCACTTCCAATTTGCAATCATTTTCATATAATGAGCAACGTCCAGCCTTACGTATGTCGATATCGCAGGCCTCATTTTACACAACGGATCAGCAGATGAAATTAAAAATAGTGTTTCGACGTATGTTTTTATATTCTGCTCATTAAAGGCTAGGGATATCGCATTAATTAATGCTCTGGAATAATCGCACACTACCTCATCTGGTTTCGGAGCACCCATTCGTATCCATTTTTTCAACCATAACTCTATCAATATCGTGCTTTGGTCGTCGGTGAGAAGCTGATGTACAGAAACTGTGCAGTGGCTGAAGTTGATTACTATGACGTATAGAAAAATATGACCACTTGTGCTGCCGTTCTCGTACATAATTTTTTTGCAGATGCTGCCTGTTCCATCAATAGCTATCGAAGACTTTTGCTTATTCATTTTCTTCAAATTGTGATACCGTTTATATGCATGCAATTGAGTATTGGAGCCATAAAACACATAAAATTTGTCCTTTTTGATATCTCGGATGAAGTTGTTGAAATCAGGGCTGTACCTCATCTTCTCTATCGCCCTTATGACATCGCTTTTTTCCTTTTCAATTCCCAATTTTCCGTCACGATATTCATCTACACATTTTTGTATTACACTTGTTGACGGTATAGTGGGAGGAATGCGCTGTGTTTGCGTACCGTTTAACTTATTTTTAAGCCAATTGTTGGTTCCAGCAGCAGCGGCTTCTTCGCCGATTTTGGCACGTTTGACCTTTCTTGTCGGTCTTCTTACGTCCTCATGTTGCCGATCAAATACAGTGTCCCTGCATCTGACGCGTAATATTGCAGGAAATTTTTCTGGAACAGAGTCTATGAATCCATAAAACGGATTGTTGCAAGACTTGCTTTTGCATTTTCCGCTGATAGTTAGATGATGAGCCGCGCTTTCATTCTCATAGATCTTGGAATTTTTGAAAACAAATGCACATTTTGACTCGCTTAATTTATAGAATTCTTCCGCTATGTAGTCAGTCCAAGCCCACCTCTGCAAAACGGGGTAATTGCGCCCATCGTACTTGACATTATTTTTTTCTCGGAGCTTTTTGTAAAACTCTTCAGAGATGCTTAATTCAAATTCATCCAAATTAGACGCCTCCCAATCCTCGTCACTTTGAGTTTCTTCGACCGTTGTATTGGATTCGTTAATAAGCGACTGAGTGGAATTCAAAGTACTGTCCATAGTAGGGTTAGACTTTTCAAATGGATGTAGTTTTGTCCATATATCACGCCGATTCTCCCTGCATTCTCTATACACATCTCTTTCCTTCCACCTTCCGTTGAAATGATCGCTTATTTTGGTCCAAATAGGATTGGATGGTCCTGGAAGAAGTCTTCTATTTTGCGGTAGCTGATCCCTAAACTGTCTTAGTACAGCCAGGCAATCCTCCAGTGGCACCCTCGATGCACGGCCAGGTTTTTTTTTTGAATAACAATCCATTGAGAGATTAAACTTTTTACTCAATAAATTAGCAATAACTTCTGGAACTCTTGGTAATGCTTTAAACTTGTGTGTCGCAACAAAGTGGTTGCACAAACTTCTTTCGCAAAATTCAGAAAAGACTGAATAGAAGTCCTCGAGTTTCCTTGCTTTTTATACAAAATATCTTCACTTGTTTAGCCCAATATAAAATACTTACTACCTAAAAAAGGATTTACTTAAGAATATCGAGCAATTTACTACGTAGTCTTTATCTACCTAGGAGTATATTGCACCAAATAGGACCCTTTTTTTAAGTATTCGTTTCTGTGTGTGTACATGTACGGGTGTGAAAACAATATTTCAAATGCATGAATTTTAGGATATTAATCAGCTAAAACAATCTATTATCATTTTATATCAGAGTCTTGTATTGAACAAAATCCAAAATTGACCTATCCGTAACATCTTTAAATTTGATCTAAAGCTTCAGATGAAAATGTATATATCAGAAACTCATCATTGGCAATTAAAAAGATTCGTAAGGCATGATATATTTATATGATGTTAGTAAATGATTTCCAGTTTTTGTAACCTTACAGTTTATGTATAAAAAACTAAAGATCTCATAAAAATTAACAAATTTTATACATACTTGAACACCACAATTTGTATGAAAAAATTACTGTGCCCGACGAAATATCAATTTCAATTTGGGTAGAAAATGCACCTCGCTGAACAAAATTGCCTAATTTTGTATCCTTTTTTTCATAGCGCATCTCAGTGTTTTTCCAGATACTTTTCCCAGAAACTCATCTCACTTGAGATAACGCAACTGCATGGAAATACCCATAACTGAAAATATGGGCAAGGTCGTAGGGCTCTATCAGAACATCGATGAAAGACAAATAACAACAACATGAAGGACCATTTGTACTAGCTACCTGTAGATGTGGGTATTTTGGCAAATAGGTATAAGCCTACCATACCCAATCGTGTATAAAATCCCTTAAAAACGAATATCGCAAAAGATCTGTTCCTTTGTTTTAACTCTGCATTGTTACATTCTTTGCTTTAATAAAAATATTTGCAAGTTTTTCCAAATGGTGTTTTCCTCGAAAAAATATGCATAATATCTTTAAGCAGAGGAATTACACAATGTTACAGCAAACTGTGAATGCACCAAATGAAATAAGAGATAACTGTATTTCACTTGACGAATTAACCACTAAACAGTGGCACTAATTTTCTGACGCTGAAACCAGGGTGGCCAGATTTGACGCTTTTTGCTGGATTTTTGAAATTTGAATAAGCGCCAGTGGCGTTGTTTGATATTGGGAGATGTTTTCCTCCAAACGCATTCAGTTTTAAAGAAAATATTACCCAAAATTTTAGCTTCGAAACACAAATTAATTGTTAGGTGTGTGGAATATATTTTTTGAAGATATGTGTGAACCGCTTTATCGTCGATGCGTCCCATAAGTTGGACGCAAAGTTTTGAGGTAGCAAATGTCAGGGGAGGTTAACAAAGCTTTATGTATTTGACCCTTTAGCGGCTCCACACTTTTGCACTTTTTGTTTGCAATTTACTAAAATAGTTGCTTTTTAAAATACGTTCAAAATTCCGGGAGTAGGATTAATATACGCAAATATTTAATTTTTATACCTGTCAAGAGATAATTGTAAATAATGTTTCAAAATAAAAAAAAAAATAATAAGAAGAGAGGAATGCATTTTTTTAATAAATACTTATGACTTATAAATTATCAAAAAAAAAAAAAAAAAACACTTACCCTAACCAGCATCGAACTTAAGTCACCCGCCTTGATAATCGGAATGCCTAACGCCTGGGCTACAGTCGCATGTTCAAATTGATGCCTAATAAGTGATGTTGAAGTGATTGTATCTGTGTGCACAGTATTTCACGTAATTGTAGAGACCGCACATCTTCTTGGGAAAGAATCGATAACATGTCAACGTCAGTAATTGGTGGATGATCAAGGTAAATTACTTTTGCCTTGCAAAATTTAAAAATTTCATAAAAAATGTCCTATGGCTGACCAATTAGTGAGACCTGCTGACCAATTACGACTGACAGTGGCCAATTATGTATTTGGCATACAGCTATATAGCTTTTCCAAATTTCGACAAATGGGGTGCCAACATCTTAATCGATAACACTCAAAAAACTTAAAAAAAAAATTAAAAATTTTCTATGGCTGACCAATTAGTGAAACCTACTGACCAATTATGACCAATTAGTGACCAATTATTTGGCATATTTGTTTTTTGAAATTTAAAGTGTACAGGGTGCCTGCAGAAGTAAATGACTTTTCCTTTGTAAAATTTTAAAACGTCATAAAAAATTTTCTATGGCTGACCAATTAGTGAGACCTGCTGACCAATTATGACCAATTAGTGACCAATTATTTGGCATACTAACTTTTCCAAATTTCGACCAATGGGGTGCCAACATCTTAATCGATAACACTCAAAAAACTTAAAAAAAAAATTAAAAATTTTCTATGGCTGACCAATTAGTGAAACCTACTGACCAATTATGACCAATTAGTGACCAATTATTTGGCATATTTGTTTTTTGAAATTTAAAGTATACAGGGTGCCTGCGGAAGTAAATAACTTTTCCCTTGGAAAATTTAAAAACGTCATAAAAAATTTTCTATGGCTGACCAATTAGTGAGACCTTCTGACCAATTATGACCAATTAGTGACCAATTATTTGGCATATTTGTTTTTTGAAATTTAAAGTATGCAGGGTGCCTGCGGAAGTAAATGACTTTTCCCTTGTAAAATTTAAAAACGTCATAAAAAATTTTCTATGGCTGACCAATTAGTGAGACCTGCTGACCAATTATGACCAATTAGTGACCAATTATTTGGCATACTAACTTTTCCAAATTTCGACCAATGGGGTGCCAACATCTTAATCGATAACACTCAAAAAACTTAAAAAAAATTAATTAAAAATTTTCTATGGCTGACCAATTAGTGAAACCTACTGACCAATTATGACCAATTAGTAAACAATTATTTGTATTCATGCACAAAAATGTTTTTTATCGGACTCGAGTGATAGTTCCAGCGATGAAAAAAGGAGATTTTACCCTTTAAAATCAACAGGAACTGTCCCCCTTTTAAACCCTTTGGCAAGCGTGGGATTATTTTCCAGATCTGAAACTAGTTGCTTTTTCCAGCGATGAAAAAAGGAGATTTTACCCTTTAAAATCAACAGGAACTGTCCCCCTTTTAAACCCTTTGGCAAGCGTGGGATTATTTTCCAGATCTGAAACTAGTTGCTTTAAAAGGAAACTTTAACGATGAGCTGTACGAGCTTTACGCAGACCTGCCATAGTTCAGCGGATTAAAGCCCAAAGGCTAAAATTGTTTTGTGTTGGTTATTTTAACCATTTTCTTTATTTAAACACAATTGTATATTAAAAAAAAAACACAAAACAAAACTATTTTACCAATTTGCAGCACGTCGACACGCTTGTCGTCGCACAAAAGTTTGTCGACAAAATGGTTGTCAATACATGTCAACACAGTGTCACAATTGCCTTAGCCGATACCAAAAAAGCATCGACCATAGTCAAATGTTATCGATTTTGACAACGCCGATACCAATTTAAGAACGTCACCTCAATTCATTTAAGTATTGACAACCGTAATAGGGGTGATTATTTTAAGACCCTGAAAAAGTTTGGAAATTAAATTTGAAGTAATTGTTTTAAAATTATACTAAATCGCTCTCTCTCTCAATTTTGGCAATTAAATTAGTCCAAATGGTCTTAAAATAATACCAAAATAATACCTGTTCTAGGAAAATGGTATTAATTTAATACTTTATTCGTTTTTATATATAAACACCAAATTGGTATTAAATTTAGACTATTCTTTTTACAGTGTACGCAAAATTCCATCCATTTTTAATGAATTCAATCACATTTTTTCAAAAGCAAGAAATGAAAGATCTCGTAGCCGTTGATTCTTGAAAGCGCAGAAAATTATGATTCGTTGATTGATGTACTTCCGCCAAATGTCTCGATGGCCTCAAAAAGGCAATACGTTGTTGAAAATGCGCTTTTGACGGGAAACAATATTTGAAGAATACTTTTGTCATTCGATTCAGGTTTATTTTTCTCTTTAATGAGAAAACTCTTCTCATAACGGCAATATTATTTGAAGTTCAGCCAATGATTTCAAAGCGCTGTAGTCGAAATTTTCATCCAAAAAGTTGTTTGCAGCTTCGACTGCATTCAGGATATCATTATTTTTTTCGAATCGTTCATTCATTTCCAAAATAATCGAGTCAATTTTTTCGAAATAAATGCGCTTTAATGAAGAATGTTCATCAATATCACGCTCACCCAGCGGATTCGCTTAAGCCCTATATACACTTAGGGCCACTTGCATAAAAGCCGATTAAGCCTAATCGGTGATTAACTTGACAGCTAACCATACAAAATACGTCAATTAAACTCCGGTTAGTCGTTATCAGCTTTTATGCAAGCGGCCCTTATTTTTGAGCGTGAACGTGGGTGAGCGTGAACAATTTTCTTTTGTGTAATATGTTGATATTGCTCAACTTTTCCAAAAAAAAATCATCCGTAAGTGGATAAACAACTAAAATATCTTTGATATTACTGCATTTAAACTTAAGTGAAAGTGTTAAATATGCTTTGAAATACTTATTTTACTATCTCACAGTGAATTGTGTGCGAACGCAAAGTGACACAAACCCTTCGCAAGTGAGTGTTGAAATTTGGCAATTACCACGCCAAACTGCGATTTTTTTTACCTTTTTTGGAGAGTTGAAGTCATTTGACAGATGTGCGTGAACGCACAAAAGAATTGATTTGCAATTCTTTTCCTTTGCGTACGCAATAGAAAGTCTCCACTCGTTCACGCTCACGTTCACACGGAACTGTATGAGGGTCTTTAGTAGATAGGATCGACGTCGAATTCTTAACGGTCTCGGAACCGGCGCATATTCAACGTCGTCAAGTTTTTTTTAGCTGAGCCTAGAAATTCGGAACATCCAACAGCTAAACGCATATCGTCTGCACCAAGATCATGTCCTGCTCCATCCTTTATTTTTATCAACGAATTGAGTAGCTTATCGAAGTTAAGTTAAGTTCCTTGAATTGATCAAAGAAAAGTCGGGATTCAGAATTATTTTTCACGATTTCTACAACGACAAGATGAAGACGATCATTAATGGAATGTACATATGGTATTTTGCGATCAAAATATATCTGCATCAAAGCTTGTAAACTGCCCAACCGACCACTCATTACCGCTGCTCCATCAAAACACTGGCTCAAAATCTTTTTGCAATCCACTGCAAACACTTGCAAGCGATCGATGATCAGTTGGCAGAATATTTTGGCTGTGATATCATCAGCTTTTTCGAAAGAAAGTAGTGTTTCGGTTGGTTTTCCTCTCGTTCTCACTTCTGTCTGTTGAACCATCTGCCATTAGTGTTAAATATGAAGATTCATTTAGCTCTATGACAATTAATTCACGAAGAAAATTTGCAATAATGTTGATCATTTCATTTTGTATCTGAGGCGATTTATAGATGGCTTTTATATAAATTGAACGGGTAGTATTTTTTAATATTAGTTTTGGGCATTCATAAAATGAAATTTAAACATTTCAAAAGTATGAAACTATAGGTATTGATGAGAAAATAAGCCTTGCAAAAAATTAGCACTCTAACTTAACCCTTAGGGGTGGCTATTTTTTTCGCCCTTTCCCATACATTTTGTATGGGAAAAATTGCATTTTTTTCAATGTGAATTTTCTCTCAATTGTTAAAACTTTTTTCAAAGATTTTTTCATACTCTTAAAGTTGAAGCTTTGAAGCTTCCAAAATGGTATGCCATGTGCAATTATCTTAACTATTAAAATAATTACAGCCATTTAAAATATAGTAGATTTTATACGTGTTACTATGTGTATGTATGTGCAATAGAAGAAAACTCAGTCATTTAGAAATGGCTGTAATTATCTTAATAGTTAAATTAATCGCACGTGGCATACCATTTTGGCAGCTTCAAAGCTTCATCTTTAAGAGTATGTAAAAATATTTTCAAAAAAGTTTCAAAAATTAAAAGAAAATTCACTTTGAAAAAAATGCCATTTTTCCCCATACAAAATGTATGGGAAAGGGCGAAAAAAATAGCCACCCCTAAGGGTTAAGTTAGAGCGCTAATTTTTTGCAAGGCTTATTTTCTCATCAATACCTAACTTTTTAGGGGTTAAGATCAAGTCGACATTTTTTTGAATCACCCTAATGAACACTGATCAATGGCAACATTTTATTAATTTTTTTCAAATCGATTCTAGTCGGAAATTTGGAAATATTTCAATAAAATTTTTGGGTGAGCTCGACCAATTTTTGGGTGAGCTCAGCTCACCCAAGCGTGCCTCTGGCTACGGCCGTGGGGTAGTGAGCCTACTTTTATCACTAAGACCCGCAGGGAGGTCATAGACCTCACTATCTGTAGTAAAGGCGCTTATGAGTGGGTCAGAAAATGGCGGGTTCTGGAAGAACATTCATTCTCCGACCACCGTTACATAGAAATGGTTTTAGACTTTATTGTAGAACAACCAATCATGAAGCGCAATCCACGTAACACTAATTAGCAGTTACACAATGAAATATTAGACAGAGAACTACCAGTACTGCCCTCACAAGCCCCCTCATCAGTAGACGAGCTCAAGGATTTTGTTACTACATTTACATCGGCGCTCTCAAATGCTCTAGGACAGGCTTGTCCAGTGCCAAAACCACGCGGTAAACACAGGCCACATTGGTGGTCCTACGATTTTGACTCGCTCCGCAAATCATGCCGGAAACAATTTAACAAGGCCAAGAGCCTCGGCTCTGAGCCTCATTGGCACGAATATAAAGCTAAACTAAGGGCCTACAAAGAAGTAGTCGCCATTCCGAACACGGTGGTAAGTCCTCAGAAAGAAGGCACCCGTCCTCCAGCAGTTCGGAGCAACATAGCTCTCCCAGAAGGAAGAATGCGATGCCGGCGAGGTGGAGAGAGCAGGAGGTGGAGACAGATAGGGCCGGCAAGAAAAAGTCGCGGGGCAGGCCACCCATAACACCGAGCTTGGGCGAGCCAGGAGGCTGGGACGACCCAAATAGAAGGGGCCTGAGTGGGTCCGGATGCAAGTGGTACCTTCGCTACCTGCAACAAGGGAAGACCCCTGAAGTAGCTAGGCAGAAAGCTTACCTTCACATGGATGTAAGCAAACAGGCAGCACCGCAAGGATCAGGCAGAAGCAGTGGTCAAGGTGGGAGAGTTGAAGACAGACCAGGTGGCCCGCAGCCTGCTAGCGCAACTGGGCGCGTCAGCGGGACGTCTGCGGGAACAAGTACCACCGCGGCCGAGAAACGAAGAGGTGGGCAGAGCACACCGGAAGAGACACCAAACTCGAAGAGGCATATGTCTAAGCAGCAGGCACCGACTAGGACTGCGACCACTAGGGTGCGAGAGGCTCCGGCTGGGCCGGGGTCCGCGAGGGATGGGCCGAGACAGCAGAGCTATTCGGATGCCGCCAGAAGCATACGAATGGCTGTGCTGTCTAGGGACTATCCGGCGGGGGCTCTGACCCAGGAGGACCTCTCCAGGCTGCAAGAGGCGATAATGGAGGAGATAGTGCGAGAGTTCAGAGCAGGGACGAACACCGGCGTATCCTTCATGGGAGTGTTCTTTAGGCCGGGAATATTACTGGTAGACTGCTTCGACGAACACTCTGCAGAGTGGCTGGCTAGGACTATCCCCAGCCTACGAGGATGGTCAGGACCGCCCCTCGACACTAGGAGGGGGGACGATATACCGCCGACGCACACCGTCACGATATTCCTCCCAAGAAGTGCCGAGTGGGAAACGGAGTTTGTTCTGGACCTCATTGGGGGCCAGAACGTGGGACTCAACACCAGACTCTGGCGGGTATTCGGAAGGACCATTGAGGATGGGGGACTGAGGCTGAACGTGGCCATCGATGACGAGTCATTCGGGGTCATCAGGAGGGCATCCTTCCGACTATTTTATAGGTTCAGCCCCATCCCCGTAAAACCCTGGAAGCAGAAAGCTCCAGGTAATACAAATGCTGCGGAAGAGGAAGGCGGAACCGTGGAAGGCGGGGCTACTGAAGTAGCGGTTGAGGCACCCGCACAGGCTGCAAATACCGGCGTGGCCACTGAGGAGCCCAACACGGGCGCGGAGGCGGCCAGTGCGGGAACTGGGACACAGGACCTGCTGGAGGGCATGGACTTCCAGAACCTGGACCTGGAAAGCAAAGAGGGTGACGACGCGCGGCTGTCCGATGAGGACGAGCCGATGGTCGACAAGCAATGATGGGCCCCAACACCATGAACGTGGCCCAGATAAATCTCCACCATGCAAAGGCGGCCTCGGCTGTCCTTGCGCATAAATTCGCCTCGGAGGATCTGGGCATAGCGCTCATTCAAGAGCCGTACACCGTGAAGGGGCACATCAGAGGACTGAAAGACCGGAAGAATGAGGTAGTATGGGATCTTTCTCAGGAAAGACCCAGAGCGTGTATAATGATAAAGAAAGGTATTAACTATTTCTGCATTACAGAGTACATGGGAAGAGACCTAGTGGCACTGCAGGCAACAATGAGCACGGGAAGACGAACCGTGAACATTGTATTTGCTGCGGCCTACTTTGCGGGAGACGGCGACATCCCGCCTGCGAACGTGACAAAATTGGTGGACTATTGCAGGAGGGCACGACTTCCGCTAGTCATGGGTTGCGATGCTAATGCCCACAATGAGATATGGGGGAGCACAGATACGAACGTAAGGGGTGAGTACCTTCTCGAATATATAATAAGTAACGACCTAAGTATTTTTAACGTGGGGAATACACCCACCTTCGTAACTAGGGTCAGAGCTGAGGTACTAGATATAACTCTAGGTAACAATCTGTCTGATGACCTGATCTCGAGATGGAGAGTTTCTACTGAACCCTCCCTCTCGGATCATCGCATCATACAATTTAACATAGGGGCAAACATAGTACCAAAGGAACCGACTAGGAACCCCAGGAGAACTAACTGGGAATCCTTTAAACAGAGAATTGAGGAAAACCTTCCAGGTCTGGGAGGGAACGACAGGGGAACAAGCAGTTTGGAATTAGAAGTTAGAGTAAATGGGCTAAACAGCATCGTGATCGAGGCCTTTAACTCTAGTTGTCGGGAATCCAGGGGGACAAAATACAAGACCCCCTGGTGGTCAAAAAAGCTCTCTGATTTGCGGAGCAAGGTGCGGAAGATGTTCAATAGAGCAAGGCGCACTGGCCACTGGGAGGAGTACTCGACGCTTCTAACTGAGTACAATAAAGAAATAAGAAGTTCCAAACGAAGTAGCTTCAGGAACTTCTGTGAGAAAATAGAATCCACTCCAGAGGCCGCTAGGCTCCACAAAGCCATGGCCAAGGAACAAGTGGACACAAAGATGGCGCTGAAACTCCCCACCGGGGAGTTTACATGCACAGAGGAAGAAAGAGCAAGAGCTCTTCTGGACGCTCACTTTCCGGAAGCATCCACGGACCTAGAGGAGGCGGAGCCTCACTGGAGGAGACCCACACGACAAGACTGGCACCTGTCAAGAACTCTGTTCTCTCAGGGTGCAGTTAAGTGGGCTATATCCTCCTTTGATAGCTACAAATCCCCTGGGGTGGATGGCATATATCCGGCATTCCTGCAGCAAGGGGAAGCTCTGATCCCATATCTGTCGGGCATCATGAGGGACAGCTTAGCACTAGCCTACATACCGACAATATGGAGACGAGCAAAAGTGGTATTTCTACCAAAAGTAGGAAAAAAGGATTACTCGATAGCGAAATCCTTCAGACCCATCAGTCTAACCTCCTTCGTCCTTAAGACAATGGAGAAAATAGTTGATCACGAGATCAGATCGAACGCTCTAAGGCATGTGCCTTTACATGCAGGTCAGCACGCATACAGAGCGGGGAGATCGACGGATACAGCCCTATACCAGCTGTCCGAGGAAATCAACAACGCGTTCGACTGCGGAGAGGTGGTATTATGCGCCTTCTTAGACATAGAGGGGGCCTTCGACAACACGTCTCACGACAGTGTGGGTCGGGCATTGGAGAGAAAGGGAGTTCAGGGACCCATAATACGATGGATAAGGGCCCTGCTCAAAACAAGACTAGCGGAAACCCAGGTCGGTGACCGCACGGTTCAAATTCGAACCACGAGGGGTTGTCCGCAAGGGGGGGTCCTATCACCCCTCCTGTGGAGCATAGTGGTAGATGAACTGCTGGATGTACTAACCCAAAACGGCATCAGATGTCAAGGTTATGCGGACGACATAGTAATCATAGCAAGAGGCAAATTCGAGAGCACTCTATGTGACATAGTACAGAGGGGACTAAACCTCACCAAGGAATGGAGTGCGGGGGTGGGCCTCAACATAAACGCCAGTAAAACGGCCATAATCCCATTCACAAGAAGAAGATCCCTTCCGGGACTGAGAACTATCGCACTAGGCGGGGAACACCTGGTGGCTGTTTCCGAAGTAAAGTACCTAGGGGTCACCTTTGACTCCAAGTTACTATGGAGGAAACACATTGATAACACGACAGCGAAAGCCACCAGGGCAATAATGGTGTGCAGAAGAATTGCAGGAAAATCCTGGGGTTGCAGCCCCAAGATGCTGACCTGGATGTACGCCGCCATAGTCAAACCTGCAATAACATACGGAGCGGTGGCATGGGCACCCAGATCGGCCTTAGGCACAGTGAGGAAATCACTCACTAAAATCCAGCGTCTGGCCTGCGTATGTATAACGGGAGCCATGCGTACATGCCCGACGGCGGCAATGGAGGTGCTGCTGGATCTGAGTCCCCTGCACACAGTGATCGAACAGGTAGCCAAACGTACCTTGCTAAACATAGCAAGGGAAGGAACTGGCAGAGGAAAAGTCATCTCGTCTACTGGAGCGGACAAACTGAGGAAACAACTCCCGATATGTCAGCTCCCTAGGGATGACATCGCTAAAACAACGAGATTCGAAAAAAGATTTAGGATAGAACTAGGTGACAAGACCACCTGGGACGCCTCCAAAGTGGAAAGATTCCACCAAGACAAACATCTGGTATGGTACACTGACGGGTCAAAGACACCCGAAGGGATCGGAGCGGGAATAACAGGTCCCCGCGTAAACGAGTCAATACCCCTTGGAGAGTACCCAAGTATATTTCAGGCGGAAGTAGCTGCGATAAGCATATGTGCCCACATAAACCTGCAGCGCGGCTACTTTAAGGAAAACATAACGATATTAAGCGACAGCCAGGCGGCAATTAAAGCCATCTGGGCCAGTGAGATAAGATCAAAACTAGTACTCGAGTGCGTCGACAGGCTGAACGAGTTGGCGTCTCGAAACAGGGTATGGCTGGTGTGGGTCCCGGGTCATGCCGGCGTGGAGGGAAATGAGCGAGCTGACCAACTTGCTCGTGTAGCGGCGGCAACGAAGCCCATAGGCCCGGAACCTTTCCTGGGCATCGGCCCTCACACCATAAGCGATATACTGAGAAAGGAAGAGCTAGTTTTGAGAGAGGAGAACTGGCGGCAGACCACTGGGCTGCGTCAGGCGAAGGTAATGATGGGTGGGTACAACGCTAAGCGATTCGAAGCTGTAATCGGCCTATCCAAGAATAATCTTAGAACCATCACAGGAATTCTTACAGGGCACTGCAGGTTAAAGGCCCATATGCACAGACTGGGCATCGCGTCCAGCAGCCTGTGCCGTTTCTGTGATTATGAGGACGAAACCGCGGAGCACATAGTGTGCAAATGTGACGCCATCTCTAGGAGCAGGCTAAGGATCCTTGGGTCCACAACCCTAGAGGGCAAGCACATACATCAACTAGGGCCGACCCCGATTCTGGAGTTCCTGACGGCGATCGGCCTGCTAGATGTGCTTTGAGTACATGAGGGCACAATAGATCACAAGGTCGCAGTGCGCTTCCTCTACAACTATTATTATTATTATTAAGGGCCTACAAAAAAGCTCTGAGACAGGCGAAGAGAACCTCGTGGAGAAATTTCTGCACTGGCGACGAAAAGGTCAACGACACAGCGAGACTTAGACGAGTCCTCTCGAAAAGTCAAACAGCCATCAGCTATTTGCGAAAACCTGACGGATCCTGGGCCAGCACGGAAGAGGAAACCTTTGAGCTGCTCTTGAATACACATTTTCCGGGGAATCTGCATGACGCACCACTAGAACCTGCAACAAACCTGGCAGTAAATATACCCATCACTGAGGAAAGGGTAAGGTGGGCAGTTAAGAGTTTTGAACCGTATAAGGCTGCCGGGCCGGACGGGATTATCCCCGCGCAACTTATAAACACGCTGGAGACATCAGCTCAATGGCTGGTATTTCTCTTCACAGCCTGCCTGGCTCTCAACCACATTCCGGGCTCCTGGAGAAGCGCCACGGTAGTGTTTATCCCTAAGGTTGGGAAGGCATCCCACTACGAGCCAAAAGACTACAGACCGATCAGTCTCTCGTCCTTTGTACTCAAAACCTTTGAGAGGATACTAAGCGACTACCTCTCAACGACTATTGATAGCAACCTTATCTCTAGCTATCAGCATGCATACACCAAGGGTAAATCAACAGAAACCGCTCTGCACAGCCTAGTATCTCATCATCATCATTTATTGGCGCTTGACCGCCTAAGCGATTTTGGCCGTTGCATATCAAAGCACGCCAGTCATTCCTTTTTAGCGATAACTGACGCCAATTGGAAACCCCAAGGGAGTTCAAGTCATCCTCCACCTGTTGTTTCCATCTCAGTGGAGGCCTCCCCTTCCTCTGCTGCCGAATTCAGGCGACGATAGGAAAACCTTCTGTGCTGGAGCTTCTTTGTCTATTCGCATAACATGGCCCAGCCAGCGGAGTCTTTGGGCTTTAATTCGCTGGACTATGGTCAGATCTGCGTAGAGCTCGTACAGCTCATCGTTAAATTTCCTTCGACACTCGCCGTTGGCATCACGGGAAGGACCATAAATCTTCCGTCGATAAAACATATTCAATTATTTTCCTGATGATGATACTGTGTTTCAATTTTAATCTGCCTTGAGCTCAACAAAACTTAATAAACTTTACTTATTGAAGGCAAATAAAATATTTTAAAATGGAGAACTTTTCTCTCAAATACTCCAAGGGCCATCTCATCTTCTCTTGACATTGTCCATGAATCTGAGCCATACATCAGGACAGGTATGATGAGAGACTTATAGAGCGTGATCTTTGTTCTTCGGGAGAGGACTTTACTTCTCAATTGCCTACTCAGTCCAAAGTAGCACTTGTTGGCCAGAGTGATTCTCCGCTGGATTTCTAGACTGATATTATTTTCGGTGTTGATACTGGTTCCCAAATAGACGAATTCCCTCACAGTTTAAAATTTGTAACTATCAACAGTGACATGCCTGCCAAGGCGCAGGTGCGCCGATTATTTCTTTGATGACAGCAAATACTTCGTCTTATCCTCGTTCACGGCAAGACCCACTTTTTTCGCTTCCTTATCCAGTCCAGAGAAGGCAGCGCTTACGGCGCGGTTGTTAAGGCCAATGATATCAATATCACCGGCATACGCCAGCAATTGCACGCTCTTGTAAAAGATTGTACCATTGCGGTTTAGCTCTGCTGCTCGTATTATCTTCTCCAGCATCAGATTAAAGAAATCGCACGAAAGGGAGTCGTCCTGTCTGAAGCCTCGTTTGGTTTCAAATGGCTCAGAGAGGTCCTTCCCTCCTTTGCTCAACGTCATTTGGCAAAGCCGTATAAGCTTTGCAGAGAAGTCAAATTCAGATATGGCGGCATACAGGCAACTCCTTTTTGCGCTGTCAAAACCGGCTTTGAAATCGACAAAGAGATGGTGTGTGTCGATTCTTTTATCATGGGTCTTCTCCAGGATTTGGCGTATCGTGAAAATCTGGTCGATGGTAGACTTACCAGGTCTAAAGCCACACAGATAAGATCCAATCAGTTTGTCTACGATGGGCTTCAGCCATTCACACAACACGCTAGAAAGAATCTTATATGCGATATTAAGAAGACTGATTCCGCGGTAGTTGGTGCGGTTAGCGGGATCGCCTTTCTTGTGGATTGGGCAAAGCACACTTAAATTCCAATCCGGAGGCATGCATTCGGCTGACCACATTCTGCATAAGAGCTGATGCATCTTTTTTCCAGCTCTTCGGCCACGAGACAGTAGTCCTTTTCACACAGCGATTTCTCAATGACAGACACTAGGCTGTGCAGAGCGGTTTCTGTTGATTTACCCTTGGTGTATGCATGCTGATAGCTAGAGATAAGGTTGCTATCAATAGTCGTTAAGAGGTAGTCGCTTAGTATCCTCTCAAAGGTTTTTAGTACAAAGGACGAGGGACTGATCGGTCTGTAGTATTTTGGCTCGTAGTGGGATGCCTTCCCAGCCTTAGGGATAAACACTACCGTGGCGCTTCTCCAGGAGCCCGGAATGTGGTTGAGAGCCAGGCAGGCAGTGAAGAGAAATATCAGCCGTTTAGCTGATGCAGATTCCCCGGAAAATGTGTATTCAAGAGCAGCTCAAGGGTTTCCTCTTCCGTGCTGGTCCAGGATCGGTCAGGTTTGACTTTTCGAGAGGACTCATCTAAGTCTCGCTGTATCGTCGACCTTTTCGACGCCAGTGCAGAAATTTCTCCACGAGGTTCTCTTCGCCTGTCTCAGAGCTTTTTTGTAGGCCCTTAGTTTAGCTTTATATTCGTGCCAATGAGGCTCAGAGCCGAAGCTCTTGGCCTTGTTAAATTGTTTCCGGCATGATATTCGGAGCGAGTCCAAATCGTAGGACCACCAATGTGGCCTGTGTTTACCGCGTGGTTTTGGCACTGGGCAAGCCTGTCCTAGAGCATTTGAGAGCGCCGATGTAAATGTAGTAACAACATCCTCCAGCTCCTCTACTGATGAGGGGGCTTGTGAAGGCAGTACTGGTAGGTCTCTGTCTAATATTTCATTGTGTAACTGCCAATCAGTGTTACGTGGATTGCGCTTCATGATTGGTTGTTCTACAATAAAGTCTAAAACCATTTCTATGTAACGGTGGTCGGAGAAAGAATGTTCTTCAAGAACCCGCCATTTTCTGACCCACTCATAAGCGCCTTCACTACAGATAGTGAGGCCTATGACCTCCCTGCGGGTCTTAGTGATAAAAGTAGGCTCATTACCCACGTTGCAAATCACCAGGTTGGTTGTTAAGAGGTAATCAAACAGAGACTCGCCCCTGGCATTGATGTCGGAGCTCCCCCATTGGGCATGGTGAGCATTAGCGTCCGCTCCAATAATAAGATTACCCGTGCAGAAATTTGACACCAGGTCTTTCACCTCCGTTTGTGGTGGGGGTTCTTCGGCGTCGTAGGGCATATAGACCGACGCCACCGTCAGGCGGGTGCTGTCGACGGTTAGACTGATAGCGGTAATATCACCATTGGTGTAGTTAGGTAGGAGAAAGGAGCTCAACTCAGACTTGACCAAAATACACGTTCTGACTTTGCACTCCTCGCTGGCTCGAATGAGCTTGAAGCCATTAGTCCCCAATCCGTAGATTCCCGAGCTATTGACCCAGGGTTCTTGGATGAGGACCACATCCACGTCGCCTTTAGAAATACGACTACTTAAAGCAGCCGAAGCTACTTTAGATTTGTGCAGATTAATCTGAAGCACCACCAACATGAGAGCGCACAGACTTCCCTGCCGTCCCCATATCGTCGAGGTTTGCCCCATCCCGGAGGTTGCCTATCCACGACGAGTTGTTCCGATTAACTGCCCGATATGGCGTTGCAGAAGTCTTGCTGTCTGTAGCGTTAGATGTTAATCGCTCAGCGTTGGCTGCTACCACCGAGACGTCGAGGGCTTCCTCGTCCTGTAGGCTGTCCTCCATCTCCGAGTTGTTCACAGCACTATCGCCAAGGGACGTGGCGGATAAAATGCTTTCCGCATCGGAATCCTCCACTTCCTCTTCTGGTAATTCGTTTTCCGGTTCCCCCGGAGCAGCCGAGAAGGCAGCGCGCTGAGCATCACCACGATATACGTGGATAACGATCTGGCCTACGCTGTAGTGTACTAGGCCATTGCACCTTTTGAGGGGCTCGATTGACTCTTTATTCATGGTGAACACCACCTGTCTGTCGGGCCCTACCGCATCCCCGACCAGATTGACACTCCAGTCATGCGTTGGCAGGGACGGATTCATTAGCCGTAGCATCCCGAGAATTCTCTCGGGTTCGTCAGGGATGGCCGGAATCCACGCCCTTGCCTTTGGACGAGCTGGAATGTCCTTCCAGTCGACGACCTCTATCTTTGCGCCCTTGTAGACTTCACCCAGCTTAGCAGCTGCTGCCTTGTACAGTGCTACGGTTTTTGCATCCTCGCATGCGAGTAATTTAATCTGACCCTGGTGCCAAACCGCATCCGTTACTCGCGCCGAACCACCCGGAAACTCTGGAGCAACATTGAGAAGAATGTTGCCGAGTTCATTTCGCACGTAACGCCACCGGCCCTTAGGGATGGCCAGACGGTTATTGCCTCGGTCAAGGACGCCTATAAGGATCCTGTCCTTGGTTACCTCAGCAAAGCTTAGTTTGCCCGCTCCAGGGGTATTCTGATGCCGCTTGGGAGGGGGATTTAACTCCAGGTCCGATCTCTGGCGCTTGAAAGGGTTAACTTTTAACCTCTTTGGCATGTAAGAATTTTGGAAATCCGGTATCACAGCTTTCGCTAGCTCTACCGATTTACTGGAATTCGGCGACAGCGATTCCTGCGGTACCCCTTCATACCTCTTCAGGATCTTTGCAGCCAATCTTTTCTCGTGGTATGTGAAGCGGCGGGGAGATGTCTCCTGGGAGTGCGGACCCGTAGTTGCTATCGCGGTCGCTCTCCTTGCCGAAATCTCAGTTGCAGCTTCCTTCTCCTTCGAAACTCCGAGGCCAGGTCGTGAGACCGCTGCCACAGACGTAAAGATACTGGTTTTCATATCAACGGTTGATGGAAGTTTAGCATCCGCCGTTGTCCGCTTAGTTGCGTTGGCAACCGCACTGGTGCTAGCTCCCATCAAGTCAATCTTAGTCGATAGAGGGTTGGTTGACCGACTCGTAGTTGCCATCGCTGTCGATCCCCCCCTTGATTGTGGAACGGAGGTTGTCCTCCGGCGTTGTTGTTGCTTTCTCGCCTGTTCCTCCATAGCTCTCCTTTGCTGAGGAGTGAAATTTGGCGTTGTTTGTTTTTTAGGTTTATCGTTTTTATTTGGGTTATTTGAGTTCATCTTGTTCGTACGACCCATCGCCGGACACGGCCAGCTTAGGGTCAAGGGAAGAGTAGGGGAAAATGTGTCGTCCGCCGCGGCAGAGCCCCGTACCGCGGTAAGGCCATGCTTACTCTCTGAGGCGACCCGGTATCAGAGAGGCTCCGTTCAAATACAGCCACGATTTGCCTCCCGGCTGCAAACGTCCAATGGGCACGGTTTCGCATAACACCCTGGATTGGGAGGAACAGCTGATATTACAAGGCACCTTTTTTATTGATGAAGTCGTAAATCGAATGAATACATATCAACTTATTTCAATAATGCATATTGAACGTTAATAAAGTTGTATTTTCCTATTTTTGTTGGCAAATTTACACAGTAAAAAATTAAAGACTACTTTTTTTAAATTTAATACCAAATAGTATTATTTTAAGACCCTGAAAAAGTTTGGAAATTAAATTTGAAGTAATTGTTTTAAAATAATACCAAAATTATACTAAATCGCTCTCTCTCGCAATTAAATTAGTCCAAATGGTCTTAAAATAATACCAAAATAATACCTGTTCTCGGAAAATGGTATTAATTTAATACTTTTAGTCGTTTTTATATATAAACACCAAATTGGTATTAAATTTAGACTATTCTTTTTACAGTGTACGCAAAATTCCATCCATTTTTAATGAATTCAATCTCATTTTTTCAAAAGCCATAAATGAAAGATCTCGTAGCCGTTGATTCTTGAAAGCGCAGAAAATTATGATTCGTTGATTGATGTACTTCCGCCAAATGTCTCGATGGCCTCAAAAAGGCAATACGTTGTTGAAAATGCGCTTTTGACGGGAAACAATATTTGAAGAATACTTTTGTCATTCGATTCAGGTTTATTTTTCTCTTTAATGAGAAAACTCTTCAATATTATTTGAAGTTCAGCCAATGATTTCAAAGCGCTGTAGTCGAAATTTTCATCCAAAAAGTTGTTTGCAGCTTCGACTGCATTCAGGATATCATTATTTTTTTCGAATCGTTCATTCATTTCCAAAATAATCGAGTCAATTTTTTCGAAATAAATGCGCTTTAATGAAGAATGTTCATCATCTCACCCAGCGGATTCGCTTAAGCCCTATATACACTTATTTTTGAGCGTGAACGTGGGTGAGTGTGAACAATTTTCTTTTGTGTAATATGTTGATATTACTCCACTTTTCCAAAAAAAATCATCCGTAAGTGGATAAACAACTAAAATATCTTTGATATTACTGCATTTAAACTTAAGTGAAAGTGTTAAATATGCTTTGAAATACTTATTTTACTATCTCAAAGTGAATTGTGTGCGAACGCAAAGTGACACAAACCCTTCGCAAGTGAGTGTTGAAATTTGGCAATTACCACGCCAAACTGCGATTTTTTTTACCTTTTTTGGAGAGTTGAAGTCATTTGACAGATGTGCGTGAACGCACAAAAGAATTGATTTGCAATTCTTTTCCTTTGCGTACGCAATAGAAAGTCTCCACTATTTCACGCTCACGTTCACACGGAACTGTATGAGGGTCTTTAGTAGATAGGATCGACGTCGAATTCTTAACGGTCTCGGAACCGGCGCATATTCAACGTCGTCAAGTTTTTTTTAGCTGAGCCTAGAAATTCGGAACATCCAACAGCTAAACGCATATCGTCTGCACCAAAATCATGTCCTGCTCCATCCTTTATTTTTATCAACGAATTAAGTAGCTTATCGAAATTAAGTTAAGTTCTTTGAATTGATCAAAGAAAAGTCGGGATTCAGAATTATTTTTCACGATTTCTACAACGACAAGATGAAGGCGATCATTAATGGAATGTACATATGGTATTTTGCGATCAAAATATATCTGCATCAAAGCTTGTAAACTGCCCAACCGACCACTCATTACCGCTGCTCCATCAAAACACTGGCTCAAAATCTTTTTGCAATCCACTGCAAACACTTGCAAGCGATCGATGATCAGTTGGCAGAATATTTTGGCTGTGATATCATCAGCTTTTTCGAAAGAAAGTAGTGTTTCGGTTGGTTTTCCTCTCGTTCTCACTTCTGTCTGTTGAACCATCTGCCATTAGTGTTAAATATGAAGATTCATTTAGCTCTATGACAATTAATTCACGAAGACAATTTGCAATAATGTTGATAATTTCATTTTGTATCTGAGGCGATTTATAGATGGCTTTTATATAAATTGAACAGGTAGTATTTTTTAATATTAGTTTTGGGCATTCATAAAATGAAATTTAAACATTTCAAAAGTATGAAACTATAGGTATTGATGAGAAAATAAGCCTTGCAAAAAATTAGCACTCTAACTTAACCCTTAGGGGTGGCTATTTTTTTCGCCCTTTCCCATATATTTTGTATGGGAAAAATTTTTGAAACTTTTTTCAAAGATTTTTGCATACTCTTAAAGTTGAAGCTTTGAAGCTTCCAAAATGGTATGCCATGTGCAATTATCTTAACTATTAAAATAATTACAGCCATTTAAAATATACTAGATTTTATACGTGTTACTATGTGTATGTATGTGCAATAGTAGAAAACTCAGTCATTTAGAAATGGCTGTAATTATCTTAATAGTTAAATTAATCGCACGTGGCATACCATTTTGGCAGCTTCAAAGCTTCATCTTTAAGAGTATGTAAAAATATTTTCAAAAATTAAAAGAAAATTCACTTTGAAAAAAATGCCATTTTTCCCCATACAAAATGTATGGGAAAGGGCGCTAATTTTTTGCAAGGCTTATTTTCTCATCAATACCTAACTTTTTAGGGGGTAAGACCAAGTCGACATTTTTTTTGAATCACCCTAATGAACACTGATCAATGGCAACATTTTATTAATTTTTTTCAAATCGATTCTAGTCGGAAATTGGGAAATATTTCAATAAAATTTTAGGGTGAGCTCGACCAATTTTTGGGTGAGCTCAGCTCACCCAAGCGTGCCTCTGGCTACGGCCGTGAGGTAATGAGCCTACTTTTATCACTAAGACCCTCAGGGAGGTCATAGACCTCACTATCTGTAGTAAAGGCGCTTATTAGTGAGTCAGAAAATGGCGGGTTCTGGAAGAACATTCATTCTCCGACCACCGTTACATAGAAATGGTTTTAGACTTTATTGTAGAACAACCAATCATGAAGCGCAATCCACGTAACACTAATTAGCAGTTACACAATGAAATATTAGACAGAGACCTACCAGTTCTGCCCTCACAAGCCCCCTCATCAGTAGAGGAGCTCAAGGATTTTGTTACTACATTTACATCGGCGCTCTCAAATGCTCTAGGACAGGCTTGTCCAGTGCCAAAACCACGCGGTAAACACAGGCCACATTGGTGGTCCTACGATTTGGACTCGCTCCGAAAATCATGCCGGAAACAATTTAACAAGGCCAAGAGCCTCGGCTCTGAGCCTCATTGGCACGAATATAAAGCTAAACTAAGGGCCTACAAAAAAGCTCTGAGACAGGCGAAGAGAACCTCGTCGAGAAATTTCTGCACTGGCGTCGAAAAGGTCGACGACACAGCGAGACTTAGACGAGTCCTCTCGAAAAGTCAAACCTGACCGATCCTGGACCAGCACGGAAGAGGAAACCTTTGAGCTGCTCTTGAATACACATTTTCCGCGGAATCTGCATGACGCACCACTAGCACCTGCAACAAACCTGGCAGTAAATATACCCATCACTGAGGAAAGGGTAAGGTGGGCAGTTAAGAGTTTTGAACCGTATAAGGCTGCCGGGCCGGACGGGATTATCCCCGCGCAACTTATAAACACGCTGGAGACATCAGCTAAATGGCTGGTATTTCTCTTCACAGCCTGCCTGGCTCTCAACCACATTCCGGGCTCCTGGAGAAGCGCCACGGTAGTGTTTATCCCTAAGGTTGGGAAGGCATCCCACTACGAGCCAAAAGACTACAGACCGATCAGTCTCTCGTCCTTTGTACTCAAAACCTTTGAGAGGATACTAAGCGACTACCTCTCAACGACTATTGATAGCAACCTTATCTCTAGCTATCAGCATGCATACACCAAGGGTAAATCAACAGAAACCGCTCTGCACAGCCTAGTATCTCATCATCATCATTTATTGGCGCTTGACCGCCTAAGCGATTTTGGCCGTTGCATATCAAAGCACGCCAGTCATTCCTTTTTAGCGATAACTGACGCCAATTGGAAACCCCAAGGGAGTTCAAGTCATCCTCCACCTGTTGTTTCCATCTCAGTGGAGGCCTCCCCTTCCTCTGCTGCCGAATTCAGGCGACGATAGGAAAACCTTCTGTGCTGGAGCTTCTTTGTCCATTCGCATAACATGGCCCAGCCAGCGGAGTCTTTGGGCTTTAATTCGCTGGACTATGGTCAGATCTGCGTAGAGCTCGTACAGCTCATCGTTAAATTTCCTTCGACACTCGCCGTTGGCATCACGGGAAGGACCATAAATCTTCCGTCGATAAAATATATTCAATTATTTTCCTGATGATGATCTCAGAATGAGATCGAAATATCGATTAATAAAATTAGAAATACAAAATTAACACTGTGTTTCAATTTTAATCTGCCTCGAGCTCAACAAAACTTAGTAAACTTTACTTATTGAAGGCAAATAAAATATTTTAAAATGGAGAACTTTTCTCTCAAATACTCCAAGGGCCATCTCATCTTCTCTTGACATTGTCCATGAATCTGAGCCATACATCAGGACAGGTATGATGAGAGACTTATAGAGCGTGATCTTTGTTCTTCGAGAGAGGACTTTACTTCTCAATTGCCTACTCAGTCCAAGGTAGTACTTGTTGGACAGAGTGATTCTTCGCTGGATTTCTAGACTGATAATATTTTCGGTGTTGATACTGGTTCCCAAATAGACGAATTCCCTCACAGTTTAAAATTTGTAACTATCAACAGTGACATGCCTGCCAAGGCGCAGGTGCGCCGATTATTTCTTTGATGACAGCAAATACTTCGTCTTATCGTCGTTCACGGCAAGACCCACTTTTTTCGCTTCCTTATCCAGTCCAGAGAAGGCAGCGCTTACGGCGCGGTTGTTAAGGCCAATGATATCAATATCATCGGCATACGCCAGCAATTGCACGCTCTTGTACCACTGCGGTTTAGCTCTGCTGCTCGAATTATCTTCTCCAGCATCAGATTAAAGAAATCGCACGAAAGGGAGTCGTCCTGTCTGAAGCCTCGTTTGGTTTCAAATGGCTCAGAGAGGTCCTTCCCGATTCTGACGGAGCTGGTGTATTGCTCAACTAGAAAGAATCTTAGATGCGATATTAAGAAGACTGATTCCGCGGTAGTTGGTGCGGTTAGCGGGATCGCCTTTCTTGTGGATTGGGCAAAGCACACTTAAATTCCAATCCGGAGGCATGCATTCGGCTAACCACATTCTGCATAAGAGCTGATGCATGCTTTTTTCCAGCTCTTCGCCTCCGTGTTTGAACAACTCGCCGGGCAGTCCGTCTTTTCCAGGCGCTTTGTTGTTTTTGAGCCGGGATATAGCTATCCTCACTTCATCATAGTCAGGTGGTGGGACGACTTTTCCATCGTCAGGGATTGGGGTATCGGGTTCGACGTCTCCCTCGCAATTTAGCAGTGAGGAGAAGTGCTCCCTCCATAATTTAAGTACACTTTGTACGTCAGTTACCAGGTCGCCATTATTGTCCTTACAGGAGCCTGCCCCGGTCTTAAAACCTTCCGTCATCCGCCGGATCTTTTCATAGAATTTTCGGGCATCATTCCTGTCAGCCAGCATCTCAAGCTCCTCACACTCACGCCTTTCGGCTTCACGTTTATTTTTTCCTGAAAATGCGCCTCTCTTCCTTCCTCGCCTCACGATATTGTTGCCATACACTGCGGGTTGCGCCCGTTCGCAACATCTCCTTGTAGGCAGCGTCCTTTTTTTCGAGGCAGTTTTGCATTCCTCATCGTACCAGTTGTTCTTGCGGGCTCGCTGGAACCCTATAGTGGCCTCAGCGGCGGTACGCAATGAGTGAGAGATATTATTCCATTGCTCGGTTACATCGTTAGGTCGAGGATTGCCCTCTGCTAGCAGGTGTGAGAGTCGAGTTGTGAAGTTATCAGCTGTCTGTGTCATGCGCAGCTTCTCGACGTCAAACTTTCCTTCCGTTACTGTGCGCACTTTCTTCGTTGCAGAGAGGCGTGTGCGTATTTTGGCTGCGACAAGATAATGGTCAGAGTCAATATTGGGACCACGCAGTGTACGCACGTCCAGCACGGTGGAGCTATGTCTGCCGTCAATCATGACATCATCAATCGGGTTTCTTGTTCTTTGATCAGGGGACAGCCAGGTGGCTTGGTGTATTCGTTTATGCTGGAACCTAGTACTACTAATGACCATATTGCGAGCAGCGGTGAAGTCAATCAACCTAGTGCCGTTGGGTGATGTTATATCGTGGAGACTAAATTTTCCAACTGTAGGACCAAAGACTCCTTCCTTGCCCACCTTGGCATTAAAGTCGCCGAGCACGACTTTGATATCATGTTGGGGGCAGCGATCATAAGTTTGTTCAAGTTTATCGTAGAAGGAGTCCTTCTCTGCGTCGTCCGTCTCCTCAGTCGGCGAATAGGCGCAGATAAATGGCATACGCAGACGATTTAGCTATTGCATTCAGAGGCAAGTTCCCACAAACTCTGTGTGACCTGATGCAAGTAGCACTGCGAGAAGTTTCGACGTGGTCCTCTCGCTGTGGACTTAGTATCAACCCGGGGAAAGTGGAACTTGTCCTCTTCACCAACCGGTACAAAACACCGCCACTAAGCCTACCAGAACTAGATGGCACGCGCCTGGGCTTGTCGGATAAGGCCAAGTTTCTAGGCATAGTTCTGGACAGGAAATTGAATTGGAAGAAGAATGTTCTTCAGCGCCAGAAGAAAGCTTGCATCGCTCTTTACACATGCAAAAGAGCCATTGGCAAAAAATGGGGGCTCAGCCCTAGAGTATGCAGTTGGATCTACATGGTCATCATTCGCCCAATCATGCTGTATGGAGTCGTCGTATGGTGGCCTGCGCTGAGCAAGGCAACATACCTGAATCTGTTGCGGAAAGTCCATAGATCCAATATGATCTGTATAAGCGGTGCGCTAAGGATAACGCCCAACGAAGCCCTCCAGGTCATTCTGCGCCTAAGAGAAACCTCCAGTTGAGGTGCGGGTACTATTGGACACTCCAGTATTCTGGAATCTTACAGCTTTCTCCCTCTAAGCACAGATCGTTGTGCGACCACTACAGTCGGGGATAGCTGTTTCAAAATAAACATTCCCAGCAGAGAAGACTGGGAGAGGACGGATTGGTGTCCCGAAACAAATGGTGGCACTTCCATATACACCGACGGCTCGAAGTTGGACGGCAGAGTTGGAGGAGGGGTTTATTGAAGAGATTTGGACCTTGAGCTCTCCTTCAGACTACCTGATCATTGTAGTCTCGGCAATCCTGGACGCCGCGGACTGGAGCGCTTAGGTATGCCGTTTGCCACATGCAAACTAATGCTGAAGGAGCACACACTCCGTCAAGCCAACGAAAGATGGCTGCAATCCCCAGGGTGTCGGATATCGAAACAAACCTGGCCAAATGGGATCTTAAAAGGTCTAGACGCATTTATGCCCTAACTCGGAGGGAAATCTGCATATTGATAGGGGTATTAACCGGTCACTGCCTCATTGGTAGGCATGCAGAAAGGCTAGGTGTGCCCTAGCGACGATGCTGCAGGAGTTGCAAAGATGATGAGGAGGAGGAAACAGTGGAGCACCTCATCTGAAACTATCCGGCTTTAAGCGGGGCGAGAACGCGCTTTTTGGGAGTTCCGTTCCTGGATAGCCTAAGCCAGATCGCAGGACTGGACATAAAGGACTTGATGGCCTTCATAAAGTCATCTAAGTGGTTCAAGGAGGAGTAACGGTGTCGGTTTAGGAGTGTCAGTCCCGGGATTCTGTTATGTGGAAAATCCCAACAACTCAGGGGTTTTCCATATGGCTGGGTCCCGGGACTGACTTTCCTTGTGTTGGTGGTATCAGAACGGGCCTTTCAAAACTGGCCTAAGTGTGCCTCTGCGGCAGCCACTTGAACCTAAAAAAAAAAAAACTAATGGCGGCGAAATACCAACAGGTTATCATAACCTCTAACGAGATTTTTAGCCGAGCTTCTCTTTCCAACTTGTGGTGTGTTGCTTTTGAGTTTTCCTAGAAGTTGGCGGGACCTACAGTTTTTTGCCGACTCCGAACGGCACTTGCAAAGCAAATGAATTTTTTGCTGAGAAGCTTCTCATGGCAGAAATACACCCGGAGAGTTGGCCAAATTACTGCCGATGGGAGACCCCGTTTAGAAAAATTCCTTTTCTAAATAATTTTTGATGTTACTTTTGTCGGGCATCGAACCGCCACGACTTGGTGTAAAAGGCCGAACACTTAACCGCTACACCACGGCGGCCGCCAACTTGAACCTAACCCTAACCTAAATGGCTGTATTTATTTTAATAGTTAAGATAATCGCACATAGCATACCATTTTGGAACCTTCGAAGGTTCAACTTTAAAAGTATCACTTTAAAAAAAATGCCATTTTCCACCATACAAGCAAAAATTCGACGCTATGTTACAAGCTGGTACAACTCGTCCATCAGAAAGTTCTTGGTCATCGCCTTTACACTTGGCTCCGAAAAGTGATTCAACTTGGCGCCCTTGTGGAGATTTTCGTGCATTGAATGCTCGAACTATCCCAGATCGCTATCCTGTCCGTCATATTCACGACGTCACTCACTTTATCGATGGTTGTATGGTATTCTAGAAAATTTACCTTGTTAAAGCTTATCAACAAATTCCTGTAGCCGAAGAAGACATTTCCAAAACTGCTATTATTACTCCATTTGGCCTTTTTGAATTTCCATTCATGACGTTTGGACTTCGAAATGCTGGCCAGACCTTTCAAAGGTCCATGGATGAAGTTTTGCGAAGTTTGGATTTTGGTTTCGTTTACATGGGTGACATTCTCGTTTTCTCTCGTTCCAATGAAGAGCACAAACGCCATCTCAAAATCATTTTTGCACGTCTTTAAAAATATGGATTGGTGATCAACGTAAAAAAATTCACTGAAAAAAATTGCTGAAGTTCGTTTTATTGGTTATATCATCTCTGCTGCTGGAATACAACTCCTGAAGAGCGCGTCCGGGTAATCAAGGACTTTCCATTACCAAAAACAGCACAAGGTCTTCGACGTTTTCTTGGTATGTTAAATTTTTACCGCTGTTTCACACATACTTACATTCACTTACGTGTGTATAATCGCGAACCGAAATAAAACTACTACGTTTGAAGGGAAAAAGGCCGCAGCCAAAAAAACCCTTTTTATTAAGTAACTAACGCACACTGCTCTAGCACACTATGCATAGTTATCTTTACCGATTTTATTTACATCTTTTTTGTTTCTCAAATTATTCTATTGACACACTTGCACTCGCACACTTCTCCTTCCTTTTTGTACCGCGTCTTGCTCACTACTGAACTACTCGCTCAACCCTATCATTACTCTTTTCTCTATGTGAATTCACTCAATCGAGGGAAGCCATGACAAGCTGCACTCAATAACGTATTTTCGAACGGTAAATTTATTCGGGCAGACGCATTGCCCTGCGCGACCATTAAGACGCGCAATGGCAAATGCCCCTGTACGAAACAGTACCAGCGAAAACCTATGGTTTTCTAACCAAACTAAATACAAATAAATACAAATGTAATGATGTAATTCTCTAGCCCCGAAGACTTTATCTTCACTGCTGCTCCGCCATGTCTGCTTCCACGGGTAATACGCAAACCTCTTGTACAGGTCGTCTTAGTTTGCTTGTTTTTGTCTGCACTACAACAGATGGAACTAGTTTGGACCAGCTCGACTATTCGCCTCAATGCCCACTGGACTGGTTGAAAGTTTTCTGCTTTGATTATAACCTTTTGCCCCACTTTAAGATTCTCTCGCACCCTGCGCCATATCTTTCGTTCTTGCAAACGGTTAAAGTTGTCAACTTAACATCGGTTCCAAAAATGCTGTATCATATAGCCTCAATCTCTACCAAAGGCGTTGCTAGCTGGTCTTGTGCCAGCGTTTTCGGGCCACAAACTGGAATTTCATGGATTCCACAGCTGCCTCATGGATCACACTTTGATGTGGTGCAGGTGAAATCATAGAGCGCCGCTCAGTTCCTTTCATTGCCAAATGGTCCAATGTATCTTGCCCCCTCAGTGATCAACTGCTCTTTTCATCATTTTACTAGCCCCAACCAACGTCATCGCTTTATCGCTAAAAAGCTTTGCACATCGCCCACGTCTTCCTAAAAATCTTCCATAGCATGCAATAAACGATTGCCTCGTTAGATCTAGCCCCAAGTCAATGTGTACAGCTCGAGTTTTTAAGCATACAAACACAACGAAACAAAATTTTGTTCTATCAATATAATCGTCTCGCACCCTCACACGCACTCCGAATGGTCCTGCATAATCTAGCCCACAATGTAGGAATGGCTTGCCCACATGCACCCTCTCAGTTGGTAAATCCGCCATCAATTACTGTTCAAGCTTGTAGTTGTATCGCACACATACTATACATCTATGCAGACATTTTCTGAGCTCATCTCTTAATCGTGGAATCCAATATTTCTGCCTGATGTAATTAGTCATTATTTGCACGGCCCCAGGGTAGTCTGTATATGACCATAGGTTGGGGTTAGGTTCAAGTGGCTGCCGCAGAGGCACACTTAGGCCAGTTTTGAAAGGCTCGTTGTGATACCACCAACACAAGGAAAGTCAGTCCCGGGACCCAGCCAAATGGAAAATCCCTGAGTTGTTGGGATTTTCCACATAGCAGAATCCCGGGACTGACACTCCTAAACCGACACCGTTACTCCTCCTCGAACCACTTAGATGACTTTATGAAGGCCATCAAGTCCTTTATGTCCAGTTCCGCGATCTGGCTTAGGCTATCCAGGAACGGAACTCCCAAAAAGCGCGTTCTCGCGCCGCTTAAAGCCGGACAGTTGCAGATGAGGTGTTCCACTGTTTCCTCCTCCTCATCATCTTTGCAACTCCTGCAGCATCGTCGGTAGGGCACACTTAGCCTTTCTGCATGCCTACCAATGAGGCAGTGACCGGTTAATACCCCTATCAATATGCAGATTTCCCTCCTAGTTAGGGCATAAATGCGTCTAGACCTTTTAAGATCCCATTTTGGCCAGGTTTGTTTCGATATCCGACACCCTGGGGATTGCAGCCATCTTTCGTTGGCTTGACGGAGTGTGTGCTCCTTCAGCATTAGTTTGCATGTGGCAAACGGCATACCTAAGCGCTCTTTATCCTGAAGAACCTGCTTGGTCGTGCCCTGCCTGGCAAGCTCGTCTGCCTTACAGTTTCCCTCAATGTCCCTATGTCCCGGGACCCATATGAGGTTTACGCGGTTCTGTTGGGCCATCTCCTGAAGAGATCGACGACAGCTGAGCGTCAGTTCAGAGTTGAACGTGTATGAGCCAAGGGATTTGATGGCCGCTTGGCTATCGCTGAAAATAGCGATATCTTCTCCGATAACACGTTTGCTTAACCAGGCCGCGGCGTCTAGGATTGCCGAGACTTCCGCCTGGAAGACGCTACAATGATCAGGTAGTCTGAAGGAGAGCTCAAGGTCCAAATCCCTTGAATAAACCCCTCCTCCAACTCTGCCGTCCAACTTCGAGCCGTCGGTGTATATGGAAGTGCCACCATTTGTTTCGGGACACCAATCCGTCCTCTCCCAGTCTTCTCTGCTGGGAATGTTTATTTTGAAACAGCTATCACCGACTGTAGTGGTCGCACAACGATCTGTGCTTAGAGGGAGAAAGCTGTAAGATTCCAGAATACTGGAGTGTCCAATAGTACCCGCCCCCCAACTGGAGGTTTCTCTTAGGCGCAGAGCTGATGCCGCTGCTGACCGAAAACCTTCCAGATCAAGTGGCAAAATGCCCAGAATGACCTGGAGGGCTTCATTGGGCGTTGTCCTTAGCGCACCGCTTATACAGATCATATTGGATCTATGGACTTTCCGCAACAGATTCAGGTATGTTGCCTTGCTCAGCGCAGGCCACCATACGACGACTCCATATAGCATGATTGGACGAATGATGGCCGTGTAGATCCAACTGCATACTCTAGGGCTGAGCCCCCATTTTTTGCCAATGGCTCTTTTGCATGTGTAAAGAGCGATGCAAGCTTTCTTCTGGCGCTGAAGAACATTCTTCTTCCAATTCAATTTCCTGTCCAGAACTATGCCTAGAAACTTGGCCTTATCCGACAAGCCCAGGCGCGTGCCATCTAGTTCTGGTAGGCTTAGTGGCGGTATTTTGTACCGGTTGGTGAAGAGGACAAGTTCCACTTTCCCCGGGTTGATACTAAGTCCGCAGCGAGAGGACCACGTCGAAACTTCTCGCAGTGCTACTTGCATCAGGTCACACAGAGTTTGTGGGAACTTGCCTCTGAATGCAATAGCTAAATCGTCTGCGTATGCCACTATCTTCCCGCCCCCCCAACTTGTGTCACGTAGCAACGAGTTGACTGTGAGATTCCATAAAAGCGGGGAAAGAACACCACCCTGGGGGGTTCCCCTTGTGACATAGCGTGATAACTCAACCGTACCAAGTGAAGAAGCTATTTTCCTTCCCCTTAAAAGTTGGTCAATTAAACCAGTTAGAGGTCTATCTACGCCCAGATTAGTTAGAGCGGAGTTGATAGCCTCCGGGCTTATATTGTTGAAAGCCCCCTCAATGTCTAGGAAGGCCACGAGACAGTAGTCCTTTTCACACAGCGATTTCTCAATGACCGATACTAGGCTGTGCAGAGCGGTTTCTGTTGATTTACCCTTGGTGTATGCATGCTGATAGCTAGAAATAAGGTTGCTATCAATAGTCGTTGAGAGGTAGTCGCTTAGTATCCTCCCAAAGGTTTTGAGTACAAAGGACGAGAGACTGATCGGTCTGTAGTCTTTTGGCTCGTAGTGGGATGCCTTCCCAGCCTTAGGGATAAACACTACCGTGGCGCTTCTCCAGGAGCCAGGCAGGCTGTGAAGAGAAATACCAGCCATTTAGCTGATGTCTCCAACGTGTTTATAAGTTGCGCGGGGATAATCCCGTCCGGCCCGGCAGCCTTATACGGTTCAAAGCTTTTAATTGCCCACCTTACTCTTTCCTCAGTGACGGGTATATTTACTGCCAGGTTTGTTGCAGGTGCTAGTGGTGCATCATGCAGATTCCCCGGAAAATGTGTATTCAAGAGCAGCTCAAGGGTTTCCTCTTCCGTGCTGGTCCAGGATCCGTCAGGTTTTCGCAGATAGCTGATGGTTGTTTGACTTTTCGAGAGGACTCGTCTAAGTCTCGCTGTGTCGTCGACCTTTTCGACGCCAGTGCAGAAATTTCTCCACGAGGTTCTCTTCGCCTGTCTCAGAGCTTTTTTGTAGGCCCTTAGTTTAGCTTTATATTCGTGCCAATGAGGCTCACAGCCGAAGCTCTTGGCCTTGTTAAATTGTTTCCGGCATGATATTCGGAGCGAGTCCAAATCGTAGGACCACCAATGTGGCCTGTGTTTACCGCGTGGTTTTGGCACTGGACAAGCCTGTCCTAGAGCATTTGAGAGCGCCGATGTAAATGTAGTAACAAGATCCTCCAGCTCCTCTACTGATGAGGGGGCTTGTGAGGGCAGTACTGGGAGGTCTCTGCCTAATATTTCATTGTGTAACTGCCAATTTGTGTTACGTGGATTGCGCTTCATGATTGGTTGTTCTACAATAAAGTCTAAAACCATTTCTATGTAACGGTGGTCGGAGAATGAATGTTCTTACAGAACCCGCCATCTTCTGACCCACCCATAAGCGCCTTCACTACAGATAGTGAGGTCTATGACCTCCCTACGGGTCTTAGTGATAAAAGTAGGCTCATTACCCACGTTGCAAATTACCAGGTTGGTTGTTAAGAGGTAATCAAACAGAGACTCGCCCCTGGCATTGATATCGGAACTCCCCCATTGGACATGGTGAGCATTAGCGTCCGCTCCAATAATAAGATTACCCGTGCAGAAATTTGACACCAGGTCTTTCACCTCCGTTTGTGGTGGGGGTTCTTCGGCGTCGTAGGGCATATAGACCGACGCAACCGTCAGGCGGGTGCTGTCGACCGTTAGACTGATAGCGGTAATATCACCATTGGTGTAGTTAGGTAGGAGAAAGGAGTTCAACTCAGACTTGACCAAAATACACGTTCGGACTTTGCTCTCCTCGCTGGCTCGAATGAGCTTGAAGCCCTTAGTCCCCAATCCGCAGATTCTCGAGCTATTGACCCAGGGTTCTTGGATGAGGACCACATCCACGTCGCCTTTAGAAAGACGACTACTTAAAGCAGCCGAAGCCACTTTAGATTTGTGCAGATTAATCTGAAGCACCACCAACATGAGAGCGCACAGACTTCCCTGCCGTCCCCATGTCGTCGAGGTTTGCCCCATCCCGGAGGTTGCCTATCAACGACGAGTTGTTCCGATTAACTGCCCGATATGGCGTTGCAGGAGTCCTGCTGCTGGTAGCGTTAGATGTTAATCGCTCAGCGTTGGCTGCTACCACCGTGACGTCGAGGACTTCCTCGTCCTGTAGGCTGTCCTCCATCTCCGAGTTGTTCACAGCACTATCGGCAAGGGACGTGGCGGATAACATGCTTTCCGCATCGGAATCCTCCGCTTCCTCTTCTGGTAATTCGTTTTCCGGTTCCCCCGGAGCAGCCGAGAAGGTAGCGCGCTGAGCGTCACCACGATATACGTGGATAACGATCTGGCCTACGCTGTAGTGTACTAGGCCATTGCACCTTTTGAGGGGCTCGATTGACTCTTTATTCATGGTGAACACCACCTGTCTGTCGGGCCCCACCGCATCCCCGACCAGATTAACACTCCAGTCATGCGTTGGGAGAGACGGATTCATTAGCCGTAGCATCCCGAGAATTCTGTCGGGTTCGTCAGGGATGGCCGGAATCCACGCCCTTGCCCTTGGACGAGCTGGAATGTCCTTCCAGTCGACGACCTCTATCTTTGCGCCCTTGTAGACTTCACCCAGTTTAGCAGCTGCTGCCTTATACAGTGCTACGGTTTTTGCATCCTCGCATGCGAGTAATTTGATCTGACCCTGGTGCCAGCCCGCATCCGTTACTCGCGCCGAACTACCCGGAAACTCCGGAGCAACGTTGAGAAGAATGTTGCCGAGTTCATTTCGCACGTAACGCCACCGGTCCTTGGGGATGGCCAGACGGTCATTGCCTCGGTCAAGGACGCCTATAAGGATCCTGTCCTTGGTTACCTCAGCAAAGCTTAGTTTGCCCGCTCCAGAGGTATTCTGATGCCGCTTGGGAGGGGGATTTAACTCCAGGTCCGATCTCTGGCGCTTGAAAGGGTTAACTTTTAACCTCTTTGGCATGTAAGATTTTTGGAAATCCGGTATCACAGCTTTCGCTAGCTCTACCGATTTACTGGAATTCGGCGACAGCGACTCCTGCGGTACCCCTTCATACCTCTTCAGGATCTTTGCAGCCAATCTTTTCTCGTGGTATGTGAAGCGGCGGGGAGATGTCTCCCGGGAGTGCGGACCCGTAGTTGCCATCGCGGTCGCTCCCCTTGCCGAAATCTCAGTTGCAGCTTCCTTCCCCTTCGAAATTCCGAGGCCAGGTCGTGAGACCGCTGCCACAGACGTAAAGATACTGGTTTTCATATCAGAGGTTGATGGGAGTTTAGCATCCGCCGTTGTCCGCTTAGCTGCGTTGGCAACCGCACTGGTGCTAGCTCCCATCAAGTCAATCTTACTCGATAGAGGGTTGGTTGACCGACTCGTAGTTGCCATCGCCGTCGATCCCCCCCTTGATTGTGGAACGGAGGTTGTCCTCCGGCGTTGTTGTTGCTTTCTCGCCTGCTCCTCCATAGCTCTCCTTTGCTGAGGAGTGAAATTTGGCGTTGTTTGCTTTTTGGGTTTTTCGTTTTTATTTGCGTTATTTGAGTTCATCATGTTCGTACGACCCATCGCCGGACAAGGCCAGCTTAGGGTCAAGGGAAGAGTAGGGGAAAATGTGTCGTCCGCCGCGGCAGAGCCCCGTACCGCGGTAAGGCCATGCTTACTCTCTGAGGCGACCCGGTATCAGAGAGGCTCCGTACAAATACAGCCACGATTTGCCTCCCGGCTGCAAACGTCCAATGGGCACGTGGTCGCATAACACCCTGGATTGCTGGATACATCTATGCAGACATTTTCTGAGCTCATCTCTTAATCGTGGAATCCAATATTTCTGCCTGATGTAATTAGTCATTATTTGCACGGCCCCAGGGTAGTCTGTATATGACCATAGTCAGCTATCAAATAAGCTAACATCGAACCTTTAGCGACAATCGCTTGGTGTCTTGCCTCATATTCTAGCCCCGCTCCAGCCAATCGCCCTCCGGCTCTCAAAATACCATTTTTATCTAATATCGGATGCAATAATTCTATTTTACTGTGCTCCGGGAGTCTGCTCTCGTTCTTTACCAGTGTCATCATCATCTACTTTTGCTGTGAATCTTCCATTGCCCACAATTTCTCATGCTCCGTTGGCAAGTCTGGTGTTGCCTTCATGCGTCTTGGTCTACGCCTCTTACACGGTCTTTTGCTCCTATCACGAGTCGCCCACCATTCTTTCATCTTATCAATGATTCGCTTTACATACCTAAATACATTCAAGATGCCCTCCAAGTTATTCTTGTATTGGGTAAGAGGTATCAGCTCACCCCTTCCCCCCATTTTTGGCACAAAAATCTCAAGCTCCGCCCGATAGGTATTTATGATATTTACTTTCAGTTCCGCTTGTGTGTCTTTGCAATCTCTTATTTTAGCTTCTTGGAACTTATCTGCTGACTATTGCGCCCTAGGAAGAGATAGTCCCTCTGGGCCATTCAACCAAAGCCCACTGCCCACTAGCTCACCAGGCCTTAAGCCTCTACTTCGCATGATTATCTTCCGACCTTAGATGTTACCAGTTTTTCGCTGTGGTGTTATCCAATACAGTGCATCCAGCGAATCTGTCAACAAGGTATAATTGATCTCGCCCCAGTTCGTCGCCCTCTTAACTTCCAGCAGTAATCTGGACAAAAGCTCACAAGCTGACAACACCAACCTCTGTGTCGTCACTTTCTTTACTGGTGCTACCCTAGTTTTGGATACTATTAATCTGCACCCAACCTTTCCGTTATCTTGCACCGTTCGAGCATGTATAACTGCTCCATAGGCTGATTCGGACGCATCAGCGAAATCGTGTAGCTCTACTTGCCCCAAAGAATGTGTACCAAGCCATATCGGTATCCCGAAATCTTCAAGCTTTCTCATCTCGCTCCAATAATCTTTGAATCTCGCTTCTAGCTCCGATGGTAATTTTTCATCTCACTCTAACTTTAAGCGCCATAAGTCCTGTATCAGCATTTTTCCTATTACAATTACTGGAGAAATGTAGCCATTTGGATCAAATAGTTGAGCCACACAGCTGACCACAACCCGTTTTGTTATAACATTTGGAAGCTCTGGTGTCTTTACGACCAATGGATACTGGTCTGGTGATACCAACCCTAGCACCCTTGTTTCGTCTTCGAATTTTGAAAAGTCTTGCTCACTAGAATCTAGCGCCCTCATAAGCTCCTTACTATTCAACCTCCCCTTGTAGAGGCTGAAACCAGCACCCTTTAAGATGCGATCCATCTGCTGTGCCAGCATGATCGCATCTAGCTCACTATTTGCCCCAGTCACGCAATCATCCATGTACATGTAATTTATGTTGTTGTTGTTGTTAACAACAAAACACTCCCCGAAGGTTTTGGGGAGTGATGCCGAAGTTGACAGTCCTTGGCCGGATATGACCCCGGTACGGTGCGGTACTCCCTTGCGGTACTGCCCGACTGTCGTGGTAGCGATTTGGTATGACCAGTGGAACCTTCTAGGTCATGGCATCCCTCCATCCATGAGGAAGGAGAAGATGGGTAATGAGAGGTGAGAGGCATCATATCCGTAGATCAACCATCGAGTTAGCACGTCAATTACCTATGTGCATATTAGTCGCCTCTTACGACCGGTATGCCTACCTCGGGCATATTCTAAACCCCTAACCCGCAGGGTGGTGTCATGTCATTTATGATAGCCTCTGCCATGGATGGTCGACTTGCGGGTCTCTAGCACACTGTATAACTGATATCACAGCATTGTATGCTGATGATGTCATACCATATATCACTACTGTTAGCCAATATTCCCTCAATGGTTCTTCTCTACTCTCGCGCCAGAAAATTCTCTTCGTGTCCCATTGATCTCTCGTAATCCCAATCTGGCGAAACATCATCTTGATATTTGCGCTAAATGCGATTCTATGCCTTCTGAATCGCATTACTATCTCGCTCAAATCTTTCTGCAACTTGCCTCCTAGTAATTGCACCTCATTTAAAGATATCCCTTTGTTAGTACGGCAGCTTGCGTAAAAAAACAAACCGAAACTTTTTCACCACACAGTGATGTGGGATATAATATGTCAACTCACTCTGCCCCGAATGTTTATCCACTATCTTCACATGCCCCAGCTTTTCATGCTCTCTCATAAATTCTATATATTTCGCCCTCAGCTCTGGCTCCCTTTCCAAGCGTTTCTCTAAATATAGAAATCTTCGCAACGCAATTTCTTTCGAACTCCCTATATCCCTGACTTCTTTCAGGGGTATAGTGACTACGAATCTACCATCACGAAGTAAGTATTACAGAAGATTTTCTCTACCAACTCCTCTTCTATTGTTCGCCCCGAGCACTCTTTCACTTGCTCCATTTCCCAGAACCTTGTGAGTAACTTGTCTAGCTCTGAATTAACGTTGTAACTTACTGTTGATACTAGCTAACCTGGCAGCTCATTTAAACCTTGCACACATTCACCAAAAACTACTACGCCCAATGCTGTCTCCATCAAGACTATGCCATTCAAGCCATCTCGCACCACTTTAATGACAATTCTTGCCACTAAGCTAGCCCCAAGTAACATATGCACACTTTCCGGTTCCCAGTATTTCGGGTCAGCTAACTCACCATTTAGACCACTATGTATAGGACCTATCATCGCACCTGGTGAAGGAAGCACCGGAAACCACTGGCTCTCTTTGGGAAGAACCCAAAACTCGTCTTTGATCTGCACACTCGATGAATACCAAGGCCTTACACCAGAGTAGCCCTCTTGCTCACTTGCAGTGGATTATCTTCAATACCAACCATCTTTCATCTGATCGGTTATGTCATTATACCATACCTTTGCTGTAAAGAAAAAGTTATCATATGATTCTGTGCCCCAGTGTCTATCAACACTCTAACAGGCCCCAATTCGTAGCCATTTATAACGACTTTAACCATTGCCGTTGGCAACAAAGCTCCCGCTTGCTCTTTCCTCTCATTAAAATTCACTAAATACTTTTCATAGGTAATATCAATTCTAACATTTTTCGTTAAATTGTCAGCCGTCTTTACTCTTTGTTTTGCACTTGCACCTCTGACGTATTCATTACTTTGCTCTCTTTTCGCCCCTTGCCCTCTTCTTCCACCTTATCTATGTATCCCTTTAGCTGCCCATCCAACTTTCTTTCGGCTTGGTGGGTTGCGCTCCCCTTGCCCCTGCACGGTATTTACCTGCTTCTTCGGCTCTCTGTTTAGACAAAGCACACTGTTGTATTTAGGCTTACCAGGACGCTTCCAGCATTCCACTTGTTAGCAGCTTTCAGCTCTATGGCCTGTTAAAAAAATTTGGACATAAATTTCTTCTTGTCACAAAATCTGTTCTTGCCCTCAGACTCAGCATGTTGTTGCCGCAACATGTATCGCAAACTATTGACCTAGATCTAGCATTCAAGGATGACGCCTCTGCTCTAACCCCTCTCTGGCTTGCCCCAATTATTTGTGTCTTGCCTGGCTCCGGAATGACAACCGCCGATTGAATATCCCTACGGTTGTCAGCTGTATTTGCTAGCGCCAATGCTTGCTTGTCCAAAAGGACAGCATGTTATCCACCTTAGGCGTGTCGCCTTTTCTCTCTAGCTCCCATTGCCTTGGTGTTTCGGTATCTAGCCGCTCATGAAGCAAGTACCATTAAAAAATCCCAGTACTCCACCCGGAGCCCTTGTGCCTGTAATTGACGACGCACCTCGTGCGTTAGACATGCGATCCAAATCATTTTTCGCACCTAACCCTACAATTCCGGCAGCCAAATAAAATTCTTCAAATGCTCTCTCCCAACCAAATATCTTTTGTCATACATCAGGTTTAATCCCTCCCATGTCTGCCCGTAGTTCATTATCATCATTTATTGGCGCTTAACCGCCTAAGCGATTTTGGCCGTTGCATATCAAAGCACTACAAAACAACCGTAGTTACTAGCAGAAATTTGTCATTGCCCCAAAAATTTACTTGCACACCCAACCAGGGAAATAGTCAAGTACAAGAACTTGAGTGATGATCTATTTTATCATTGTCACTCGCCCCAGGTATTCGTCAGATCGTTTTGCTGGACCGGCCTTTGCACCTGCACAATAATGGCTGGGTCGCGTTGTCTGGCACCTCAAGCTGGTTTCCTTTCTCCAGCTTTGCTTGCGTCTTAGCACGCGCCAAAAATTAGATTATCTCTACTGCTCCTAAATTCTGCTCACAGAAGTGATCTAGCTCCTCCTCGCCCACATCTTAAATCACTTCTACGTAATATTCATTGTACGACTGCCAAACTAGTCTTAGGTTGATTAGTCGCACCTTTGTCTCGCCCCCTGATGCCTGGTCAAAACTAGCACCTTTGCAAAATTCTAGCGCCTGTTGAATGGTGGCTGCATAGGATCTTAATTTCTTTTGCAATGAAATAAAACAAACCCAACAAATTATCCCATATATGCACACAGAGCCCGAAATCTAGCACTCTTTTCTTTGCTCCAATAAAATTCTGTGACACTCACTGCCCACTGCCAATCAACACAGAAATTTATTTATATATCTCGCACCAGTATGTATTCTAGCCCTCCTTTCTTTGCTTCTTGTAAAATAATATAAACAAGTTCATAGCTAAGCAGCATGAAAACTTTGTCTAACTTTGCTCCAATAAAAATTTTGAGAAAAGGATCACTGCAATTAAATGCAAAATTTATTGATATATCTCGCACCAATATATATAAAATCTCTTTACTTTACTCCAATAAAAATTTTGTGTAAAGGCTCACTGCAAATCAATGCAAAATTTATTTATATATCTCGCACCAGTATATATTCTAGCCCTCTTTACTTTGCTCCAATAAAAATTTTGAGAAAAGGCTCACTGCAAATCAATGCAAAAATTATTTATATATATGTCGCACCAGTATATATTCTAGCCCTCTTTTCTTTGCTCCACCATAAACAAGATCACTGCTAATCAACATGAAAACCTTGTTTATCTTTCTTGCACCAGCATATGTATACTCTGCCCCCTTCACTTTCCTCCAATAAAATTCAGAAAACAAGCTCACTGCACATACCTTTTTTCATATTTCTCGCACCCGTATACATATGTTTTTGGCTTGCATGTATATTCGATCTCTGGCCCACTTCAACCGTGCCCCTCAAAACTAGCACACAATCAATCATGACATTGCCAAAATAAGCACCAACACCTGCAGGTTTTTATTTATTAATCGCTAGCGATAAAAACAAGCCCACTCTTTGCATCGATTTTGGCCGTTGCATATCAAAGCACGCCAGTCATTCCTTTTTAGCGATAACTGACGCCAATTGGAAACCCCAAGGGAGTTCAAGTCATCCTCCACCTGTTGTTTCCATCTCAGTCGAGGCCTCGCCCTTCCTCTGCTGCCGAATTCAGGCGACGATAGGAAAACCTTCTGTGCTGGAGCTTGTTTGTCCATTCGCATAACATGACCCAGCCAACGGAGTCTTTGGGCTTTATTTCGCTGGACTATGGTACTCGCCGTTGGCATCACGGGAAGGACCATAAATCTTCCGGAGAACTTTTCTCTCAAATACTCCAAGGGCCATCTCATCTTCTCTTGACATTGTCCATGAATCTGAGCCATACATCAGGACAGGTATGATGAGACACTTATAGAGCGTGATCTTTGTTCTTCGAGAGAGGACTTTACTTCTCAATTGCTTACTCAGTCCAAAGTAGCACTTGTTGGCAAGAGTGATTCTCCGCTGGATTTCTAGACTGATATTATTTTCGGTGTTAATACTGGTTCCCAAATAGACGAAGTCCCTCAAAGTTTCAAATTTGTAACTATCAACAGTGACATGGCTGCCAAGGCGCAGGTGCGCCGATTCTTTCTTTGATGACAGCAAATACTTCGTCTTGTCCTCGTTCACGGCAAGACCCACTTTTTTCGCTTCCTTATCCAGTCCAGAGATGGCAGCGCTTACGGCGCGGTTTTTAAGGCCAATGATATCAATATCATCGGCATACGCCAGCAATTGCACGCTCTTGTAAAAGATTGTACCATTGCGGTTTAGCTCTGCTGCTCGAATTATCTTCTCCAGCATCTGATTGAAGAAATCGCACGAAAGGGAGTCGCCCTGTCTGAAGCCTCGTTTGGTTTCGACTGGCTCAGAGAGGTCCTTCCCGATTCTGACGGAGCTGTTGGTATTGCTCAACGTCATTTGGCAAAGCCATATAAGCTTTGCAGGGAAGTCAAATTCAGACATGGCGGCATACAGGCAACTCCTTTTCGCGCTGTCAAAAGCGGCTTTGACATCGACAAAGAGATGGTGTGTGTCGATTCTTCTATCATGGGTCTAATTCCACGGTAGTTGGTGCGGTTAGCGGGATCGCCTTTCTTGTGGATTGGGAGAGAGCATACTTAAATTCCAATCCGGAGGCATGCATTCGTCTGACCATATTCTGCATAAGAGCTGATGCATGCTTTTTACCAGCTCTTTGCCTCCGTGTTTGCACAGCTCGGCGGGTAGTCCGTCTTTTCCAGGCGCTTTGTTGTTTTTGAGCCGGGATATAGCTATCCTCACTTCATCATAGTCAGGTGGTGGGACGACTTTTCCATCGTCAGGGATTGGGGTATCGGGTTCGACGTCTCCCTCGCAATTTAGCAGTGAGGAGAAGTGCTCCCTCCATAATTTAAGTACACTTTGTACGTCGGTTACCAGGTCGCCATTATTGTCCTTACAGGAGCTTGCCCCGGTCTTAAAACCTTCCGTCATCCGCCGGATCTTTTCATAGAATTTTCGGGCATCATTCCTGTCAGCCAGCATCTCAAGCTCCTCACACTCACGCCTTTCGGCCTCACTTTTCTTTTTTCTGAAAAGGCGTCTCTCTTCCTTCTTTGCCTCACGATATTGTTGCCATACACTTCGGATTGCGCCCGTTCGCAACGTCTCCTTGTACGCAGCGTCCGAGCACGATTTTGATATCATGCTGGGGGCAGCGATCATTAGTCTGTTCAAGTTTATCCTAGAAGGAGTCCTTCTCTGCGTCGTCCGTCTCCTCAGTCGGCGCATAGGCGCAGATAAATGTTATGTTGAAAAACTTCGCCTTGATTCGGATCGCAGCGAGACGCTCGTCCACAGGAGTGAACGCTAATACTTGGCGGCGAAGTCTCTTTCCCACCACGAATCCTACACCACGCGCTTTGCCGCGTGTCTGGCCACTGTAGTATACGTCACAAGGACCGATGGTCGTCTTTCCTTGCCCCGTTCATCGCATTTCCTGCAGGGCGGTGATGTCGGCCTTTGCGCCTACGAGGACATCAACCAATCGGGCAGCGGCACCGTCCCTTGAAAGGGTCCGGACATTCCCGGTACATGCCCTAATAACCAAATCATTATGCCTTATTCGTTTTGCCGGGTCGTCAACATTAAAGGGGGTTCTCATCCGAGGCTTTGATTTTGTTTTCATTGGAATTAAGTTAGCAATACATATACATATATATATATGGGTCATTATTTTACAAATCAAACGGATTTATCGAAAAAAAAATTTCATAATTTTGATTCGGCTCAAACTTTTTTTTTACGCTGCTCGCACAAAATAAGCAAATATATGTATCAGGATTTCCTCGAAAAAAATTTATTTTCAGAGATCTGCATGTGCTCAAATTCGATGAGTAAGCAAACTTGCCCACATTCAAAATGCCATACCTTTGGTTCCACTCGTCGTATCTTATTCATTTTTGTTTTATTTTGAAGATAATAATATTTACTTTATAACTGCGTTAAAAAAATATTTAATTATAAAAAATCAAAATATTGAATAAAGAATGAATTTTTTAAATAATTATTACATACAGTTTTCCCCACTTACTATTTTCGAAAAAATATATATAAAATGCGCTACAATTTCACCTAAAAAACCCTTTTTATTTCAAGTTGGACAATTTTGTAGTTCAAAAGATATTAACTCATTCCTGACCTGACCTCGAGCAACTTGCTTACATTTGCTTGCAGCAGGTACGTGCTACAATTGTATACAGTCAACGTCTGTTGTTGTTGTTGTTGTTGTTAACAACAAAACACTCCCCGAAGGTTTTGGGGAGTGATGCCGAAGTTGACAGTCCTTGGCCGGATATGACCCCGGTACGCTGCGGTGCTCCCTTGCGGTACTGCCCGACTGTCGTGGTAGCGATTTGGTATGACCAGTGGAACCTTCTAGGTCATGGCATCCCTCCATCCATGAGGAAGGAGAAGATGGGTAATGAGAGGTGAGAGGCATCATATCCGTAGATCAACCATCGAGTTAGCACGTCAATTACCTATGTGCATATTAGTCGCCTCTTACGACCGGTATGCCTACCTCGGGCATATTCTAAACCCCTAACCCGCAGGGTAAACAGTCAACGCCTGCCAGTCAACGCCTGCCTGTGTATGCATGCTTGGTCAACTTAACTACAACATACATACGTATACATACTTGTGAATAAACTTAATAATCACTTAGTAGGTAGATAGTTTTACGAAATTATTATTTTTGTCAGAATTAGTATAAGTAGATGTAAGATTGTAAATAGAAAACAGAATTAAATGTTATTTCAATGTAGAAACATCGTTCATTTCCTTAATTGAGAAAGTTCTTGTTTTATTATTGCGAGTTTTACATAAATATTATTAGGAAAATGCCGAAAGTTAGATGTTTTAATCCATTTGATTTGTCTCCGCATCCAAACACCAAAAAATACGGGACTCTGAGAAAAGTAACAGAAAAGCACTTATTGACGCTGGATATTCCTGTAACAAAAAAAGCGATGGAACAACGAATTTGCAACAAATGCCGACTTAAGCTATCTAAAATCAGCAAAGATAATGAGGTTTGTATATACTTGCACATATAATTGAATATACAAATTCAGAAACAATATATCTATTTATGGAACTCATATGTAAGACATTGGCAGCTGCCCTCATGTACACATATGGTTTTCCATATTTTAACTTCAGTATTATTTAATTCGTCAAATATTAGGTACTGATCATACATTTATTCGTTTTTCCAGATGAAGGAACCAGATGATATTAATTTCAGCGAAGTACACACTGAAACTGATAGCGACGTGAATTACACTCCGGAATGTTCTACATCTATATCATTGCATATCAAAGCACTACAAAACAACCGTAGTTACTAGCAGAAATTTGTCATTGCCCCAAAAATTTACTTGCACACCCAACCAGGGAAATAGTCAAGTACAAGAACTTGAGTGATGATCTATTTTATCATTGTCACTCGCCCCAGGTATTCGTCAGATCGTTTTGCTGGACCGGCCTTTGCACCTGCACAATAATGGCTGGGTCGCGTTGTCTGGCACCTCAAGCTGGTTTCCTTTCTCCAGCTTTGCTTGCGTCTTAGCACGAGCCAAAAATTAGATTATCTCTACTGCTCCTAAATTCTGCTCACAGAAGTGATCTAGCTCCTCCTCGCCCACATCTTAAATCACTTCTATGTAATATTCATTGTACGACTGCCAAACTAGTCTTAGGTTGATTAGTCGCACCTTTGTCTCGCCCCCTGATGCCTGGTCAAAACTAGCACCTTTGCAAAATTCTAGCGCCTGTTGAATGGTGGCTGCATAGGATCTTAATTTCTTTTGCAATGAAATAAAACAAACCCAACAAATTATCCCATATATGCACACAGAGCCCGAAATCTAGCACTCTTTTCTTTGCTCCAATAAAATTCTGTGACACTCACTGCCCACTGCCAATCAACACAGAAATTTATTTATATATCTCGCACCAGTATGTATTCTAGCCCTCCTTTCTTTGCTTCTTGTAAAATAATATAAACAAGTTCATAGCTAAGCAGCATGAAAACTTTGTCTAACTTTGCTCCAATAAAAATTTTGAGAAAAGGATCACTGCAATTAAATGCAAAATTTATTGATATATCTCGCACCAATATATATAAAATCTCTTTACTTTACTCCAATAAAAATTTTGTGTAAAGGCTCACTGCAAATCAATGCAAAATTTATTTATATATCTCGCACCAGTATATATTCTAGCCCTCTTTACTTTGCTCCAATAAAAATTTTGAGAAAAGGCTCACTGCAAATCAATGCAAAAATTATTTATATATATGTCGCACCAGTATATATTCTAGCCCTCTTTTCTTTGCTCCACCATAAACAAGATCACTGCTAATCAACATGAAAACCTTGTTTATCTTTCTTGCACCAGCATATGTATACTCTGCCCCCTTCACTTTCCTCCAATAAAATTCAGAAAACAAGCTCACTGCACATACCTTTTTTCATATTTCTCGCACCCGTATACATATGTTTTTGGCTTGCATGTATATTCGATCTCTGGCCCACTTCAACCGTGCCCCTCAAAACTAGCACACAATCAATCATGACATTGCCAAAATAAGCACCAACACCTGCAGGTTTTTATTTATTAATCGCTAGCGATAAAAACAAGCCCACTCTTTGCATCGATTTTGGCCGTTGCATATCAAAGCACGCCAGTCATTCCTTTTTAGCGATAACTGACGCCAATTGGAAACCCCAAGGGAGTTCAAGTCATCCTCCACCTGTTGTTTCCATCTCAGTCGAGGCCTCGCCCTTCCTCTGCTGCCGAATTCAGGCGACGATAGGAAAACCTTCTGTGCTGGAGCTTGTTTGTCCATTCGCATAACATGACCCAGCCAACGGAGTCTTTGGGCTTTATTTCGCTGGACTATGGTCAGATCTGCGTAGAGCTCGTACAGCTCATCGTTAAATTTCCTTCGATACTCGCCGTTGGCATCACGGGAAGGACCATAAATCTTCCGGAGAACTTTTCTCTCAAATACTCCAAGGGCCATCTCATCTTCTCTTGACATTGTCCATGAATCTGAGCCATACATCAGGACAGGTATGATGAGACACTTATAGAGCGTGATCTTTGTTCTTCGAGAGAGGACTTTACTTCTCAATTGCTTACTCAGTCCAAAGTAGCACTTGTTGGCAAGAGTGATTCTCCGCTGGATTTCTAGACTGATATTATTTTCGGTGTTAATACTGGTTCCCAAATAGACGAAGTCCCTCAAAGTTTCAAATTTGTAACTATCAACAGTGACATGGCTGCCAAGGCGCAGGTGCGCCGATTCTTTCTTTGATGACAGCAAATACTTCGTCTTGTCCTCGTTCACGGCAAGACCCACTTTTTTCGCTTCCTTATCCAGTCCAGAGATGGCAGCGCTTACGGCGCGGTTTTTAAGGCCAATGATATCAATATCATCGGCATACGCCAGCAATTGCACGCTCTTGTAAAAGATTGTACCATTGCGGTTTAGCTCTGCTGCTCGAATTATCTTCTCCAGCATCTGATTGAAGAAATCGCACGAAAGGGAGTCGCCCTGTCTGAAGCCTCGTTTGGTTTCGACTGGCTCAGAGAGGTCCTTCCCGATTCTGACGGAGCTGTTGGTATTGCTCAACGTCATTTGGCAAAGCCATATAAGCTTTGCAGGGAAGACAAATTCAGACATGGCGGCATACAGGCAACTCCTTTTCGCGCTGTCAAAAGCGGCTTTGACATCGACAAAGAGATGGTGTGTGTCGATTCTTCTATCATGGGTCTAATTCCGCGGTAGTTGGTGCGGTTAGCGGGATCGCCTTTCTTGTGGATTGGGCAGAGCATACTTAAATTCCAATCCGGAGGCATGCATTCGTCTGACCATATTCTGCATTAGAGCTGATGCATGCTTTTTACCAGCTCTTTGCCTCCGTGTTTGCACAGCTCGGCGGGTAGTCCGTCTTTTCCAGGCGCTTTGTTGTTTTTGAGCCGGGATATAGCTATCCTCACTTCATCATAGTCAGGTGGTGGGACGACTTTTCCATCGTCAGGGATTGGGGTATCGGGTTCGACGTCTCCCTCGCAATTTAGCAGTGAGGAGAAGTGCTCCCTCCATAATTTAAGTACACTTTGTACGTCGGTTACCAGGTCGCCATTATTGTCCTTACAGGAGCTTGCCCCGGTCTTAAAACCTTCCGTCATCCGCCGGATCTTTTCATAGAATTTTCGGGCATCATTCCTGTCAGCCAGCATCTCAAGCTCCTCACACTCACGCCTTTCGGCCTCACTTTTCTTTTTTCTGAAAAGGCGTCTCTCTTCCTTCTTTGCCTCACGATATTGTTGCCATACACTTCGGATTGCGCCCGTTCGCAACGTCTCCTTGTACGCAGCGTCCGAGCACGATTTTGATATCATGCTGGGGGCAGCGATCATTAGTCTGTTCAAGTTTATCCTAGAAGGAGTCCTTCTCTGCGTCGTCCGTCTCCTCAGTCGGCGCATAGGCGCAGATAAATGTTATGTTGAAAAACTTCGCCTTGATTCGGATCGCAGCGAGACGCTCGTCCACAGGAGTGAACGCTAATACTTGGCGGCGAAGTCTCTTTCCCACCACGAATCCTACACCACGCGCTTTGCCGCGTGTCTGGCCACTGTAGTATACGTCACAAGGACCGATGGTCGTCTTTCCTTGCCCCGTTCATCGCATTTCCTGCAGGGCGGTGATGTCGGCCTTTGCGCCTACGAGGACATCAACCAGTCGGGCAGCGGCACCGTCCCTTGAAAGGGTCCGGACATTCCCGGTACATGCCCTAATATCCAAATCATTATGCCTTATTCGTTTTGCCGGGTCGTCAACATTAAAGGGGGTTCTCATCCGAGGCTTTGATTTTGTTTTCATTGGAATTAAGTTAGCAATACATATACATATATATATATGGGTCATTATTTTACAAATCAAACGGATTTATCGAAAAAAAAATTTCATAATTTTGATTCGGCTCAAACTTTTTTTTTACGCTGCTCGCACAAAATAAGCAAATATATGTATCAGGATTTCCTCGAAAAAAATTTATTTTCAGAGATCTGCATGTGCTCAAATTCGATGAGTAAGCAAACTTGCCCACATTCAAAATGCCATACCTTTGGTTCCACTCGTCGTATCTTATTCATTTTTGTTTTATTTTGAAGATAATAATATTTACTTTATAACTGCGTTAAAAAAATATTTAATTATAAAAAATCAAAATATTGAATAAAGAATGAATTTTTTAAATAATTATTACATACAGTTTTCCCCACTTACTATTTTCGAAAAAATATATATAAAATGCGCTACAATTTCACCTAAAAAACCCTTTTTATTTCAAGTTGGACAATTTTGTAGTTCAAAAGATATTAACTCATTCCTGACCTGACCTCGAGCAACTTGCTTACATTTGCTTGCAGCAGGTACGTGCTACAATTGTATACAGTCAACGCCTGTTGTTGTTGTTGTTGTTAACAACAAAACACTCCCCGAAGGTTTTGGGGAGTGATGCCGAAGTTGACAGTCCTTGGCCGGATATGACCCCGGTACGCTGCGGTGCTCCCTTGCGGTACTGCCCGACTGTCGTGGTAGCGATTTGGTATGACCAGTGGAACCTTCTAGGTCATGGCATCCCTCCATCCATGAGGAAGGAGAAGATGGGTAATGAGAGGTGAGAGGCATCATATCCGTAGATCAACCATCGAGTTAGCACGTCAATTACCTATGTGCATATTAGTCGCCTCTTACGACCGGTATGCCTACCTCGGGCATATTCTAAACCCCTAACCCGCAGGGTAAACAGTCAACGCCTGCCAGTCAACGCCTGCCTGTGTATGCATGCTTGGTCAACTTAACTACAACATACATACGTATACATACTTGTGAATAAACTTAATAATCACTTAGTAGGTAGATAGTTTTACGAAATTATTATTTTTGTCAGAATTAGTATAAGTAGATGTAAGATTGTAAATAGAAAACAGAATTAAATGTTATTTCAATGTAGAAACATCGTTCATTTCCTTAATTGAGAAAGTTCTTGTTTTATTATTGCGAGTTTTAAATAAATATTATTAGGAAAATGCCGAAAGTTAGATGTTTTAATCCATTTGATTTGTCTCCGCATCCAAACACCAAAAAATACGGGACTCTGAGAAAAGTAACAGAAAAGCACTTATTGACGCTGGATATTCCTGTAACAAAAAAAGCGATGGAACAACGAATTTGCAACAAATGCCGACTTAAGCTATCTAAAATCAGCAAAGATAATGAGGTTTGTATATACTTGCACATATAATTGAATATACAAATTCAGAAACAATATATCTATTTATGGAACTCATATGTAAGACATTGGCAGCTGCCCTCATGTACACATATGGTTTTCCATATTTTAACTTCAGTATTATTTAATTCGTCAAATATTAGGTACTTATCATACATTTATTCGTTTTTCCAGATGAAGGAACCAGATGATATTAATTTCAGCGAAGTACACACTGAAACTGATAGCGACGTGAATTACACTCCGGAATGTTCTACATCTATATCATTGGAGAAAGACAGGGAAGCAATGTTTGAGGCAACTAGTTTAATCAACAGAGGCTTAGAAATAATCGGAGTTTCACCAATTCAAAAAAAAAAAGTTAATCAGAAGCGCTATTCAACTGAAAAAATGCAGAATGTTTCTGAAGCAATTTCAGGAAAAATTTTTGGCATACCCAGTGATGACAACGTTTGCTTAGATGAAAATGATGGAAATTCAACATCATTTCCCCTCTGCTACAGTTCATATGATAACTGTTGCTAAGAAAATTGCTGAGGAGAAAGGAATTCTGGCAGAAGCAAATCCCAAGAGCCATCCGTCATTAGAAAGAGAAGTTATTGATTTGATAACACAATTTTATGAACTCGATGAAAATAGTCGTGTAATGCCCGGGAAAAAAGATTTTGTCTCTGTAAAAATTAATAATGAACGCATTCACGTGCAAAAGAGGCTACTGTTGATAAACTTACGCGAACTTCATCAGATGTTTAAGGAAAATCACCCCACGGTTAAGTGTAGTTTTTCAAAATTTGCATCTTTGAGGCCAAAACATTGCGTTCTAGCAGGTTCAAGTGGTACTCATTCAGTATGTGTTTGCACTATACATGAGAATGTCAAATTATTAGTCGAAGGACCTAACATCAAACATCTTACTGCTGAGTCTGTGCACCCAATAAAAAGCTATCAAGACTGTTTAAAACGTATGTTATGTCTTAATGCATCAACAAATTGTTATTTCGGAAAATGTGCCCAGTGCCCTGGGGCAACAAATTTGATCGATGAAATAAGAACAATTTTGGAGGATAGCTTTATTGAGGAAATAACTTACAGACAATGGGTGAACGTCGATAGAACCACTTTGCAAGTAATGGTATCCCCAGTTGATGAATACTTACAAAAATTAGAGTCCGGCTTAAAAAAATTATTGTTGCATTCATTCATAGTTAAAAGCCAAAACAAGTTTATAAACAGCAAAAAAGAATCTTTACCAGAAAATGAATGCATCGTTCTCTGTGATTTTTCCGAAAACTATGCATTTGTCGTGCAAAATTCTGCTCAAGGAATTCATTGGAATAACAATCAGGCAACAATTCATACATTTGCCATTTCTTACAAGCATGGAAGCGGCGAAATTCGTATGAAAAGCTTTGTTGTCATTTCGGACTGTTTACATCACAACACAATTGCAGTGCATTTATTTCAAAAATACCTAGTGGAGTATGTTAAAAATAACTTTGAAAATATTTCCAAAATTACATATTTTTCTGATGGGGCAAGTGCACAGTATAAAAACAAAAAGAATTTTGTTAATCTTACCCACCATCAAAAGGATTTCGGTTTGAGTGCGGAGTGGCACTTTTTTCCAACTTCCCATGGCAAAAATGCATGCGATGGTTTAGGAGGGACCTTGAAAAGATTGGCTGCCAGAGCAAGTCTACAGAGAGCGAATAATCCAATTCAAACGCCAAAAGAATTATTTGACTGGGCAATAGCGGCTATCCCTAATATTTCATTTAAATATGTGGAAAACGAGGAATACTACAAAGAAGAAAAGAACCTTGAAGCTAGATTTAAAAAGGCAGTAGCAGTGAAAGGGACGTTGGCATACCACTGCATGATTCCAGTGGCAGAAGGAACAGCAAAAGCAAAGTTTTTTTCTTTGGATGATCATTCAGTTGAAGTTCAAGTTATGAAATAATTATTATTAAATATGTATAAATTTAAATGAAATTAAAAATTATTGTTAAGTTGGTTTTGTTTTTTGTAGTAATTAATTAGTACATACATCAATTGCCGTCTTCAAGTCCGAGTTTGTTATTTTTGTTAAATTGATATTATATAAGTTTGTTTATATATTAGACTGATTATGTTTAATAAATCCTGCTCATTTTCTACTTGTAATAATAAAACATAATAATATAAAAATAGCTTGTAAAATCTTAATTTTACAAAAATAAGTATTATAATTTATAATTTATTAAAAATTATTAAATCCTATATTATTAGAAATTATTAAATTCTATTTTCGAATACGAAATTTTTTTTTTATATTGTTACATGTAGTATCTAAACACACAAACACATATGTATACATATTTTCTTACGACGGTTTTGAAGTGTGCATTCTCATTTTATTTTCAATAATATATGTAAATACATTTTAAAAATAACTAAAAAAATAGAAATTGTTTTTTATTTGTATTCTATGTATTGTCTATTGTACTACAATAATGATTTGGTAAAACACAAATACTAGCTACCTGCAAAGTGCTAAGTATGTATGTTGTAGTTAAGTTGACCATGCACAAGTATGTATACGTATGTATGTTGTAGTTAAGTTTTACCAAGCATGCATATACAGGCAGGCGTTGACTGTATACAATTGTAGCACGTACCTGCTGCAAGCAAATGTAAGCAAGTTGCTCGAGGTCAGGTCAGAAATGAGTTAATATCTTTTGAACTACAAAATTGTCCAACTTGAAATAAAAAGGGTTTTTTAGGTGAAATTGTAGCGCATTTTATATATATTTTTTCGAAAATAGTAAGTGGGGAAAACTGTATGTAATAATTATTTAAAAAATTCATTTTTTATTCAATATTTTGATTTTTTATAATTAAATATTTTTTTTAACGCAGTTATAAAGTAAATATTATTACCTTCAAAATAAAACAAAAATGAATAAGATACGACGAGTGGAACCAAAGATATGGTATTTTGAATGTGGGCAAGTTTGCTTACTCATCGAATTTGAGCACATGCAGATCTCTGAAAATAAATTTTTTTCGAGGAAATCCTGATACATATATTTGCTTATTTCGTGCGAGCATCTTAAAAAAAAAGTTTGAGCCGAATCAAAATTATGAAGTCTCAAAAGTTGTTCGATTTGTAAAATAATGACCCATATATGTTTCCTTCTACACGCACCACTATGTATAATGTATATTGTACATATATATATAGCCCCAAACACTATTCACTTGCGCACTTAAAAAACAAACCGAAACATGCTCTTGCAAATATCCCGCTATACATAGCATATATGTATATGCTCAATTTTATTTGCACCACATATGTATATCGCACAATACACAATTTACTTGTCACACTATGTATGTATGTTTATAGCCCTTTGCACTATTTACTTGATTGTACATAAAACTCAAAGCGAGCATTCTTGTATAAGCGCCGCGCCATACATATACATATATATATACATATATGTACACTTCATTTTACACGCACCCCTATTATCATTTTAACCGTGGACTGTATGAAAATTTATCCTTGGCTTTGCTCTTTGTCTTGCTCACCTCTTATTTAATTCAACTTTATTTAGCCTAATCTTTATTTTCTTTAATTTTCCTTTTCCGATTTTAAATACCGCGCACACACTTGTTGATATTTTTAACACTCTTTTTTTTCTAATTCAACGACGCACTCAAGCCAAGGATTTTATTCGTTTTTTTTTCACTCAGCCGATCGCCATCTGGCTCGACATGGACCATAATGTTTCGCACATACATACATTTACTTACGTGTGTATAATCGCGAACCGAAATAAAACTACTACGTTTGAAGGGAAAAAGGCCGCAGCCAAAAAAACCCTTTTTATTAAGTAACTAACGCACACTGCTCTAGCACACTATGCATAGTTATCTTTACCGATTTTATTTACATCTTTTAAGTTTATTAAATTATTTTATTGACACACTTGCACTCGCACACTTCTCCTTCCTTTTTGTACCGCGTCTTGCTCACTACTGAACTACTCGCTCAACCCTATCATTACTCTTTTCTCTATGTGAATTCATTCAATCGAGGCAAGCCATGACAAGCTGCACTCAATAACGTATTTTCCAACGGTAAATTTATTCGGGCAGACGCATTGCCCTGCGCGACCATTAAGACGCGCAATGGCAAATGCCCCTGTACGAAACAACCGCAGATTCATTCCGCATGTTTCTCAATATGAAGCTCCATTGAATGATGCAAGCAGCAAACCACTCCTGAAAGGATCTCAACTATTTAACTGGACGTTTGAACTGGAAGAAGCTTTCATAACTTGCAAAAACTGCATCACTGCTGCTTCACCTCTGGTTCATCCTCGCATTGGTGCTCCTCTTGGTTTGTTTACAGATGCTTCGAATCATTCAGTCGGGGCATGTTTACAACAGCTTGTCGATGGCGTGTGGCAACCTCTTGCATTCTTCTCGAAGAGATATCGTCAAAAGAATGCTCTTGGCCTGCTTTCTGCCGTGAACTTCTTGCGATCTACGCTGCAATACAGCACTTTCGTAATTTTTTGGAAGGACACTAATTCACGATTTACACCGATCATAAACCATTGATCTACGCTTGTCAACAAAAACCTGAAAAACTTCAACCAGTTCAACTCAGACAACTTTCATTTATTGCAGAATTTTCAACAGATATCCAAAACATCAAAGGAACCGATAACGTTGTTGCTGATACACTACCACGAATTGAAGCCATTGTATTACAAGTTGCTGGTTGAATCTCAAGAGAAGACGACGAACTAAAGAGAATTACTCAAGAAAATTCTTCTCTCTGCATCGAGCGTGTGCCAGTTCCTGGTTCCTCACTTACTGTGTTTTCTGATACATCAACAGGAAAAGCTCGACCGTTTCGTCGTTCTGTTTTTGATCAGCTACATAACCTGAGCAATCCAGGTGCCAATGCTTCACTCAAATTAATCAGCGATCGTTTTGTGTGGCCTTCAATGAATAAAGATTGCCAACGATCAAAACTTTCACGCCAGGTTCACGCTTTACTTGGAAATTTTTAAACTCCAACGAAGAGATTTTCCCATATTCACATTGATCTGATTTGTCCACTTCCACTGGCATGTTTTTTTTCGATATTGTTTAACTGTCATCGATCGTTTTACACGATGTCCTGAATTTATCCTTTGCCGAACATAACTGCAGATACTGTGACTCATGCACTTTTGGATTGTTGGATATCTCGTTTCGGCGTTCCTGAAATTATAACCTCAGATCGTGGAGCTCAATTTTCTTCTCATCTCTTTAAAATGTTTGTTAAACAATTCGGAATTCGGCATAACTTCACTACAAGTTGGCATCCTGCCGCAAATGGTTTAGTTGAACGATTACATCGTCACTTGAAAGCCGCAATCATGGCTCATTCCGACATCGACTGGGTTCAGGCTTTGCCTCTAGTACTACTTGGAATTCGCTCAGATTTTAAGGAAGATATCAAGGCTACCTCCTCTGAATTGGTTTATGGTGAAACGATTCGTTTGCCATTTGAATATCTGTCTTCAAGTCTTGGACACAAAATTTCCGATGATACAAGCAGCTTTCTTTCAAGTTTATACTATGTACACACTAGCGTGTTTTCGAGCTCATTCTGGTTTTCGAGGCAAAACATGCTGAAAACCGATGTTTTCGCCATACAAAATTTTCAACCGAAAACCTGCGAAAACATCATGTTTTATCCCAAAACATCAACGAAAACCTTTCACAATCAGTGTCGGCTCTAAATTTTATCGGTAATAATCGAAAAACATACTGTCACATATCTGATATGTCAAATGTTTTCATTTTGAATTTCGTCGCCCGAATTTATAAAAAATCAAAATGAAAATGTTTGTGCTATAAAGTAAATTTGAAATAAGTACGCTGACAGTAAAACTTAAAATAAGTACATAAAATATAATATGTACGTTCACAAAATTTTAATTATTTTTTCTCACAAATCACAATTTCCAGAACAGCTGGTTACTGTCAAATGAAAACAAGAATAGCAGGTATGAACGCACCTGTTTTATGTGAGATGTTTTACACGAAAACAAGGTGTGAACATGATCTTACGGGAATTAATGTTTTCAAGGAACTATCGAAATGCAGTCAAAGTTCCCTCCCTGCTAACCAAACCCAAGGAAAATCCTGGATAATTCCTAAGTCGCGCTATCCTAAATCGAGGATAGATGAATGGATAGTTTTGTATGGGCCGCGTGCAGATTGGACCCACTTTTTATCGATTATTTCGTGTACGTGTGATATCGCTGCTCACTCGCACTCATTTAGAAACGCCATAAGAAAATAATATAGCTGCACTCCTCTAACTACAAAATTTCCCTTTGCATTTGAACAGTGTTGCCAGATCTGAAATTTAAAATGCCCACAAAATACCCCAATTTTTCTCCAAAATGCCCAAAAAATACCCAAATATTTCTCCAAAATGCCCCAAATAAATGAAACACGTTTGGTTTTTTTTAATCTTGTTTTAATGAAAAATAAGACATAATTTAGAAAAACATAATGGCACTATGCATTTTTCTGTTTTTTCTTGTTAAGTGCAAGAAAAATCATGGAAAAAAACGTATTGTCATAAGCAAGGACTGAAACCGAAACCGAAACCGTAACCGTAACCGATTAAAACCGATTCATTTTTCAAAACCGAAACCGAAAACGTAACCGTTATTTTTTTCTGAAAAAGAACGAACCCGAACCCGTTTCAAAAGCCGGAACCGGTTCCAAACGGTTTTGAATTTTTTTGTGGACACATACCTATTTTATTTTAAAAGAGGCTACCCTGAATAATTTTCATGAAAGATGATTAAGCAAGACACTTTTTGACCTCAATATCAAAATTTCGAAAGAACTGAACTATAGGCGAATGAAGCCATCGAAAAAAATTACGACAACCGAAAAAAAAAATGTTTAGTGGCCGTCTCAGAAAGCGTCATCATATTAACGTTCCATTTTAACATTTGTCTAATATAAAAAGTAGAGTTAATTTTTTAAACTTATCGGTCAAAAGTCCACCAAATTTTCAAAGATTTTCAAATTAATGACCACTAACTTATAACATACATACTTATATTAAAGAAAAAAATTGTCCATAAATAGCGAAAGTAATATTTATTACCATATATTGGAGAAAATTCTTCATGAAAACCGGAGTAAAGTTATTAAAATTCAGACTTATTTTGCATTTAGGTACATATTTGAGTTTTGTAGTAGCACAATTTTTTTGTGTTGGTGTTTTTATTTGGAAACCGAAACCGGAACGAAACCGTAACCGAAACCGAAATAAATGTTGAAGAGCGAAACCGGAACCGAAACCGAAACACGTTACAAAACCGTAACCGAAACCGGAACTTTATTTTAATCGGTTTGATACCTTGGTCATAAGCACATACATGTATTTCTAATATTTACATCAAATTGTTTCCCGACTTTAGTTATAGTTACATCAAATTAAATGTTATTTCTTTTGATGTAAAGCTACATTTACACTGCACCAAATGCGTCACTTTGGTCAAGTTTCTTCAAGACCGTTCATCCGCATATTGAATTTAATCGCCAAATTAGGTCAAATTAAATCAAAGTCGTCTAATTTGGCAAACAAATTCATTCTGCGGACAAATATTCTCGAAATAACTTCGCCAAAAGCGACGCATTTGGTGCAGTGTAAATGTAGCTTAAAATAACTAAAGAAATCCACGCACAATACGCGAAAAAATTCAACTTTACAACTTAAAACTGGTTACATGTAGTTTTTTGGTACAATTTGTATGTACTTCTAAAATTGAAAAATTTACATCAAAATGTTTCTCGATTTTAATCCTATTTACACCAACGGAAAGGTAATTAAATAACGTTAGTTTTGATGTAAAATAGCAATCCAATTCGAGATACCATATATGAAAAAAATTATACTTTCTTACAACTTAGAAAATTTCATGAAATTTTTTATACACATACTTATATGTACATCTAAAAATCAAAAATTTACATCAAAATGTTTTTCGATTTTAATCTTATTTACATCAAATGAAAGAAAATTAAATAACGTTACTTTTAATGTAAAATAGCAATCCAATTCGAGATAACATATATGAAAAAAATTACACTTTCTTACAACTTAGAAAATTTCATGAAATTTTTTAACACAATTTATATGTACATCTAAAAATCAAAAATTTACATCAAAATGTTTCTCGATTTTAGTCCTATTTACATCAACTGAAAGGTAATTAAATAACGTTACTTTTAATGTAAAATAGCAATCCAATTCGAGATACCATATATGAAAAAAATTATACTTTCTTACAACTTAGAAAATTTCATGAAATTTTTTAACACAATTTATATGTACATCTAAAAATCAAAAATTTACATCAAAATGTTTCTCGATTTTAATCCTATTTACATCAAATGAAAGGTAATTAAATAACGTTACTTTTAATGTAAAATAGCAATCCAATTCGAGATACCATATATGAAAAAAATTATACTTTCTTACAACTTAGAAAATTTCATGAAATTTTTTAACACAATTTATATGTATTTCTAAAATTCAAAAATTTACATCAAAATGTTTCTCGATTTTAATCCTATTTACACCAAAGGAAAGGTAATTAAATAACGTTACTTTTAATGTAAAATAGCAATCCAATTCGAGATACCATATATGAAAAAAATTATACTTTCTTACAACTTTCATGAAATTTTTTAACACAATTTATATGTATTTCTAAAATTCAAAAATTTACATCAAAATGTTTCTCGATTTTAATCCTATTTACACCAAAGGAAAGGTAATTAAATAACGTTACTTTTAATGTAAAATAGCAATCCAATTCGAGATACCATATATGAAAAAAATTACAGTTTCTTACAACTTAGAAAATTTCATGAAATTTTTTATACACATACTTATATGTATTTCTAAAATTCAAAAATTTACATCAAATTATCAAATTGATTTTAACCATAGCTACATCAAGGGAAAGGTAATTAGATAACCTTTACTTTGATGTAAAATAGCAATACAAATCGACATGCTATATGTGAAATAAATTCAACTTTCTTACAACTTAGAAAATTTCATGAAATTTTTTAACACAATTTATATGTACATCTAAAAATAAAAAATTTACATCAAATTATCAAAATGATTTTAACCAAATACAAATCGACATGCTATATGTGAAACAAATTCAACTTCCTTACAACTAAGAAAATTTCATGAAATTTTTTAACACATAATTGCATTTATAAAACTAACAAAAAAATATTTGTTATCGCCGGTTCCTCCCCCTCAAATTTTGATGACCACGATATGAGCGTTGAATGCATCGGTCATGTGTATAGGCTCATGTTGTCTATATGAAAAGCAGCTAGTGAAGAGATAGAAGAGGATAAATAAAATAACATTGATCATTAAAATATCATATAACTTACCATCTGGTGACTACAAACATTCTTTAGTGTCCTTACTTCCGGTAACTTCATCCACTGGTGACCACAAACATTCTTTAGTGTCCTTACTTCCGGTAACTTCATCCACATTTCACACAACTGTTCGGTTAAATCCTGAATCCTAAAAATGAAAATGGAATAATTAGAAATCCGTGGCACAGTAAAAAGTGATTTAAAACATCCCGTAAAAGTTCGACAAATTTTGGAAATCCAAGATGTCATCTTTGTTGTATTATCTTGTTGTCTATGGCGGTGGAATCAAACCTTATTATAATGAAAAAATAATAACCATAATTAGCAATTTCTTTAGCATATATAGTAATAATGATCCTAAAAATAATAAAAATAATAATAATAATAATAATAATAATAATAATAATAATAATAATAATAATAATAATAATAATAGTGTAGAAGTGTTGTTGGTGTCCCAGAAATCAGCTGCAAATAGAAAACCGAAACAAAGTTAAATTAACCCTACAAATAAAAATACAACTTAAAAAATCTGAAGGCAAACGCAAGTCGAATTAAAGCACATGCGCATATATAATATAATCAGGTTTGATGATTTTTGTAATTTTTTTTGGATTTTTTTTGAAATTTTTTTTTTTAGAAATCGAATTTTTACTAGTATACGTTTAGTCCGTTTCAGACTAGTTCCATAGCAGTAAAAAATTCCAGTTGTATTCTAGTATATTGTCCCACTCCGGTACTCGGCCTATTCGGTTACTATTTTATATTCGGCTTCCGGCTTAGGCTGAGGAGCCGAATAACCGAAACCGAACAACAGATTTTTTCAATAACAAAAACTGTTACTGGAATTTACGAATTTTTGATTTTTTATATGGAAAGGACAGAAATTACTTCCAGTAAAATTTTTTTTGTTAACTTATGCTGATTATTTAAAATGCAAGTATGTCGTTCAATGCATTTAAAGTGTCATTAGTTTCGTTTATCGCTATGCGAAAAGAATGCAACTAGCAAGCTTCTTTTATTTTAGTGATTAATTTATTCATATTGGGGGCCTTAATCAGAAATTAATAATGAATTAATTCAAATAATATAATAATAATCTAAAATAATCATGATTAATAGCCATTAAAAAAATAATCAATAATAATTCAAAAAAAATCGTCTATCTTTTTTAATTAACACAATCAAGTAATAAAAGAATTTAATTTTAACTTAATTTAAAATAAATTTAGCAATAGAATAATTTAAATTAATTATTTTCAATTTCACGGCTCGACAAATTTTGATCAACTTTAGTCTCCAAGAATAAAATAGACCTTTCCGAAAGTAAAATTTTCTCCTGATTTCCAATATCACTTTCATTTTGCTGAGGTAGATCTAGATTCCGAGATATCGGTGAAAATATGAAAATTCCTAATTTCGCAAAACACTACTTCATATAATTATGTCAAAAATTTGTATTTTTCATTTTACCGATTTAAACTGTTGAGTTACACATTATTCTTATTCCCTTAAACATTTTTTGCCTTTATCTCTATAGGTATCTTCAGTAATTTGCCCACTATGCCAAAAAACGTTCAAAAAATTTAAAAAAATAAACGAATTTTTTTTACAAAATTTCTGTTTTAACCACTTCAAAATCAGAAAAATTCTATGGAGGGAAAAAAGTTAGCCCTCCCATTTTGTAGCTAATTTAATTACGAAAGTTTTAAGCACGCCAGTACAACATTTTATTGAAAGTCATCTATCAAAAATTTTCTATTATTACCCGATAAGTTTTCGAAATTTTCCATATACTTGCCATTTGATGCTGATTCCAAAAATCATTTGTTTAAAAGTAGGATTGAGTTGTTACAAAAAAAAAAAAAAATTTATTTCTTCATCCACATTTTCAATTCTTTTTCGACCAACTGCTATACCAAGGACTTCGGGAATAAGCTATCATAGGCGATTTTGGTTGGTTTCTTTTTTAACACAAAAATTTCACAATATCTCGAAAACTATTCTACTTTTAAACCAAATGATTACATTTTTGGAATCAGCATAAAATTCTACATATGTATCAAATGTCGAGGATATGGAAATTTCCGAAAATTTCTTGGGTAAAAACAAGAAAATTTTTGATTGATAACAGGGCTTATTAAGTCGAGAGCACAACACAATTTTGTACTGGTATTGAATTTCCTACAACATAGGATGGCTAAATTTTTTTAGTCCGTGCACTTTTCCTGATTTTAAAGTGGTTAAATCTGAATTTCTGTAAAAATTTGGTTGTTTTTCTTTTTTCAAAAATTTTTCAACGTTTTTTGCAATAGCGGCCAAATTACTGAAGATACCTATAGAGATGAGGGCAATAAATGTTTGAGGGAATTAGTACAATGTATAATTCAACAGTTTAAACCGAAAAAAGTACCTATATGAAGTATTGATTTGCAAAATTGGGAATTTTCATATTTGCAGCGATATCTGGGGAACTAGATCTGCCACAGAAAAATGGATGTGATATTCGGAATCAGGAGAATATTTTACATTAAGAAAATGTACTTTCATTCTTGGAGATTTTTTTGTCGAGTAGTGTTATTAGCATAATAATCTGAAATTTTTATGTTAATAATGCATTTACAATTAATTGATCTTTAAAAATTTTCTGAGTACGACACAATATAATTCAGTCATTAAAATTTTCAATCATCATTTAACAAGTCTGATATACATAGACTTGGTTTTAGTGTCACCATAATATACAAATCGTTACCTTAATTCACAAAGGCCCTAATTGACACATTTTTCGAAAATTACTTTTTCACATATATAAGTATGATATAGTAAAATACACACTCTCTACAAATTTTAAGCAGTTACTAGCAGTAATACGGAGATATTTCAAATTTACAAAGCTGTATTTGCATGCGTTCAATGTAAAATTTTTTAGTTTTTTGCTTCTCCTGTAACATTTTTTTTATATCAATTAGGGCCTTTGTGAATTAAGGTAACGAAATGTATTATACACATTTTTCATTTTATATTCAGAAAGTTACAATTTATATTCAGAATTTCATTTCATGTTCACACAATTACAATTCATGTCCAGAACTTCCTTTTGATATTCAGAAATTTACAATTGATATTCATTTGAAATTTTTTAATATGAAATTTTTTAATATGAAGTTGGCTTTCTGAATATGAATGGTAATTTTCTGAAATCAAGTGGAAGTTCTGAATATGAATTGCAATTTTCTGAATATAAATTGTAACTTTCTGAATATAAGTTGTAAAAGGTGCCTGACTAAAATCATAATATATACGCTTGTGCATTTGCATACTATGGTGCTCTTTAAGCGGGAAACAGAATCAATCCGCCAATACGTCACGTACGTCAATTTTAGAGCAAATTCTATGTTGACGTATCCGTCGTATCTGGCAATACTCATACAAACACCCGCAGTCTACTTTGCTGTCAGTTATTTCGACGTACTGACGGATTGATTCTGCTGAACGCTTTACATAGTATGGCGGAGTTCCAAACCAAAAAGCAAGAAGTTGGTTTTCTTTTCTTGTGCACCTGCATTTTATGGGGATTGCCAAAGTCTGGTTGTTGTAGTGTCACCATAATATACAAATGTATATGCCTTTATGCATTTGCATGTTTTGGTGGTTGCCAAAATAAATGCAGAATAGTGTACATGTCACAATACCTTACATATGAGAAGCTCCAAACCAAGCAGCAATAATTGTAGACTAAATCACTGTGTACTTAATGCGTTTTGGTTAGGAGCTCCTCAAAAGCATACATATATGTACGCTGGTAAGGCACACTGTTCTGAACTCACTTTTTCATATACAATTGCATCGCATATACAATTGAATGTAAAAGCGAAAATATTAACAGATCAGTAATCCCAATTTTCCCTTATCTCAAAAACATAAATTTAAAGATATCTAAAAAACTGTTCTACTTTTAAACAAATGATTTTTGGAATCAGCATAAAATTCTATGTAGGGATCATCTCTCAAATGGCAAGTATATGGAAAATTTCGAAAACTTGTCGGGTATTAATAGAAAATTGTTGATTGATGACTTTCAATAAAATGTTGTACTGGCGTGCTTAAAACTTTCGTAATTAAATTAGCTACAACATAGGAAAAAAAAACTAATGGCGGCGATATACCAACAGGTTATCATAACCTCTAACGAGATTTTTAGCCGAGCTTCTCTTTCCAACTTGTGGTGTGTTGCTTTTGAGTTTTTCCTACAAGTTGGCGGGACCTACAGTTTTTTGCCGACTCCAAACGGCACTTGCAAAGCAAATGAATTTTTTGCTGAGAAGCTTCTCATGGCAGAAATACACCCGGAGAGTTTGCCAAACTACTGCCGAGGGGCGACCCCGTTTAGAAAAATTCTTTTTCTAAATAATTTTTGATGTTACTTTTGTCGGGCATCGAACCGCCACGACTTGGTGTAGAAGGCCGAACACTTAACCGCTACCCCACGGCGGCCGCAAACCGCTACAACATAGGAGCTACAACATAGGAGGGCTAACTTTTTTCGTCCATAGAACTTTTCTGATTTTGAAGTGGTTAAAACTGAAATTTTGTAAAAAAATTCGTTTATTTTTTTTTATTTTTTGGAACGTTTTTTGGCATAGTGGCCAATTACTGAAGATACCTATAGAGATAAAGGCAAAAAATGTTTAAGGGAATTAGTATAATGTATAATTCAACAGTTAAAATCGGTAAAATGAAAAATACAAATTTTTGACGTAATTATAGTAGTGTTTTGCGAAATTAGGAATTTTCATATTTTCACCGATATCTCGGAATCTAGATCTACCTCAGCAAAATGAAAGTGATATTGGAAATCAAGAGAAAATTTTACTTTCGGAAAGGTCTATTTTATTCTTGGAGACTAAACTTGATCAAAATTTGTCGAGCCGTGTAATTGAAAACAATTAATTTAAATTATTATATTGTTAAATTTATTTTAAATTAAATTAAAATTAAATTCTTTTATTACTTGATTGTTTTAATTAAAAAATATAGACGATTTTTTTCAATTATTATTGATTATTTTTCTAATGGCTATTAATCATGATTATTTTTTATTATTATTATATTATTTGAATTAATTCATTATTAATTTCTGATTAAGGCCCCAATATGAATAAATTAATCACTAAAATAAATGAAGCCATGGATATGAATTATGATTGTTATGTAAAATTTAAGAGGTCTGGTTTCTGTAATTTTTTAACGAACTTCGTTACATAAAAATCGTCAATTTTGACACAATTTTCTATACAAAATTTGTTAAAATCGATGTTAACGACAATAATGAATTTCGTTAAAAAGTTACAGATACCAGTTTGAATTTTTGGCCGAAGCCGAATACGAAAGTTTGCGACTTTTTTATTACATAAGATTTCATTTTTATTGCTTCTTGAATAAACAAAACAACTTACAAAAATACAAACAGCTTGCTAGTTGCATTCCTTTCGCATAGCGATAAACGAAACTAATGACACTTTAAATGCATTGAACGACACACTTGCATTTTAAATAATCAGCATAAGTTAACAAAAAAAATTTTACTGGAAGTAATTTCTGTCCTTCCCATACAAGAAATCGAAAATTCGTAAATTCCAGTAACAGTTTTTGTTATTGAAATGCATGAATTCTATTTTAAATTAACTTCTTATAAATCTTTCAGCACTACAAAACATCTGCTAATTCTAAAAATCTTCTCACAGCGAATTTTTTCAAAAATTATATGAAAATGAAAAAATCCGCAAAATGAACAATTATCTAAAATTACCCTGCTAAAAAAATTGCTAATTATCGTTATTACTTTTTCGTTGTAACAAGGTTTGATTCCACCACCATAGACAACAAGATAATACAACAAAGATGACATCTTGGATTTCCAAAATTTGTCGAACTTTTACGGGATGTTTTAAATCACTTTTTATCGTGCCACGGATTTCTAATTATACCATTTTCTTTTTTAGGATTCAGGATTTAACCGAACTGTTTTGTGATATGTGGATGAAGTTACCGGAAGTAAGGACACCAAAGAATGTTTGTGGTCACCAGATGGTAAGTTATATGATATTTTAATGATCAATGTTATTTTATTTATCCTCTTCTATCTCTCCACTAGATGGCTTTCATATAGACAACATGAGCCCATACACATGCCCGATGCATTCACCGCTCATATCGTGGTCATGAAAATTTGAAGGGGAGGAACCGGCGATAACAAATATTTTTTGTTAGTTTTAGAAATGGAATTATGTGTTAAAAAATTTCATGAAATTTTCCAAGTTGTAAGAAGTTGAATTTATTTCACATATAGCATGTCGATTTGTATTGCTATTGTACATCAAAGTAAAGGTTATCCAATTACCTTTCCCTTGATGTAGCTATGGTTAAAATCAATTTGATAATTTGATGTAAATTTTTGATTTTTAGATTTACATATAAATTGTGTTAAAAAATTTCATGAAATTTTCTAAGTTGTAAGAAAGTTGAATTTATTTCACATATAGCATGTCGATTTGTATTGCTATTTTACATCAAAGTAAAGGTTATCCAATTACCTTTCGCTTGATGTCATCATCATTTATTGGCGCTTAACCGCCTAAGCGGCTTTGGCCGTTTCGTATCAAAGCACGCCAGTCATTCCTTTTCAGCGATAACGGACGCCAATTGGAAACCCCAAGGGAGTTCAAGTCATCGTCCACCTGTTGTTTCCATCTCAGTCGAGGCCTCCCCCTTCCTCTGCTGCCGAATTCAGGCGACGATAGGAAAACCTTCTGCGCTGGAGCTTCTTTGTCCATTCGCATAACATGGCCCAGCCAGCGGAGTCTTTGGGCTTTAATTCGCTGGACTATGGTCAGATCTGCGTAGAGCTCGTACAGCTCATCGTTAAATTTCCTTCTATACTCGCCGTTGGCATCACGGGAAGGACCATAAATCTTCCGGAGAACTTTTCTCTCAAATACTCCAAGGGCCATCTCATCTTCTCTTGACATTGTCCATGAATCTGAGCCATACATCAGGACAGGTATGATGAGAGACTTATAGAGCGTGATCTTTGTTCTTCGAGAGAGGACTTTACTTCTCAATTGCCTACTCAGTCCAAAGTAGCACTTGTTGGCAAGAGTGATTCTCCGCTGGATTTCTAGACTGATATTATTTTCGGTGTTGATACTGGTTCCCAAATAGACGAAGTCCCTCACAGTTTCAAATTTGTAACTATCAACAGTGACATGGCTGCCAAGGCGCAGGTGCGCCGATTCTTTCTTTGATGACAGCAAATACTTCGTCTTGTCCTCGTTCACGGCAAGACCCACTTTTTTCGCTTCCTTATCCAGTCCAGAGAAGGCAGCGCTTACGGCGCGGTTGTTAAGGCCAATGATATCAATATCATCGGCATACGCCAGCAATTGCACGCTCTTGTAAAAGATTGTACCATTGCGGTTTAGCTCTGCTGCTCGAATTATCTTCTCCAGCATCAGATTGAAGAAATCGCACGAAAGGGAGTCGCCCTGTCTGAAGCCTCGTTTGGTTTCAAATGGCTCAGGAGGTCCTTCCCGATTCTGACGGAGCTGTTGGTATTGCTCAACGTCATTTGACAAAGCCGTATAAGCTTTGCAGGGAAGTCAAATTCAGACATGGCGGCATACAGGCAACTCCTTTTTACGCTGTCAAAAGCGGCTTTAAAATCGACAAAGAGATGGTGAGTGTCGATTCTCTTTATTTCCAAGTTGTAAGGAAGTTGAATTTATTTCACATATAGCATGTCGATTTGTATTGCTATTTTACATCAAAGTAAAGGTTATCCAATTACCTTTCCCTTGATGTGGCTATGGTTAAAATCAATTTGATAATTTGATGTAAATTTTTGATTTTTAGATGTACATATAAATTGTGTTAAAAAATTTCATGAAATTTTCTAAGTTGTAAGAAAGTTGAATTTATTTCACATATAGCATGTCGATTTGTATTGCTATTTTACATCAAAGTAAAGGTTATCCAATTACCTTTCCCTTGATGTAGCTATGGTTAAAATCAATTTGATAATTTGATGTAAATTTTTGATTTTTAGATGTACATATAAATTGTGTTAAAAAAGTTCATGAAATTTTCTAAGTTGTAAGAAAGTATAATTTTTTTCATATTTGGTATCTCGAATTGGATTGTTATTTTACATTAAAAGTAACGTTATTTAATTACCTTTCATTTCATGTAAATGGAATTAAAATCGTGAAACATTTTGATGAAAATTTTTGAATTTTAGAAATACATATAAGTATGTGTATAAAAAATTTCATGAAATTTTCTAAGTTGTAAGAAAGTATAATTTTTTTCATATATGGTATCTCGATTTGGATTGCCATTTTACATCAAAATTAACGTTATTTAATTATCCTTCCCTTGGTGTAAATAGGATTAAAATCGAGAAACATTTTGATGTAAATTTTCCAATTTTAGAAGTACATACAAATTGTACCAAAAAACTACATGTAATCAGTTTTAAGTTGTAAAGTTGAATTTTTTCGCGTATTGTGCGTGGATTTCTTTAGTTATTTTAAGCTACATTTACACTGCACCAAATGCGTCGCTTTTGGCGAAGTTATTTCGAGAATGTTTGTCCGCAGAATGAATTTGTTTGCAAAATTAGACGACTTTGATTTAATTTGACCTGATTTGGTGTCCAAATTCAATATGCGGATGAACGGTCTTGAAAAAACTTGGCCAAAGTGCCGCATTTGGTGCAGTGTAAATGTAGCTTTACATCAAAAGAAATAACATTTAATTACATTTAATTTGACGTAAACTATAACTAAAGTCGGGAAACAATTTGATGTAAATTTTAGAAATACATGTATGTGCTCATGACAATACGTTTTTTTCCCTGTATTTTTCTTGCACTTAACAACAAAAAAAAGAAAAATGCATAGTGCCATTATGTTTTTCTAAATTATGTCTTATTTTTCATTAAAACAAGATTAAATAAAACCAAACGTGTGTCATTATTTTGGGCATTTTGGAGAAAATTGGGGTATTTTTTGGGCATTTTGTAGAAATATTTGGGGTAATTTTTGGGCATTTTAAATTTCAGATCTGGCAACACGGTTCAAATGTTAAGGGACATTTTTTAGTTGTTGTTGTTGTTGTTGTTGTTGTTAACAATGCATTGCCCTGTCTAGAGTGTATGATCATTCCGAAGATCTTCATCAAGCTCTTCTAAGGGGAGTCCAAGGAAACGTGCAGTTTCAACAGGGTTTGTCCAGAGGGACAGAGGGGTTAGAAGAGTAGGTTCAAATGAACAGTTGAAGAGATGTAGAGTATCATGGGGGGTCCTACCACATGCAGGGCATGTGTTTGAGATTGTGTCATTAAGTCTGGACAAGTAGGAGTTTAACCTTACACTATATCCAGACCTAAGCTGTGCCAGGGTAACTCTTGTCTCCCTTGGTAAGGTGCGTTCTTCTTCAGCAATATCCGGTGGAGGACTGTTCAGAACGGGGTTCACAGGTAGAGATCCGACAAAAGTGTCTACCGACTCGGTGTGGATGTCGGTTAGAGCCCGCTTATGATTCTGCAGATCAAACGGCAAGGTAATATGATGCCGGATCTCATCATAATGTTTACGGAGATGTTTCCTTATGTCTCTCGGGGGCGGATCTATGTCCAAAAGATGACGGTTTGGATGTGCTGGCTTGTGGCAGTTCAGATGGAATTGCTTGCTCAGCATTTCCGCATGCTCTTTTACATTGAGCAGTTTTGCCTCCTGATGGAGGTGAGACTCGGAAGACATGAGGAGACATCCCGTAGCAGTTCTGATGGCAGTATTTTGGCAGACTTGTAACTTCGTTCAGTTGGTGTTATGTACATTAGGCGACCATATGGGTGCAGCATAGTCAAAGACTGGTCGGCCAATGGCCTTATATGTAGTCAACAACGTTTCTTTGTCTTTTCCCCAAGTACTGCCGGCAAGTGACTTGAGGATCTTGTTGCGACCACGTACCTTTGAGACCATTGCAGACACATGACCAGCAAATGAGAAAGTATTATCCAATGTCATCCCTAATAACTTTGGGTGGCTGACAGTTGGTAGCTTAGTGCCGTCAACGAAAATGTCTAATTCATTTCTCACCTGGTGCGTGCACGTCGTAAAAAGCGTCGCCGTTGATTTAGTCGGAGATATCGTCAGATCTCGCTCTGTGAAAAACCTGGAAAGGTCGCAGAGGTAACCGTTGATTTTATTACAGAGTTCATCAGTATAGGGGCCCTTCCCCGTCGCCATTATTGTACAGTCGTCAGCATAAGAAACGACGGAGACACCCTCTGGTGGTGGGGGCATCTTCGATAGATAGAAATTAAACAGTGTCGGGGATAGGACACCACCCTGTGGCACCCCCTGTCTAATTCGTCTTGGTTTTGATGTTGCGTTTCTAAAGTTGACCGACGCCTGCCGCCCATTCAAGTAATTAGCGGTCCATCTCTTTAACCCATCAGGTATTTGTGTTTCTAATAGTGTTAGAGGAGTGCAGCTATATTATTTTCTAATGGCGTTTCTAAATGAGTGCGAGTGAGCAGCGCTATCACACGTACACGAAATAATCGATAAAAAGTGGGTCCAATCTGCACGCGGCCCATACAAAACTATCCATTCATCTATCCTCGATTTAGGATAGCGCGACTTAGGAATTATCCAGGATTTTCCTTGGGTTTGGTTAGCAGGGTTGGATCATTTCTTAAAGCACTCCAGCCTCCATACACCGGTCCGTATGAAATAATTGATCGCGATTAAAAAACAGTCACACTCAAAATTCGAAATGGACCAACTAAAGTCTCTATTGATCGCGTAAAACCAGCTTTGGTTATTCAAGATGACATTGTTTCAACACCTGTTCCTAATTCTACCTATTCCTCTATTCCTGTTTCAACATCTGTAGCTTTTCCTTCTTTTATTTCCTATATGCCTACCTCCGGCATATTCTAAACCCCTAATACGGCTGATACATTAGCGCAAATTCCGAATTAACTGCGCTTTTGGGAGTTAACTTGAGCATAATCTTCATTATAAACTCCCAAAAATTAAGAAGATTTGAGCAGTTTTAAGAAATTTGCACTGGCAACACTCTGTACATAAATAAACAACACCAAGAAACACTAGGAAATTAAGGGAAGCTGACAGATAGGCGTCGCGCTGGTTTGTAAGATCCGACTTTCGACAACTAGATGTCGCTGAGGTAGGTGAGAATATGGTGCAATAACAACCAAAGTAGTAATTCTCAATGCTGTTAATCTTCAATTTTGTGTGTATCAGGGTAAAATTTGGATCTGATTAAAGAAGATTTATTGGAGATAATCTCTGTGTGTGTATCCATAGCATAACCCGCAGGTGCTTTGAAAAAAAAAAATGAACGTCAATCCATATTGAAGGTGTAGCATCAGCTTACGATCCATCAGTTGATCAGTAGGAATCGCGATCTATGTATGTTCTATATGGATGTAACGTGTGACACCACTCATAGGCGTTGTCGAATTTGCCAAATGTATTGTGGGCATTGTATACCTTATATAGTAGCGCAACTCGCAAAAAACACACTAATACACACGCACAGCATATTCCCCATAAGCACAGAAAAATATATTTTGAAACGTTTGGTAAATAATTAGGGTCAAACTTTAGAATAATGTACCACGATTTGGACAAAATTTATTTTAGGGAATGGTAAAGGGGGTCGTATGTATAAAAACTGTGAAGGTAGAAACTGCCGGACATTGATATTAAGTTTTCAAAAAGTGAGAATTGACGTTGAAGGTTTCATCTCAAATGCGTCTCAGATTAATATCAAACAAAATGGCTTATTGGGCTTCATACTTTTCCTTCATTCCATTTCATTTGGAGTCACTCAGCCAGTGCCTTCCACTCAAATTCGTAAGAAGAAGAAAAGAAGTTGCCAAACTATATAGGGATAAACAATGATTGTGGGTAATTATTATCAATGTTTATTGAGCTTATCGTTTGTTCATGCATTAAGAACATGACTACATTTTCATCCCACACAAAAATAAAGCGTTCTCTTCCGTTAATTAATGGTTCATGGCTGCTTTTATAATCGGGATGGAAAAGCTTTAATACCTAGAAAAGGTAAGTCACTAAATTATTTATACGATGAATAACCCCTCAAACATTGTCCGAGTGTTTGTGTTGTTGTTATTGGGTATTAGTTTCCTTTAGGTGTCAACTGCTAATTCCCAGTCGGGACTTTTGTAGCTAGCCTTACAAAAAACTAACTGGAAGCCAATTTATACAGATTGGTTTATAGCTAGCCCTAAAGTCATGCAGAAATCAAACAGTACGGATACACATTTCTGCCCGTGTTTCAATTTTTCAAACCTGACTTTTAGTTAACCACAAAGTCATGCACAAACCAACCAATTGATTTTTAGTTGATCATAAAGTCATGCAGAAGTCAACCAGTTGAAAAAAAAAATTATTGCTTTTCACTAATTTTTTTAGGCTGACTTTTACCTAACTACAAAGCCATGTAGAAGAAAACATTCAATAATAAAATGTATTACTTTTTCTACATTTTTCTGAGCTGACTTTTAGATAACCATGAAGTAATGTAGAAAGCAATCAGCTTATACTTTGCTTTATTTTGTTCGTTAGCTTGGAGAACTTTCAATTGCGTTAATTTTCAAAAATTTTCATAAAAACAAAACATCCACAACGTTTTGTATTTTAAAAATCACATGTGTACATTTATTATAAGGCGAATTAAAGATAAATAACCCAGTCGGGACTTTTGTAGCTAGCCTTACAAAAAACTAACTGGAAGCCAATTTATACAGATTGGTTTATAGCTAGCCCTAAAGTCATGCAGAAATCAAACAGTACGGATACACATTTCTGCCCGTGTTTCAATTTTTCAAACCTGACTTTTAGTTAACCACAAAGTCATGCACAAACCAACCAATTGATTTTTAGTTGATCATAAAGTCATGCAGAAGTCAACCAGTTGAAAAAAAAAATTATTGCTTTTCACTAATTTTTTTAGGCTGACTTTTACCTAACTACAAAGCCATGTAGAAGAAAACATTCAATAATAAAATGTATTACTTTTTCTACATTTTTCTGAGCTGACTTTTAGATAACCATGAAGTAATGTAGAAAGCAATCAGCTTATACTTTGCTTTATTTTGTTCGTTAGCTTGGAGAACTTTCAATTGCGTTAATTTTCAAAAATTTTCATAAAAACAAAACATCCACAACGTTTTGTATTTTAAAAATCACATGTGTACATTTATCATAAGGCGAATTAAAGATAAATAAAGAACAAAAGGTATCTGTGTGGCTGTCAGTGCCATAGAGCAACGAGGCGTAAACTTATGCCTAAATCAGGCCTCGGCAGCTAGTGGGACAATTGGCCGAAAAGCTGAGAACGGAATTCACACAGGTTATAACGCTTTTTGCTTGGCCTCTCGAACAATTCAACTGTTGCTGCGCTTGTGAGAGCGCTGTGATAATTCTGACCAATAACGTCGTTCTCGTGCAAACAACGACTCAACAACATCCGTTGATTGGTACGGTGACCGCTCTTTCAATTCTGCCGGGCCCTGGCCTAAATACAACGGACACCTTTGCTGACAAATCTTATTTGATGGCCCCTAAGGTCAACACCTTTAGAGAGCTGCATGCATTTGTGCTGGAATGTAATGTGAATAGGAAAAATAATATTATACTATTTTCTACAATGTACTTATTAAAAGAAAAATAAATATTGTATAGTGCATTTAAAAAAAGTATACATGCTTTTTAAGATTTATTTGAAGTGGAAATAAAATCTGTCAAATGCAGCCAAAATAGGTGCTACCATAAGCTAACCTATAATAATCGACTTAAAGTCCTCTTTAAATAGCCAATTACAAACAATCTTTAAGAAGTGACCTAAAAGTTAGCTCAATATAGTTAATATTAATCTGCCTTAAACAAATTGACTTTTAGTTAGCTGCGAGTCATGCAGAAATAAGCACTACTGACTACCTCCTAGGCCATCGCCATGTAAAAATAGTCAGTCTGCTCCATACAAAGTAGTTAGCTTTTCAAACAGTATTGGGTGCAAAGTAGTCAACTTAAAATGCATTAATGGTTAGCAGAGTTCCCGACTGGGAAAGAACAAAAGGTATCTGTGTGGCTGTCAGTGCCATAGAGCAACGAGGCGTAAACTTATGCCTAAATCAGGCCTCGGCAGCTAGTGGGACATATGGCCGAAAAGCTGAGAACGGAATTCACACAGGTTATAACGCTTTTTGCTTGGCCTCTCGAACAATTCAACTGTTGCTGCGCTTGTGAGAGCGCTGTGATAATTCTGACCAATAACGTCGTTCTCGTGCAAACAACGACTCAACAACATCCGTTGATTGGTACGGTGACCGCTCTTTCAATTCTGCCGGGCCCTGGCCTAAATACAACGGACACCTTTGCTGACAAATCTTATTTGATGGCCCCTAAGGTCAACACCTTTAGAGAGCTGCATGCATTTGTGCTGGAATGTAATGTGAATAGGAAAAATAATATTATACTATTTTATACAATGTACTTATTAAAAGAAAAATAAATATTGTATAGTGCATTTAAAAAAAGTATACATGCTTTTTAAGATTTATTTGAAGTGGAAATAAAATCTGTCAAATGCAGCCAAAATAGGTGCTACCATAAGCTAACCTAAAATAATCGACTTAAAGTCCTCTTTAAATAGCCAATTACAAACAATCTTTAAGAAGTGACCTAAAAGTTAGCTCAATATAGTTAATATTAATCTGCCTTAAACAAATTGACTTTTAGTTAGCTGCGAGTCATGCAGAAATAAGCACTACTGACTACCTCCTAGGCCATCGCCATGTAAAAATAGTCAGTCTGCTCCATACAAAGTAGTTAGCTTTTCAAACAGTATTGGGTGCAAAGTAGTCAACTTAAAATGCATTAATGGTTAGCAGAGTTCCCGACTGGGTTAATTATGAGAGATAGCTCAAAAGACGGGTTTTGGCCTCGGGATCACGAATCCGGAAGCGCTTTTTTAATTTTTTGTTTTAGTGAAAAGTTATGGTCAAAAAACCGAAAAATGACCCGGGTCCGATACCAAAATTGGGGCGGCATCCATGGTATTTATGTGCGAAACACCTTTCTGAGTTGGCGGCCTTCGGCTGCGCTTATAAAAAAGAACGGTACCATTTTAGAAGACGGTTCAATGGTTAAAGGTGGTCCAAAATTATCGATGTTGGTATCAAAAGACGCGTCTTGACTCCAGGATCAATAATCCGGAAGAGGAAATTAAAAATATTATACCTGTGTAACCCATGGTTTCTCCCATTGTGTATTATTGATACACAATGGTTTCTCCTTTTACGAAATGTGCACTATTAGTGATTTTAACCTTTCGTAAAAGGAAAAATTCCATGGCATTTATGTGCAGAACACCTTTCTAAACCACTTTTAAGGGTGAAATACATAAAGTTTTGTTAACCTCGCCTGACATTTGCTACCTCAAAACTTTGCGTCCAACTTCAGAGGTATGCTACAATGAACGCCTTGACGCTTCTCTTTTATACATTTGTTTTCGTTATTTATTTCCTTGCATTCAGAGTGTTTTGGTTAATTTATTAATTTAATAGTGAAAAAATGAATTAATTATTCTTTTCTCCAACTTTTTATTCTTTAATTAAAGCAAAGTCATCAACATCTGATTGTCAAAGCAAGCAAAATTTGAGAGTTTGCCAAATTTTAACCTTGCTTCAACTTTGAGGTCTCCAATTTGCCATGCTTGGTTTAAATACGTATACTGAACTTTTCTGTCAAAGTCAAAGTTTGAGGTAAAGCCAAAATAAAGTTTTATGTAACTGACCCATTAGTCCCTGTGGGTGCGATTTAGTTTAGACTCGCACGAATTTTGGACTGTTTTTGGTATGGAACGAAAGAGGGAGTTCTCCAGATCACAAATATATAGGTCTTAGAGTCAGGCGGTATATAGTTCTCCGGTAAAACGTTGTTAAAGTTAGTAAATTTTGCACGCTTTTTTTGTATGTACATATATATATGTATGTACTGTTTTTGACATTGAAAGAGTGTTGTCACATCCAAAAAATTTTAATAAAAAATAATAAGGCTTACAATACTTTTCATGCGCAACAATTAAGTATTTGAATAGGGTTTGCAAGCCTTACCTATACTAAAATAAATGGGTGTACTACGCAGAAGGACTCACCGTGGCGGTAGCTACGGTTAGAGCACACGTCCGGACTCCGCCAAATGGGTTTACTACGCAGAAGTACTCACTGCGGCGGTAGCCGCAGTTGGTGCACGCGTCCGGACATGGGATGGCGTAGCCCAGGGTTATTTTGGTATTAGTTTCCTTTAGGGGACAACTCCTAATAAATTAGCTAAAAATATGGGAGATACCTCAAAAGACGCGTTTTGGCCTCAGGATCACGAATCCGGAAGCGGTTTTTTAATATTTTGCTTCTCTGCAGAGATATTTGCAATCAAAGTTTCAAGTTTTCATGTGGTTGTTGTAATATTATTACACTGTCCCTGAAAACGTGCAAAAAAGGTCGCGCCGTGGCGGTAGCCACGGTTATGTCACACGTCCGGACTTGGGAAGGCATAGCCCAGGGTTATTTTTTATAATCGCGGCCGAAGGCCGCCAACTCAAAAAGGTGTTTCGCACATAAATACCATGGATTCCGCCCCAATTTTGGTATCGGACCCGGGTCATTTTCCGGTTTTTTGACCATAACTTTTCACTAAAACAAAAAATTAAAAAAGCGCTTCCGGATTCGTGATCCTGAGGCCAAAACGCGTCTTTTGAGGTATCTCCCATATTTTTAGCTAATTTATTAGGAGTTGTCCCCTAAAGGAAACTAATACCATTATTTTAAATAAGCGGGCCGAAGGCCGCCTACGCGGAAAGGTGTTGAATAAAAAAAATATGTTTTTTTATTTTTTGTTTAAGTGTGGCAACATCCTTCTTTGACAACAAATTTGTTGTGAAATATCTGTGTATAGCTGTGCGATGGTGAAAATTTATAATTTTGTGAAAATAGATGAATATTTATACATATTAATATTATTTTCTGTTAATCATATGCAATTCATAAGTGTTATGGTACCATTATGCGGAAAAATGCATGAAATTTAAAAAATTGTGCGTTAGTTACCTATAGTGCCATGCAAAATTTGCAAAACTTCAACAACCATTATCTCAGTAAATATAAGGCTCCTTACGCTAAGATTATATATTTGTGTTCAGAAAAAGCTCCTCTATCCTCCTGAAAAAACCGTTTTTTCTAGCTGTGCGAGTCTATACTAAAATTTCCCCGCCGCTTGGATTCTCCTCTAAAAAGTTATCCCCAGCACAGCAGAACTACAGCACATATGACAGGGAGTTGTCAGCAATATTCGAGGCAATCAAGAACTTCCGGCACTCTGTTGAAGGCCGCGATTTTACAATCAGAACAGACCACAAACCGCTGATTTATACGGCTGATACATTAGCGCAAATTCCGAATTAACTCCGCTTTTGGGAGTTAACTTGAGCATAATCTTCATTATAAACTCCCAAAAATTAAGAAGATTTGAGCAGTTTTAAAAAATTTGCACTGGCAACACTCTGTAGATAAATTAACAACAGCACGAAACACTAGGAAATTAAGGGTAGCTGACTGATAGGTGTCGCGCTGGTTTCTAAAATCCGACTATCGACAGCTAGACTTCGCCGAGGTAGGTAGAAATATTGTGCAATAACAACCAAAGTAGTAATCCTCAATGCTGTTAATCTTCAATTTTGTGTGTCAGGGTAAAATTTGGATCTCATTAAAAAAGATTTATTGGAGATAATCTCCGTGTATCCATAGCATTACGCATTTCGACAGTGGTCTGATAAGGTTTCTCGGCACATAAGGCAGCTGGATTCAAAAGCCAATTCACTACAGCTATTGAGCACATAGCAGATACATTTTACACACCGCTTGTGGTCAACCACGACAAAAATCCTAATAGGCCGTGATGTATTTATGTTATGATGTGACAATTCTAATAGGCCGTGATGAAAATCCTAATAGGCCCTGATGTATTTATGTTATGATGTCACAATTCTAATAGGCCGTGTACAATAATGGCGACGGGGAAGTACAAATTGGCAACCCTGACTAAGTAAGTCGAAAGTTTTCCCGCTCGTATATTTGAAATTTATTTAATTTGTTTAAAGTGGTAAGCAATTGTAAAAATCGCTAAATATATACTCATTTGCTACCTATTGATTCGAAGTTAATAGCCGTATTTTGCTCTCGGGCGTACTTCTTGTGGAAATATATATCAAGGCGATTTTAAAATTTAATTAAACTTAATTTAAAAAAACCCAACTGCAAAAGTGGCCCAGCTCGATGAGGGTGTCACCCTTGCGACTGTTTTTGAGAAGCTTAAAGATCTTGAAGAAAAAGTTCAGCTGCATGCGGAACATTTGCGGCCTATAATTGAAAGTGTTGCAGATAGACTAACGGAGGTGAAAAATAAGCTTTCAAAGCTACTGGAGGAAGAAGTATTTGGGCTTACAGCTTTGGTTGCCGAGTCGTCATCCCGAATTATTGTTTTGGAAGCGAATGTATTGAAGTTTGAACAGGAAATGGCTTGGATGAAAAATATGATTGCTGGTGTAATGGTCTAATGCGGTTGAAAACTTAAAACGCGTATTTAACCTAGTGTGTGAATCTATCAGGCATGAAGTCTCCTCAAATAAGGGACATTTTTCGCACTAAACTTTCAAACTCTAATCCTAATAGTGCTATTATTATAAAATTTCACTCGCTTCTATACCGCAACCGGACCCTGCGAGCTTTTCGTGAGCATCGGAAAAGAATTAAATCGGCTATTTCCCTGCAGTCCCTTGGTTGTGAGGGTTTTTCCATATTTACAAAAGCCTGTCTAAAGATAATAGATATCTGCTACAAGAAGCCATTAAACTGCGTCGAAATGGGAAGCTGAAGTCGGTTTTCACTATTCGAGGTGTGCTATACGTGAGAAGCGACAGCACTGCGGACAGCTCGCCCACTGGTATATGCTGCGAAGAGGACTTGCATCAGTTTCGCTAAGTTAGTCCTAAGTATATGTCCTTGTTGTAGGGAAAAAGTCTTTGTAAAGGTAGTTAAACTCATTTATTGCATATTATCAATTTTATTACTTTCTTGTTATCTTAAAGTTGCTTTTAACTTATGCTATGCTAATGATGGCGGACGGTGATATGAGCAGCATTGGCGATAATAGTCTTGCACTTGTGAATATTTTGTGCAGTCGACAGAAGGGTTTCAATGTCGTACATTTTAATTCTAGAAGCCTAAATAACGAGAAAATTGATGAGGTTAGGAGAATATTTGAACAGTCCTCGGTGGATGTTATATGTGTATCGGAGTCATGGTTTAGGCATGATATAATGGAGGTTGGACATTTGGAAATTGAAGGCTATACTCTATATCGGAATGATAGATTGGATAAAAAGGGTGGAGGGGTAGCTATTTACTGTAAAAAATATCTAAAATCGAGAATATTATCCCATGCTGGCGAAGGTACAACGGAGTACTTGTTGGTGTTTCTTGTATTGCCGGTTCTACGAGAACGGTACCAGTACTTGTGCTGTACCCATCGTGCCGAAACGACCCGGGCCGTTTTCTTATATCGACCCGGCCAAGGGCAATACACTGGGGGTGACCCTGTCTGACATTTAGGCAGGGCTACACCTCGCTACAACAACAACAACAGTACTTGTTGGTGGAGTTGTCCCATTCCCTGTCCAAGGTCCTTCGTCATGTGTGTATAATCCCAATAGATGTTTTAGTGTAAAAAATTTCTTTAATTCGTTGTCTGTAGTAGCTGTTGATTATGATGAAGTAATAGTCTGTAGGGATTTTAATGTAAATATGTCGTGATATGTACAGCTCCCGCCTCCTAGATGATGCGTCTGGTGTTGGTCTTTCTTTAGTAAACTCTCCTATACCGACCAGATACGGAAATAACTGTTGTCCTAGTCTACTTGATTATTTCTTTGTGTCCGACTTGTCTTCTGTCTTAAAATTTGACCAAATGTCGTTCGTGTCTGACCATGATCTAATTTTCTGTTCTCTTGACATTACCTTTGGCCATGATAGTTCAGTTACTGTTCCTACTAGTTTTCCTGACTATCGCCGGATTAATTTTAACAACTTGGGCAGTGATATATCTTGTGTTGACTGGACTTATTGCTGGAGCTTGCCATCGGTGAATGATAAGCTAAACTTCTTAAATAATGTATTACTATCTCTTTATAATGCCCATGTACCGATGCGCACCGGCTAGGAGAGTCACGATCTTGCCCATGGTTCAACAAAACTGTGCGTGATATAATTAGAAAACGTAACAAAGCCTATGCAGTTTGGAAAAGAAATCGAACAGATATAAACTGGCGTGCGTATACGAATATACGGAATGTTGCTACGGAAACTATAAATAAAATATAAACTAAAATGTTGAATTCCGACCTTCCTAATAATGTGTTGTGGCGTAACTTGAAAAGTCTTCGTGTCCATGTTAAAGACAACCCAGATTGCTCGCTTGACCCTGATGACCTAAATACTGTATTTGTAAATTGTGCTACCCCCTCCAATGATCCAATCTCCCACCCGACACCCTGTCCTGTGACCTTTGATTTTTGCGCTGTGTCGGAGCTTGATGTAGTGAGATGCATTTATAAAATACGTTAAAATGCTATTGGAGCAGATGGAATTCCCATGAAATTTATAAAAATTATTCTTCCATAGATACTACCAACGCTGACTCATATTATCAACCACTGCATCACAACTTCGTGCTTTCCTGATGTGTGGAAGATCGCAACTGTCCTTCCTATAGCTAAAAATAAGACAGCCAGCTGTCTGAGTGATTATCGTCCCATAAGCATTCTTCCTGCACTGTCGAAGACCTTTGAGACCTTGTTATCAGAGCAGATTCATTCACATATTGATACGTTTAAACTACTTTCCCCATTCCAGTCTGGATTTAAAGCTAAGCATAGTTGTACAACAGCAATAATTAATATCCTGGATGATATTCGTGTCCCATATGATAGTAACAAAATGACAATGTTGTGTTTGCTCGACTTCTCCAAAGCGTTTGACTCTGTTAACCACGCGTTGTTATGCATGAAGCTTCAGTCTTATTTCGGATTTGGAGACTCTGCTTTAAGTCTCATGAGGATTTACCTGGGTGGTAGAGCTCAACGAGTGAGGGTGGGATCGGAACTTTCTAGTCTCAAGTGGCTGCTTAATGGTGTACCCCAGGGTTCTATACTTGGACCTTTATAATTTAGCCTGTTTATGATAACCTGTTGGTATATCGCCGCCATTAGTTTTTTTTTTTTTTTTTTTTATTAATGACATATTTAGCACCTGTAGCTATGCTCAAATGCATGCTTATGCAGATGATATCCAACTGTATATGTCTGGAACACATGCACAAGCTTCTGAACTTTACTACACGCTATGTAATTTACGAATGTCTGGGGCCTTCGCCCCACTTGGAATAAGAAAGCGGCTTGCTATACAATTAATATTAACAATTATCTGCTATTCGGAATGTATATACAGGAAATTAGATTGTAAATCGGCACATAAAATTGATGATGCCTTTAATCATGTAACGCGGTATGTTTTCGGGTTAGCAAGGTATGATCATATGTATATCTGCATGGAGAACGAGTCTCTTGGGTTGTGAAATATCTGAGTATCTTAAGGCAAGAAGCTGTATCTTTTTGTATCGTGTGATTTCTGATAAGATGCCTACTTATCTATATAATAAACTAATATTTTCCAGATCTGCTCGCATAAGTGATTTGATCGTGCCCAGCTACAATTATCTAAACTCTGCAAGACTTTTCTTTGTCAATGCTATCCGCATATGGAACTCTATCCCCAATTCACTTCGCAATAGCTTGAGCAATGGCAACTTTAAGAATGTTATTTTTTCTTTCTTTGGTAAGGAATATGCACACACCAGCGTCACCCCAAACCGTCGACTCGTAGGTGTGGCTCTCCTACCAAAAAGTCGACAGGAGCTCGCTCCGCAAAGGCGGTCACGGTGAAACCGGACCAAAACAAGAGTACAAAAGCTGGGAGGACACCTCAGCGATTTAATGCTGCAGCGGCAGCTAGACAAATGAGGGCTGAGTGCAAAACCGGTCCGAGTAGTCCGCTGATTGGCACCTCCTCCGGAGGGGCCGATCGGGAGGCCAGCAACGCGGCTATCACTAACCCTGTAGCCTCCACCAGTGGACTTGCCAGTCAGCGCTTAGCGTCTGGTGAGCCCAGGGCCGGGGGCTCCAAGGGTGATGGGGGTGCCAGCGATAGGGCCAAGGACGGCATGCCTAGGCCACCCGGCAAAGCCAGTCACCAGGAAAAGCGATCTGCTGCCCGGATTCTCTATAGGAACGCGACCTCACCGACAAGGGAGGAAGATGTTCCGCTGGAGGTTTGGGCGAAGCTTCAGCTGGACCTAGCTGGAGCTATATGGAGTCAACAAAGTGGAATCCTCCAAACGTAACCGCTCGTTGGAGGAGACTACTCCAACGGCACCGAAAAGGCCCCAAAAACAGGGAGGCTATATACGGTCTTTCGCAGAGGTAGCCAAAGATCGCAAGATCATCGGCGTGAGCGACGAGAGCAGCGTTGATGGCAGGATCCCGAAGCAGCAATGGAAGTGGATCGAGGCCGCGCTCGCTAAAGTTGCTGTCCAGGTGAAGAGAGAGAACCCTGGACCGCCACCAAGCTATACCGATGCAGGTTGGTACCAGGGAAATGTTAGGCTTATCGCCTGTGCAGATGCGAGGTCTGTGGACCTATACAAGATAGGCGTGCAGCGGATAGGGGAGGTGTACCCTGGCGCGCGTCTAAGGGCTGTGGATGCTTGTGACATTCCACAGCGACCAAGAGCAAGGGCATGGGTTCCAGTTACACCAACGGAACCAGCGGAGATCCTGGACCAATTACAGGAGTTTAACCCGGGTCTGCCGACCCAAAACGGGAGAGTGGTTAGCGTAGATCACGCAGAAGGTAGAGCAGCGATGCAGATAGTTCTGCTGCTGGACGAAGCGAGCATCGAGGCCTTAGACCGATGCAACTACCAGGTTGACCACGGCTTTAAGAATATTAGTTTGAAGGTGTATAAGGCCGACGCCGAAGCCCTTACAAACTGCGCGTCACTTGCGGAGTTGGAGGCTCCCCCCAGCGAAAATGAGATGGAGGTTGACGACAAAGGGTCGGATGTGCGGCGCGGCTATACCTCGTCCAGCTCGGACGGTAGCGTGACTCTCAGGAGGCTTTACTCCGAGAGGCAGCTTCTGAGCTGTGACGACGCGGACGCGACGCTCACAGATGATAAGATCAACAAGCATCATGATGGAGGTCCTTCAAATCAACCTCCATCACAGTAAAGCAGCATCTGCTGCACTTCTACTCCAACTCTCAACGGGTGGAGTAGACATCATCATGGTTCAAGAGCCATGGATCACTGGTAATAGGATCTGTGGCTTCAGGACCCCAGCGTATAAGCTGTACAGCGCTCAGGATAGAGGTAAGCCTCGTACGTGTATTTTAGCTAAATCAAATATTAATGCGTTTCTCTTACCCCAGTTTATTGACGGGGATCTGGCGGCGATCAGCGTTGTTGTTGTTGTTAACAATGAAACAGGGTTACATTGAAAGTGACAGTCCTTGGCCGAGGTAAAACCCCGGGTGGTTCCACTGCGCAGAGATCCATGGCGATGTCCTGGGTTTTCTGCTCTGAGAAGTGACTGTACATAGGGAACATAGCGATCAGCGTACGTACTGCCGGTTCTGCGAGAAAGGTACATGTGCTTGCGCAGTACCCTTCGTACCGAAACGACCCAGGCTGTATTTTTTTTTTATATTACAGCCTGGCCAAGAGCAGTACACCCGAAGTGACCCTGTCTAACGTGTCACGATTCCTCCCCCAAAATTTTTCGTTACAACAACAACAACATCAGCGTCGAGGGGCTGGGTAGAAGTTGTAGGTTTGCTTCCTTCTATCTGGCTCACGATCATGAAGGTTCACTACCACCGCAAAACTTCAAATAGCTCGTGAGTTCCACTAGGCCGCGAGCAATCTATTGGTGCTTGGAGGCGATGCAAATGCTCATCACACTATGGAGCAGGACTGACACAAACGACCGAGGTGAGTCACTATAGAACTACTTACTAGGCACTTACTTATGTATATGCAACAGGGGAAATGACCCCACTTTCATAACAAGGAATCGTGAGGAAGTCCTTGACATAACACTGGTCACCGATACTTTCGTCGACCTCATAAAATCATGGAGGGTTTTAAAAGACCACTCCTTTTCAGACCATAGGTATATCAGTTTCTCGATATCAGATATGCACGCAACCCCAAAATACGTACAAAATATAAAGAAAACAAATTGGGGCTACTACAAGAAGCTTATTGATAAAAGTTTATCGAAAGAAGTAGTTGCACCTAGAAATGATACTGAGCTAGACGAGCTAGTCAATATCTTCAATCAGAAATGTAAAATTGCTTTAGATAGGGCCTGCCCGATCAAGAAGGTAACGGAAACCCATAAGCCACCCTGGTGGTCGTCTGATCTAGATAGACTCAGGAAGGTAAGCAGGGTCGCCTTTAACAAAGCCAAACAGGATGGCCATGAACTATCATGGGCTTTCTATAAAACTAAGCTAGGTACATACAAAAAAGAAATCCGGAAGGCCAAACGGGCCTGCTGGGCGAATTTCTGCAGTGAAATTGAATCTACATCTGCGGCCTAGCGCTTGAGGAGGGTGCTCTCAAAATCGCCAGCAACACTGAGCCACGTTCAATTGCCAGATGGGCAGTGGACTGATTCAACGACGGATACCATGAACCTACTCATGGATGCACACTTTCCGGCATGCACAGACTTGTCTACTACGATAGGCGGTGGGTATATTATTATGGAAGACAATACGGAAAACAAAAACAAGGAGTCTGGCTCTCCGGTAAAGAAGCCAACAGGAGCTCGCTCCGCTAAGACGGTCACGGTCAAACCGGGCCCAAACCAAAACAAAAAAGCTGACAGGACACCCCAGCGATTCAATGCTACTGCGGCAACTAGACAAAATAGGGCCGAGTGCAAAACCGGTCCGAGTAGTCCGGTGAGCGGCGCCTCTTCTAGAGGTGTCGATCGGGAGGCCAGCATAGCAGGTATCTCCAACCCTGTAGCCTCTACCAGCGGTCTTGCCAGACAGCGTACAGCATCTGGTGAGTCCTTGGCTGGGGGCTCCAAGGGTGCTAGAGGTACTTGCGGTGGAGCCAAGGACGTGCCAAGACAAAATAGGGCCGAGTGCAAAACCGGTCCGTGCAGTCCAGTGAGCGGCGCCTCTTCTAGAGGTGGCCAGCAATGCAGGTGTCTCCAACCTTGTAGCCTCTACCAGCGGGTTTGCCAGTCAGCGTACAGCGTCTGGTGAGTCCTTGGCTGGGGGCTCCAAGGGTGCTGGAGGCACTAGCGCTGGGGCCAAGGACAGGCAACCCACAAAGGCCAGCCACCAAGACAAGCGGTCTGCTGCCAGGATCCTTTACAGGAATGCGACCTCACCGACAAGGGAGGAGGATGTTTCTGCGGAGGCATGGGCGAAGATACAGCGAGACCTTGCGTGGGCTTGGCGTATAGTCCCTGATTTCAGGGTGGAGCTGTATGGCGCAAACAAGGGGGAGTCCTCTAAGCGCAATCGCTCAGTAGAGGAGACTACCCCACCGGCACCGAAAAGGGCCAAAACACAAGGAGGCTGGACAAGGTCTTTCGCTGACATAGCCAAGGATCGCAAGATCATTGGTATCATCGATGAGAGCAACGTTGAAGTGGAAGTGGATCGAGGCCGCGCTCGCCAAGGTTGCAGTCCAGGTGAAAAGGGATAACCCTGGACCGCCACCCAACTACACCGACGCCGGGTGGTATCAAGGCAATGTCAAACTCATTGCCTGCGATGACAGTAGATCCGTGGACCTATACAGGATCGGAATTGAGCGCATAGGAGAGGTCTATCCTGGCGCGCGCCTGAGGGTAGTGGACGCGGTCGATATCCCGCAACGCCCAAGGGCTAGAGCCTGGGTTCCAGCGACACCCTCGGAACCAGCCGAAAATGGAGGGTGGTCAATGTTGACAAGACCGACAAGGCAACGATGCAGATAGTACTGCTACTCGATGAGGCAAGTATCGAGGCTCTGGCCCGGCGCAATTATACAGTACGGTATGGGTACAGAAAGGCTGTACTCAAAGTCTATTAGGCCGATGCTGAAGCTGTTGCCAGTTCTGCATCTCTTGCTGAGGTGGACCCCTCCCCCAGCGACAATGAAATGGACGTGGACGACAATGGGTCAGTTGCGTCAGAAAAACGGAGCGGCTACGCCTCGTCTGGCTCGGACGGTAGCGTGACTCTCAGGAGGCTTTACTCCGAGAGTCAGCTTCTGAGCGAGGACGATGCGGACGCGACGCTCACGGAGGAGAGCGGCAAAAAGCATGATGAGGGTCCTCCAAATTAACCTTCATCATAGCAAAGCAGCTTCGGCTGCACTTCTGCTGCAGCTCTCAAAAGGTGCAGTAGACATTGTTCTGGTCCAAGAGCCATGGATCACTGGTGATAGGATCTGTGACTTGACGACCCCTACATACAAGCTCTACAGCGCTATAGAAAAAGGTAAGCCTCGAACGTGTATTTTAGCAAAAGCAAATATTAACGCTCTTCTTTTACCCCAATACAGTGACGGAGACTTGACAGCGATTAGCGTCGAGGGGCTGGGTAGGGGGTGCAGGTTTGCGTCCTTCTATCTGGCCCACGATCACCAAGGTCCATTACCATCAAGGATCTTTCAAGAGCTTGTTGTTGTTGTAACGAGGTGTAGCCCTGCCTAAATGTCAGACAGGGTCACCTCGAGTGTATTGCTCTTGGCCGGGTCGATATAAGAAAACGGCCCGGGTCGTTTCGGCACGATGGGTACAGCACAAGTACTGGTACCGTTCTCGTAGATCCGGCAATACAAGAAACTAAACTAGCCGTGCAGGCTATGTAGCTCATTTAGCGTTACCCAGGGTGCACCAACTGGGAGGCGACCTACTTTTACACCCTAACTAACTAAGAACACGTACCTTAAGCAACTACAAAAAGTTCAAAGGAGTTCGGAGCTTTGCATAACCGGGGCCCTCGGGTCCACCCCAACAGAAGCACTAAATGCCATGCTGCATCTTCCACCACTCGATCTGGTGGCGAAGGAGGTAGCTGTGATCACGGCTCTGCGAATAAGGGAAACAGGCGTTTGGATGCACGGAACAAGTGGACACGCCACAATCTTAGGCTCTCACGCTCCTGTTAACATACCATCACACACTGACTATTGCACGCCAAATAACGTGTTTGTCAGGAATTACGAGGTGAAAATACCAACAAGACAAGAATGGGATAACAGACCACATACTGTCCGGAACGCCATTAACATATTCACTGATGGCTCTAGGCTTGATGGGAAGGTGGGAGGAGGTATCTTTTCACCGGATCTGGGACTAGAGATCTCTTTAGATGAATATTTATACATATTAATATTATTTTCTGTTAATCATATGCAATTCATAAGTGTTATGGTACCATTATGCGGAAAAATGCATGAAATTTAAAAAATTGTGCGTTAGTTACCTATAGTGCCATGCAAAATTTGCAAAACTTCAACAACCATTATCTCAGTAAATATAAGGCTCCTTACGCTAAGATTATATATTTGTGTTCAGAAAAAGCTCCTCTATCCTCCTGAAAAAACCGTTTTTTCTAGCTGTGCGAGTCTATACTAAAATTTCCCCGCCGCTTGGATTCTCCTCTAAAAAGTTATCCCCAGCACAGCAGAACTACAGCACATATGACAGGGAGTTGTCAGCAATATTCGAGGCAATCAAGAACTTCCGGCACTCTGTTGAAGGCCGCGATTTTACAATCAGAACAGACCACAAACCGCTGATTTATACGGCTGATACATTAGCGCAAATTCCGAATTAACTCCGCTTTTGGGAGTTAACTTGAGCATAATCTTCATTATAAACTCCCAAAAATTAAGAAGATTTGAGCAGTTTTAAAAAATTTGCACTGGCAACACTCTGTAGATAAATTAACAACAGCACGAAACACTAGGAAATTAAGGGTAGCTGACTGATAGGTGTCGCGCTGGTTTCTAAAATCCGACTATCGACAGCTAGACTTCGCCGAGGTAGGTAGAAATATTGTGCAATAACAACCAAAGTAGTAATCCTCAATGCTGTTAATCTTCAATTTTGTGTGTCAGGGTAAAATTTGGATCTCATTAAAAAAGATTTATTGGAGATAATCTCCGTGTATCCATAGCATTACGCATTTCGACAGTGGTCTGATAAGGTTTCTCGGCACATAAGGCAGCTGGATTCAAAAGCCAATTCACTACAGCTATTGAGCACATAGCAGATACATTTTACACACCGCTTGTGGTCAACCACGACAAAAATCCTAATAGGCCGTGATGTATTTATGTTATGATGTGACAATTCTAATAGGCCGTGATGAAAATCCTAATAGGCCCTGATGTATTTATGTTATGATGTCACAATTCTAATAGGCCGTGTACAATAATGGCGACGGGGAAGTACAAATTGGCAACCCTGACTAAGTAAGTCGAAAGTTTTCCCGCTCGTATATTTGAAATTTATTTAATTTGTTTAAAGTGGTAAGCAATTGTAAAAATCGCTAAATATATACTCATTTGCTACCTATTGATTCGAAGTTAATAGCCGTATTTTGCTCTCGGGCGTACTTCTTGTGGAAATATATATCAAGGCGATTTTAAAATTTAATTAAACTTAATTTAAAAAAACCCAACTGCAAAAGTGGCCCAGCTCGATGAGGGTGTCACCCTTGCGACTGTTTTTGAGAAGCTTAAAGATCTTGAAGAAAAAGTTCAGCTGCATGCGGAACATTTGCGGCCTATAATTGAAAGTGTTGCAGATAGACTAACGGAGGTGAAAAATAAGCTTTCAAAGCTACTGGAGGAAGAAGTATTTGGGCTTACAGCTTTGGTTGCCGAGTCGTCATCCCGAATTATTGTTTTGGAAGCGAATGTATTGAAGTTTGAACAGGAAATGGCTTGGATGAAAAATATGATTGCTGGTGTAATGGTCTAATGCGGTTGAAAACTTAAAACGCGTATTTAACCTAGTGTGTGAATCTATCAGGCATGAAGTCTCCTCAAATAAGGGACATTTTTCGCACTAAACTTTCAAACTCTAATCCTAATAGTGCTATTATTATAAAATTTCACTCGCTTCTATACCGCAACCGGACCCTGCGAGCTTTTCGTGAGCATCGGAAAAGAATTAAATCGGCTATTTCCCTGCAGTCCCTTGGTTGTGAGGGTTTTTCCATATTTACAAAAGCCTGTCTAAAGATAATAGATATCTGCTACAAGAAGCCATTAAACTGCGTCGAAATGGGAAGCTGAAGTCGGTTTTCACTATTCGAGGTGTGCTATACGTGAGAAGCGACAGCACTGCGGACAGCTCGCCCACTGGTATATGCTGCGAAGAGGACTTGCATCAGTTTCGCTAAGTTAGTCCTAAGTATATGTCCTTGTTGTAGGGAAAAAGTCTTTGTAAAGGTAGTTAAACTCATTTATTGCATATTATCAATTTTATTACTTTCTTGTTATCTTAAAGTTGCTTTTAACTTATGCTATGCTAATGATGGCGGACGGTGATATGAGCAGCATTGGCGATAATAGTCTTGCACTTGTGAATATTTTGTGCAGTCGACAGAAGGGTTTCAATGTCGTACATTTTAATTCTAGAAGCCTAAATAACGAGAAAATTGATGAGGTTAGGAGAATATTTGAACAGTCCTCGGTGGATGTTATATGTGTATCGGAGTCATGGTTTAGGCATGATATAATGGAGGTTGGACATTTGGAAATTGAAGGCTATACTCTATATCGGAATGATAGATTGGATAAAAAGGGTGGAGGGGTAGCTATTTACTGTAAAAAATATCTAAAATCGAGAATATTATCCCATGCTGGCGAAGGTACAACGGAGTACTTGTTGGTGTTTCTTGTATTGCCGGTTCTACGAGAACGGTACCAGTACTTGTGCTGTACCCATCGTGCCGAAACGACCCGGGCCGTTTTCTTATATCGACCCGGCCAAGGGCAATACACTGGGGGTGACCCTGTCTGACATTTAGGCAGGGCTACACCTCGCTACAACAACAACAACAGTACTTGTTGGTGGAGTTGTCCCATTCCCTGTCCAAGGTCCTTCGTCATGTGTGTATAATCCCAATAGATGTTTTAGTGTAAAAAATTTCTTTAATTCGTTGTCTGTAGTAGCTGTTGATTATGATGAAGTAATAGTCTGTAGGGATTTTAATGTAAATATGTCGTGATATGTACAGCTCCCGCCTCCTAGATGATGCGTCTGGTGTTGGTCTTTCTTTAGTAAACTCTCCTATACCGACCAGATACGGAAATAACTGTTGTCCTAGTCTACTTGATTATTTCTTTGTGTCCGACTTGTCTTCTGTCTTAAAATTTGACCAAATGTCGTTCGTGTCTGACCATGATCTAATTTTCTGTTCTCTTGACATTACCTTTGGCCATGATAGTTCAGTTACTGTTCCTACTAGTTTTCCTGACTATCGCCGGATTAATTTTAACAACTTGGGCAGTGATATATCTTGTGTTGACTGGACTTATTGCTGGAGCTTGCCATCGGTGAATGATAAGCTAAACTTCTTAAATAATGTATTACTATCTCTTTATAATGCCCATGTACCGATGCGCACCGGCTAGGAGAGTCACGATCTTGCCCATGGTTCAACAAAACTGTGCGTGATATAATTAGAAAACGTAACAAAGCCTATGCAGTTTGGAAAAGAAATCGAACAGATATAAACTGGCGTGCGTATACGAATATACGGAATGTTGCTACGGAAACTATAAATAAAATATAAACTAAAATGTTGAATTCCGACCTTCCTAATAATGTGTTGTGGCGTAACTTGAAAAGTCTTCGTGTCCATGTTAAAGACAACCCAGATTGCTCGCTTGACCCTGATGACCTAAATACTGTATTTGTAAATTGTGCTACCCCCTCCAATGATCCAATCTCCCACCCGACACCCTGTCCTGTGACCTTTGATTTTTGCGCTGTGTCGGAGCTTGATGTAGTGAGATGCATTTATAAAATACGTTAAAATGCTATTGGAGCAGATGGAATTCCCATGAAATTTATAAAAATTATTCTTCCATAGATACTACCAACGCTGACTCATATTATCAACCACTGCATCACAACTTCGTGCTTTCCTGATGTGTGGAAGATCGCAACTGTCCTTCCTATAGCTAAAAATAAGACAGCCAGCTGTCTGAGTGATTATCGTCCCATAAGCATTCTTCCTGCACTGTCGAAGACCTTTGAGACCTTGTTATCAGAGCAGATTCATTCACATATTGATACGTTTAAACTACTTTCCCCATTCCAGTCTGGATTTAAAGCTAAGCATAGTTGTACAACAGCAATAATTAATATCCTGGATGATATTCGTGTCCCATATGATAGTAACAAAATGACAATGTTGTGTTTGCTCGACTTCTCCAAAGCGTTTGACTCTGTTAACCACGCGTTGTTATGCATGAAGCTTCAGTCTTATTTCGGATTTGGAGACTCTGCTTTAAGTCTCATGAGGATTTACCTGGGTGGTAGAGCTCAACGAGTGAGGGTGGGATCGGAACTTTCTAGTCTCAAGTGGCTGCTTAATGGTGTACCCCAGGGTTCTATACTTGGACCTTTATAATTTAGCCTGTTTATGATAACCTGTTGGTATATCGCCGCCATTAGTTTTTTTTTTTTTTTTTTTTATTAATGACATATTTAGCACCTGTAGCTATGCTCAAATGCATGCTTATGCAGATGATATCCAACTGTATATGTCTGGAACACATGCACAAGCTTCTGAACTTTACTACACGCTATGTAATTTACGAATGTCTGGGGCCTTCGCCCCACTTGGAATAAGAAAGCGGCTTGCTATACAATTAATATTAACAATTATCTGCTATTCGGAATGTATATACAGGAAATTAGATTGTAAATCGGCACATAAAATTGATGATGCCTTTAATCATGTAACGCGGTATGTTTTCGGGTTAGCAAGGTATGATCATATGTATATCTGCATGGAGAACGAGTCTCTTGGGTTGTGAAATATCTGAGTATCTTAAGGCAAGAAGCTGTATCTTTTTGTATCGTGTGATTTCTGATAAGATGCCTACTTATCTATATAATAAACTAATATTTTCCAGATCTGCTCGCATAAGTGATTTGATCGTGCCCAGCTACAATTATCTAAACTCTGCAAGACTTTTCTTTGTCAATGCTATCCGCATATGGAACTCTATCCCCAATTCACTTCGCAATAGCTTGAGCAATGGCAACTTTAAGAATGTTATTTTTTCTTTCTTTGGTAAGGAATATGCACACACCAGCGTCACCCCAAACCGTCGACTCGTAGGTGTGGCTCTCCTACCAAAAAGTCGACAGGAGCTCGCTCCGCAAAGGCGGTCACGGTGAAACCGGACCAAAACAAGAGTACAAAAGCTGGGAGGACACCTCAGCGATTTAATGCTGCAGCGGCAGCTAGACAAATGAGGGCTGAGTGCAAAACCGGTCCGAGTAGTCCGCTGATTGGCACCTCCTCCGGAGGGGCCGATCGGGAGGCCAGCAACGCGGCTATCACTAACCCTGTAGCCTCCACCAGTGGACTTGCCAGTCAGCGCTTAGCGTCTGGTGAGCCCAGGGCCGGGGGCTCCAAGGGTGATGGGGGTGCCAGCGATAGGGCCAAGGACGGCATGCCTAGGCCACCCGGCAAAGCCAGTCACCAGGAAAAGCGATCTGCTGCCCGGATTCTCTATAGGAACGCGACCTCACCGACAAGGGAGGAAGATGTTCCGCTGGAGGTTTGGGCGAAGCTTCAGCTGGACCTAGCTGGAGCTATATGGAGTCAACAAAGTGGAATCCTCCAAACGTAACCGCTCGTTGGAGGAGACTACTCCAACGGCACCGAAAAGGCCCCAAAAACAGGGAGGCTATATACGGTCTTTCGCAGAGGTAGCCAAAGATCGCAAGATCATCGGCGTGAGCGACGAGAGCAGCGTTGATGGCAGGATCCCGAAGCAGCAATGGAAGTGGATCGAGGCCGCGCTCGCTAAAGTTGCTGTCCAGGTGAAGAGAGAGAACCCTGGACCGCCACCAAGCTATACCGATGCAGGTTGGTACCAGGGAAATGTTAGGCTTATCGCCTGTGCAGATGCGAGGTCTGTGGACCTATACAAGATAGGCGTGCAGCGGATAGGGGAGGTGTACCCTGGCGCGCGTCTAAGGGCTGTGGATGCTTGTGACATTCCACAGCGACCAAGAGCAAGGGCATGGGTTCCAGTTACACCAACGGAACCAGCGGAGATCCTGGACCAATTACAGGAGTTTAACCCGGGTCTGCCGACCCAAAACGGGAGAGTGGTTAGCGTAGATCACGCAGAAGGTAGAGCAGCGATGCAGATAGTTCTGCTGCTGGACGAAGCGAGCATCGAGGCCTTAGACCGATGCAACTACCAGGTTGACCACGGCTTTAAGAATATTAGTTTGAAGGTGTATAAGGCCGACGCCGAAGCCCTTACAAACTGCGCGTCACTTGCGGAGTTGGAGGCTCCCCCCAGCGAAAATGAGATGGAGGTTGACGACAAAGGGTCGGATGTGCGGCGCGGCTATACCTCGTCCAGCTCGGACGGTAGCGTGACTCTCAGGAGGCTTTACTCCGAGAGGCAGCTTCTGAGCTGTGACGACGCGGACGCGACGCTCACAGATGATAAGATCAACAAGCATCATGATGGAGGTCCTTCAAATCAACCTCCATCACAGTAAAGCAGCATCTGCTGCACTTCTACTCCAACTCTCAACGGGTGGAGTAGACATCATCATGGTTCAAGAGCCATGGATCACTGGTAATAGGATCTGTGGCTTCAGGACCCCAGCGTATAAGCTGTACAGCGCTCAGGATAGAGGTAAGCCTCGTACGTGTATTTTAGCTAAATCAAATATTAATGCGTTTCTCTTACCCCAGTTTATTGACGGGGATCTGGCGGCGATCAGCGTTGTTGTTGTTGTTAACAATGAAACAGGGTTACATTGAAAGTGACAGTCCTTGGCCGAGGTAAAACCCCGGGTGGTTCCACTGCGCAGAGATCCATGGCGATGTCCTGGGTTTTCTGCTCTGAGAAGTGACTGTACATAGGGAACATAGCGATCAGCGTACGTACTGCCGGTTCTGCGAGAAAGGTACATGTGCTTGCGCAGTACCCTTCGTACCGAAACGACCCAGGCTGTATTTTTTTTTTATATTACAGCCTGGCCAAGAGCAGTACACCCGAAGTGACCCTGTCTAACGTGTCACGATTCCTCCCCCAAAATTTTTCGTTACAACAACAACAACATCAGCGTCGAGGGGCTGGGTAGAAGTTGTAGGTTTGCTTGTTGTTGTTGTTGTTGTTAACAATGCATTGCCCTGTCTAGAGTGTATGATCATTCCGAAGATCTTCATCAAGCTCTTCTAAGGGGAGTCCAAGGAAACGTGCAGTTTCAACAGGGTTTGTCCAGAGGGACAGAGGGGTTAGAAGAGTAGGTTCAAATGAACAATTGAAGAGATGTAGAGTATCATGGGGGGTCCTACCACATGCAGGGCATGTGTTTGCGATTGTGTCATTAAGTCTGGACAAGTAGGAGTTTAACCTTACACTATATCCAGACCTAAGCTGTGCCAGGGTAACTCTTGTCTCCCTTGGTAAGGTGCGTTCTTCTTCAGCAATATCCGGTGGAGGACTGTTCAGAACGGGGTTCACAGGTAGAGATCCGACAAAAGTATCTACCGACTCGGTGTGGATGTCGGTTAGAGCCCGCTTATGATTCTGCAGATCAAACGGCAAGGTAATATGATGCCGGATCTCATCATAATGTTTACGGAGATGTTTCCTTATGTCTCTCGGGGGCGGATCTATGTCCAAAAGATGACGGTTTGGATGTGCTGGCTTGTGGCAGTTCAGAAGGAATTGCTTGCTCAGCATTTCCGCATGCTCTTTTACATTGAGCAGTTTTGCCTCCTGATGGAGGTGAGACTCGGAAGACATGAGGAGACATCCCGTAGCAGTTCTGATGGCAGTATTTTGGCAGACTTGTAACTTCGTCCAGTTGGTGTTATGTACATTAGGCGACCATATGGGTGCAGCATAGTCAAAGACTGGTCGGCCAATGGCCTTATATGTAGTCAACAACGTTTCTTTGTCTTTTCCCCAAGTACTGCCGGCAAGTGACTTGAGGATCTTGTTGCGACCACGTACCTTTGAGACCATTGCAGACACATGACCAGCAAATGAGAAAGTATTATCCAATGTCATCCCTAATAACTTTGGGTGGCTGACAGTTGGTAGCTTAGTGCCGTCAACGAAAATGTCTAATTCATTTCTCACCTGTTGCGTCCACGTCGTAAAAAGCGTCGCCGTTGATTTAGTCGGAGATATCGTCAGATCTCGCTCTGTGAAAAACCTGGAAAGGTCGCAGAGGTAACCGTTGATTTTATTACAGAGTTCATCAGTATAGGGGCCCTTCCCCGTCGCCATTATTGTACAGTCGTCAGCATAAGAAACGACGGAGACACCCTCTGGTGGTGGGGGCATCTTCGATAGATAGAAATTAAACAGTGTCGGGGATAGGACACCACCCTGTGGCACCCCCTGTCTAATTCGTCTTGGTTTTGATGTTGCGTTTCTAAAGTTGACCGACGCCTGCCGCCCATTCAAGTAATTAGCGGTCCATCTCTTTAACCCATCAGGTATTTGTGTTTCTAATAGATCTTGTATGAGAGTGGCATGGTTGACTGTGTCAAAAGCTTTCGACAAGTCAAGTGCCACTAACACAGTCCTGTGATTTGGTTGGTTTTGATTTAGACCGCTATTTATTTGCGTTGTAATGGCATTGAGTGCGGTGGTGGTGCTGTGCAGCTTACGGAAGCCATGTTGATGATTAGCCAGGTGCAGATTTGCGGTGTAATACGGGAGCAAAATGGACTCTAGCGTCTTCACTACCGGCGACAAAAGTGATATAGGGCGATATGAATCGCCTATGTTTGCCGGCTTTCTAGGTTTTAATAATGGAACCACTCTCGCCTTTTTCCATATTTCAGGAATGACGAAAGTGTTCAGTGAAAGATTGAATAGAGCCGCTAAGTATTTGTGTCCCTCCTGGCCTAGATGTTTCAGCATCTTCATGGCAATGCCGTCGGGGCCGATGGATTTTGAGGGCTTAGCCTGTCTGATGGCTTCCTTGACCTCTGAGGCAGTGATGACAATGGGCGTGTTTTGGTTTTTGTATTTACGCGCCTGTCGCATGGTTCTACGTTTAGCTCTATCGGGTGGGGAATGTAGTACAAATTGTCTACAGAAGGAGTTCGCACATCCCCTAGGGTCCTTCTTCACCCTGTCACCGAAAGTAATATCTACTTTATCCTTGTGTTGTGTTGGATTAGATAGAGCTTTGACCGTAGTCCATAATTTGCCAACACCGTCAGAGAGGTTGCATTGCTCTAGGTGTTGTTTCCATTTGGCCAGTTTGTGTTTATCGACCAACCTACGAATTTCCGCGTTGAGATCCCTTATACGGGGGTCTGCGGGATTGAGACTTCGCACTTCATCTCTTTCTCTAGCCATGGCCGCTGCCTCCGCGGGGAAATTTGGTCTTATTCGAGATATTCGACCCGCAGGAATGAAGCGTCTAGAGGCCAAGTCAATGATGTTGCGGAAGTCTCGTTCGCCTTTGCGTACGTCCGTAGGAATGGATAGAGCAGCCAAGGATTCGTCCGTATATGTCTGAAAACTGTCCCAGTCCGCCTTGGTAAAGTTGATGTATGTACCATGCTCAGGTGTTATAAAGTCCGTCGGTCGTTCGATGGTAATGACTATTGGGAGATGGTCAGACGCCAACGTGAGTATGGGTCGCCAATTGGTGTTGTTCAATAGTCCTGCACTTACGATAGAAATATCTGGCGAACTATAGCAGTTACCCGATACTCTCGTAGGGGCGTCTCCGTTCAATGTACAGAAAGCCGTATCATCTATTTGTTCTGCGAGTACATGCCCCCTACTGTCTGCTGGCAAGTTTGAGTGCCACATATCGTGGTGCGCATTGAAGTCGCCCAGGATCACGCGGTTATCTCCTCGTAATAGCAAGCTAATGTCGGGGTGATAACCGGTGGGGCAACTTGAGACAGGGGGTATGTAGATGTTTATGATTTGCAGATCGACATCTCCTGTACGGATGGTAATACCTTGGCTTTCTAAGATATCATCCGTTCCTTCGATGTCGGTATCAAATAGATGATACTGTACAGAGTTGTGCGTTATGAACGCTAGACCACCTCCCAGACCTCCTGTTACTCTATGACGGTCCTTCCGGTGAATGTTATATCCACCATAGGTAATGAGGTCCGACCTTGGACTGAGCTTGGTTTCTTGGATTGCGGCAAGTTTTATGTCATATTGCGTCATCAAGTTGGTTATCTCTGCGATCTTACCAGTTAATCCGTTACAGTTGTGCTGTAAGATTTGGAAGTGCGCCGGTGGGGTCGATGTCGAGTTAACCAAAGGCGTGAGAGACGGATGTGTTCGCCCAGGTGTTGGTAGGCGAAGACCAAGGCTGTGCCTCAGCCTAGTTAGCTGTGGACCTGGTGTAACCGGGTTGGCTGGCGTCGTAGGCTGAGGCGTGTTACAGCATGGTGCAATGAACGCATCCGTCCAAAGATTCCTGTTCGCGAGCCCAGAGCATAGATGCACGTGGCATTGGCCTAAGCAGTTATTGCATTTGACCGATGACGCGAGCGTGTATAATCTTTGCCGACAAACAGTACACGTCGAGACAGGTGCAAGAAGATGTTGATCCTGACTCACGTGTAAACGGGAGGGGGGGTGTAACGAAACAGACAGAGACTGATGCTCGGAGTTGCTCATGTCTAAACTGCTCCGGTGGGAGCAAGAGTGTTGAGCTGCTGCGCGTGATGTTGACGCCATAAGGCACGAGCAACAGTCTGGAATTTGTGTGGCGGGTATAGCAGAAATGCTGCTAGTCGTTAAGACATTATTATTATTAGTATTGCTACTAGAAGGTGGCGGTAGGGGTGCGCTTGAACGGCGCTTACCGCGGGACGCCCGACGGCGCAAACAGCAAGGGGCCACGAAAGTACTAAAGAAAGTACGGGGTCTGTGGATGTTAGGGTTAAGCCCTGAACATCCAGATTTATGGAGCCATCTCTTACACGAGAAGCATTGCACAGAATGCGACCGTTTAACATATATTTTTTTGCAACAGACACTGCATATCCATTCTTTTGGTCCGGGGTTCGGCTCAACGCCCGCCCGTAACAAAAGAATATCTTGCAGCCCTGTTGTAGGTTTGCTTCCTTCTATCTGGCTCACGATCATGAAGGTTCACTACCACCGCAAAACTTCAAATAGCTCGTGAGTTCCACTAGGCCGCGAGCAATCTATTGGTGCTTGGAGGCGATGCAAATGCTCATCACACTATGGAGCAGGACTGACACAAACGACCGAGGTGAGTCACTATAGAACTACTTACTAGGCACTTACTTATGTATATGCAACAGGGGAAATGACCCCACTTTCATAACAAGGAATCGTGAGGAAGTCCTTGACATAACACTGGTCACCGATACTTTCGTCGACCTCATAAAATCATGGAGGGTTTTAAAAGACCACTCCTTTTCAGACCATAGGTATATCAGTTTCTCGATATCAGATATGCACGCAACCCCAAAATACGTACAAAATATAAAGAAAACAAATTGGGGCTACTACAAGAAGCTTATTGATAAAAGTTTATCGAAAGAAGTAGTTGCACCTAGAAATGATACTGAGCTAGACGAGCTAGTCAATATCTTCAATCAGAAATGTAAAATTGCTTTAGATAGGGCCTGCCCGATCAAGAAGGTAACGGAAACCCATAAGCCACCCTGGTGGTCGTCTGATCTAGATAGACTCAGGAAGGTAAGCAGGGTCGCCTTTAACAAAGCCAAACAGGATGGCCATGAACTATCATGGGCTTTCTATAAAACTAAGCTAGGTACATACAAAAAAGAAATCCGGAAGGCCAAACGGGCCTGCTGGGCGAATTTCTGCAGTGAAATTGAATCTACATCTGCGGCCTAGCGCTTGAGGAGGGTGCTCTCAAAATCGCCAGCAACACTGAGCCACGTTCAATTGCCAGATGGGCAGTGGACTGATTCAACGACGGATACCATGAACCTACTCATGGATGCACACTTTCCGGCATGCACAGACTTGTCTACTACGATAGGCGGTGGGTATATTATTATGGAAGACAATACGGAAAACAAAAACAAGGAGTCTGGCTCTCCGGTAAAGAAGCCAACAGGAGCTCGCTCCGCTAAGACGGTCACGGTCAAACCGGGCCCAAACCAAAACAAAAAAGCTGACAGGACACCCCAGCGATTCAATGCTACTGCGGCAACTAGACAAAATAGGGCCGAGTGCAAAACCGGTCCGAGTAGTCCGGTGAGCGGCGCCTCTTCTAGAGGTGTCGATCGGGAGGCCAGCATAGCAGGTATCTCCAACCCTGTAGCCTCTACCAGCGGTCTTGCCAGACAGCGTACAGCATCTGGTGAGTCCTTGGCTGGGGGCTCCAAGGGTGCTAGAGATACAGCGAGACCTTGCGTGGGCTTGGCGTATAGTCCCTGATTTCAGGGTGGAGCTGTATGGCGCAAACAAGGGGGAGTCCTCTAAGCGCAATCGCTCAGTAGAGGAGACTACCCCACCGGCACCGAAAAGGGCCAAAACACAAGGAGGCTGGACAAGGTCTTTCGCTGACATAGCCAAGGATCGCAAGATCATTGGTATCATCGATGAGAGCAACGTTGAAGTGGAAGTGGATCGAGGCCGCGCTCGCCAAGGTTGCAGTCCAGGTGAAAAGGGATAACCCTGGACCGCCACCCAACTACACCGACGCCGGGTGGTATCAAGGCAATGTCAAACTCATTGCCTGCGATGACAGTAGATCCGTGGACCTATACAGGATCGGAATTGAGCGCATAGGAGAGGTCTATCCTGGCGCGCGCCTGAGGGTAGTGGACGCGGTCGATATCCCGCAACGCCCAAGGGCTAGAGCCTGGGTTCCAGCGACACCCTCGGAACCAGCCGAAAATGGAGGGTGGTCAATGTTGACAAGACCGACAAGGCAACGATGCAGATAGTACTGCTACTCGATGAGGCAAGTATCGAGGCTCTGGCCCGGCGCAATTATACAGTACGGTATGGGTACAGAAAGGCTGTACTCAAAGTCTATTAGGCCGATGCTGAAGCTGTTGCCAGTTCTGCATCTCTTGCTGAGGTGGACCCCTCCCCCAGCGACAATGAAATGGACGTGGACGACAATGGGTCAGTTGCGTCAGAAAAACGGAGCGGCTACGCCTCGTCTGGCTCGGACGGTAGCGTGACTCTCAGGAGGCTTTACTCCGAGAGTCAGCTTCTGAGCGAGGACGATGCGGACGCGACGCTCACGGAGGAGAGCGGCAAAAAGCATGATGAGGGTCCTCCAAATTAACCTTCATCATAGCAAAGCAGCTTCGGCTGCACTTCTGCTGCAGCTCTCAAAAGGTGCAGTAGACATTGTTCTGGTCCAAGAGCCATGGATCACTGGTGATAGGATCTGTGACTTGACGACCCCTACATACAAGCTCTACAGCGCTATAGAAAAAGGTAAGCCTCGAACGTGTATTTTAGCAAAAGCAAATATTAACGCTCTTCTTTTACCCCAATACAGTGACGGAGACTTGACAGCGATTAGCGTCGAGGGGCTGGGTAGGGGGTGCAGGTTTGCGTCCTTCTATCTGGCCCACGATCACCAAGGTCCATTACCATCAAGGATCTTTCAAGAGCTTGTTGTTGTTGTAACGAGGTGTAGCCCTGCCTAAATGTCAGACAGGGTCACCTCGAGTGTATTGCTCTTGGCCGGGTCGATATAAGAAAACGGCCCGGCCAAGGGCAATACACTGGGGGTGACCCTGTCTGACATTTAGGCAGGGCTACACCTCGCTACAACAACAACAACAGTACTTGTTGGTGGAGTTGTCCCATTCCCTGTCCAAGGTCCTTCGTCATGTGTGTATAATCCCAATAGATGTTTTAGTGTAAAAAATTTCTTTAATTCGTTGTCTGTAGTAGCTGTTGATTATGATGAAGTAATAGTCTGTAGGGATTTTAATGTAAATATGTCGTGATATGTACAGCTCCCGCCTCCTAGATGATGCGTCTGGTGTTGGTCTTTCTTTAGTAAACTCTCCTATACCGACCAGATACGGAAATAACTGTTGTCCTAGTCTACTTGATTATTTCTTTGTGTCCGACTTGTCTTCTGTCTTAAAATTTGACCAAATGTCGTTCGTGTCTGACCATGATCTAATTTTCTGTTCTCTTGACATTACCTTTGGCCATGATAGTTCAGTTACTGTTCCTACTAGTTTTCCTGACTATCGCCGGATTAATTTTAACAACTTGGGCAGTGATATATCTTGTGTTGACTGGACTTATTGCTGGAGCTTGCCATCGGTGAATGATAAGCTAAACTTCTTAAATAATGTATTACTATCTCTTTATAATGCCCATGTACCGATGCGCACCGGCTAGGAGAGTCACGATCTTGCCCATGGTTCAACAAAACTGTGCGTGATATAATTAGAAAACGTAACAAAGCCTATGCAGTTTGGAAAAGAAATCGAACAGATATAAACTGGCGTGCGTATACGAATATACGGAATGTTGCTACGGAAACTATAAATAAAATATAAACTAAAATGTTGAATTCCGACCTTCCTAATAATGTGTTGTGGCGTAACTTGAAAAGTCTTCGTGTCCATGTTAAAGACAACCCAGATTGCTCGCTTGACCCTGATGACCTAAATACTGTATTTGTAAATTGTGCTACCCCCTCCAATGATCCAATCTCCCACCCGACACCCTGTCCTGTGACCTTTGATTTTTGCGCTGTGTCGGAGCTTGATGTAGTGAGATGCATTTATAAAATACGTTAAAATGCTATTGGAGCAGATGGAATTCCCATGAAATTTATAAAAATTATTCTTCCATAGATACTACCAACGCTGACTCATATTATCAACCACTGCATCACAACTTCGTGCTTTCCTGATGTGTGGAAGATCGCAACTGTCCTTCCTATAGCTAAAAATAAGACAGCCAGCTGTCTGAGTGATTATCGTCCCATAAGCATTCTTCCTGCACTGTCGAAGACCTTTGAGACCTTGTTATCAGAGCAGATTCATTCACATATTGATACGTTTAAACTACTTTCCCCATTCCAGTCTGGATTTAAAGCTAAGCATAGTTGTACAACAGCAATAATTAATATCCTGGATGATATTCGTGTCCCATATGATAGTAACAAAATGACAATGTTGTGTTTGCTCGACTTCTCCAAAGCGTTTGACTCTGTTAACCACGCGTTGTTATGCATGAAGCTTCAGTCTTATTTCGGATTTGGAGACTCTGCTTTAAGTCTCATGAGGATTTACCTGGGTGGTAGAGCTCAACGAGTGAGGGTGGGATCGGAACTTTCTAGTCTCAAGTGGCTGCTTAATGGTGTACCCCAGGGTTCTATACTTGGACCTTTATAATTTAGCCTGTTTATGATAACCTGTTGGTATATCGCCGCCATTAGTTTTTTTTTTTTTTTTTTTTATTAATGACATATTTAGCACCTGTAGCTATGCTCAAATGCATGCTTATGCAGATGATATCCAACTGTATATGTCTGGAACACATGCACAAGCTTCTGAACTTTACTACACGCTATGTAATTTACGAATGTCTGGGGCCTTCGCCCCACTTGGAATAAGAAAGCGGCTTGCTATACAATTAATATTAACAATTATCTGCTATTCGGAATGTATATACAGGAAATTAGATTGTAAATCGGCACATAAAATTGATGATGCCTTTAATCATGTAACGCGGTATGTTTTCGGGTTAGCAAGGTATGATCATATGTATATCTGCATGGAGAACGAGTCTCTTGGGTTGTGAAATATCTGAGTATCTTAAGGCAAGAAGCTGTATCTTTTTGTATCGTGTGATTTCTGATAAGATGCCTACTTATCTATATAATAAACTAATATTTTCCAGATCTGCTCGCATAAGTGATTTGATCGTGCCCAGCTACAATTATCTAAACTCTGCAAGACTTTTCTTTGTCAATGCTATCCGCATATGGAACTCTATCCCCAATTCACTTCGCAATAGCTTGAGCAATGGCAACTTTAAGAATGTTATTTTTTCTTTCTTTGGTAAGGAATATGCACACACCAGCGTCACCCCAAACCGTCGACTCGTAGGTGTGGCTCTCCTACCAAAAAGTCGACAGGAGCTCGCTCCGCAAAGGCGGTCACGGTGAAACCGGACCAAAACAAGAGTACAAAAGCTGGGAGGACACCTCAGCGATTTAATGCTGCAGCGGCAGCTAGACAAATGAGGGCTGAGTGCAAAACCGGTCCGAGTAGTCCGCTGATTGGCACCTCCTCCGGAGGGGCCGATCGGGAGGCCAGCAACGCGGCTATCACTAACCCTGTAGCCTCCACCAGTGGACTTGCCAGTCAGCGCTTAGCGTCTGGTGAGCCCAGGGCCGGGGGCTCCAAGGGTGATGGGGGTGCCAGCGATAGGGCCAAGGACGGCATGCCTAGGCCACCCGGCAAAGCCAGTCACCAGGAAAAGCGATCTGCTGCCCGGATTCTCTATAGGAACGCGACCTCACCGACAAGGGAGGAAGATGTTCCGCTGGAGGTTTGGGCGAAGCTTCAGCTGGACCTAGCTGGAGCTATATGGAGTCAACAAAGTGGAATCCTCCAAACGTAACCGCTCGTTGGAGGAGACTACTCCAACGGCACCGAAAAGGCCCCAAAAACAGGGAGGCTATATACGGTCTTTCGCAGAGGTAGCCAAAGATCGCAAGATCATCGGCGTGAGCGACGAGAGCAGCGTTGATGGCAGGATCCCGAAGCAGCAATGGAAGTGGATCGAGGCCGCGCTCGCTAAAGTTGCTGTCCAGGTGAAGAGAGAGAACCCTGGACCGCCACCAAGCTATACCGATGCAGGTTGGTACCAGGGAAATGTTAGGCTTATCGCCTGTGCAGATGCGAGGTCTGTGGACCTATACAAGATAGGCGTGCAGCGGATAGGGGAGGTGTACCCTGGCGCGCGTCTAAGGGCTGTGGATGCTTGTGACATTCCACAGCGACCAAGAGCAAGGGCATGGGTTCCAGTTACACCAACGGAACCAGCGGAGATCCTGGACCAATTACAGGAGTTTAACCCGGGTCTGCCGACCCAAAACGGGAGAGTGGTTAGCGTAGATCACGCAGAAGGTAGAGCAGCGATGCAGATAGTTCTGCTGCTGGACGAAGCGAGCATCGAGGCCTTAGACCGATGCAACTACCAGGTTGACCACGGCTTTAAGAATATTAGTTTGAAGGTGTATAAGGCCGACGCCGAAGCCCTTACAAACTGCGCGTCACTTGCGGAGTTGGAGGCTCCCCCCAGCGAAAATGAGATGGAGGTTGACGACAAAGGGTCGGATGTGCGGCGCGGCTATACCTCGTCCAGCTCGGACGGTAGCGTGACTCTCAGGAGGCTTTACTCCGAGAGGCAGCTTCTGAGCTGTGACGACGCGGACGCGACGCTCACAGATGATAAGATCAACAAGCATCATGATGGAGGTCCTTCAAATCAACCTCCATCACAGTAAAGCAGCATCTGCTGCACTTCTACTCCAACTCTCAACGGGTGGAGTAGACATCATCATGGTTCAAGAGCCATGGATCACTGGTAATAGGATCTGTGGCTTCAGGACCCCAGCGTATAAGCTGTACAGCGCTCAGGATAGAGGTAAGCCTCGTACGTGTATTTTAGCTAAATCAAATATTAATGCGTTTCTCTTACCCCAGTTTATTGACGGGGATCTGGCGGCGATCAGCGTTGTTGTTGTTGTTAACAATGAAACAGGGTTACATTGAAAGTGACAGTCCTTGGCCGAGGTAAAACCCCGGGTGGTTCCACTGCGCAGAGATCCATGGCGATGTCCTGGGTTTTCTGCTCTGAGAAGTGACTGTACATAGGGAACATAGCGATCAGCGTACGTACTGCCGGTTCTGCGAGAAAGGTACATGTGCTTGCGCAGTACCCTTCGTACCGAAACGACCCAGGCTGTATTTTTTTTTTATATTACAGCCTGGCCAAGAGCAGTACACCCGAAGTGACCCTGTCTAACGTGTCACGATTCCTCCCCCAAAATTTTTCGTTACAACAACAACAACATCAGCGTCGAGGGGCTGGGTAGAAGTTGTAGGTTTGCTTCCTTCTATCTGGCTCACGATCATGAAGGTTCACTACCACCGCAAAACTTCAAATAGCTCGTGAGTTCCACTAGGCCGCGAGCAATCTATTGGTGCTTGGAGGCGATGCAAATGCTCATCACACTATGGAGCAGGACTGACACAAACGACCGAGGTGAGTCACTATAGAACTACTTACTAGGCACTTACTTATGTATATGCAACAGGGGAAATGACCCCACTTTCATAACAAGGAATCGTGAGGAAGTCCTTGACATAACACTGGTCACCGATACTTTCGTCGACCTCATAAAATCATGGAGGGTTTTAAAAGACCACTCCTTTTCAGACCATAGGTATATCAGTTTCTCGATATCAGATATGCACGCAACCCCAAAATACGTACAAAATATAAAGAAAACAAATTGGGGCTACTACAAGAAGCTTATTGATAAAAGTTTATCGAAAGAAGTAGTTGCACCTAGAAATGATACTGAGCTAGACGAGCTAGTCAATATCTTCAATCAGAAATGTAAAATTGCTTTAGATAGGGCCTGCCCGATCAAGAAGGTAACGGAAACCCATAAGCCACCCTGGTGGTCGTCTGATCTAGATAGACTCAGGAAGGTAAGCAGGGTCGCCTTTAACAAAGCCAAACAGGATGGCCATGAACTATCATGGGCTTTCTATAAAACTAAGCTAGGTACATACAAAAAAGAAATCCGGAAGGCCAAACGGGCCTGCTGGGCGAATTTCTGCAGTGAAATTGAATCTACATCTGCGGCCTAGCGCTTGAGGAGGGTGCTCTCAAAATCGCCAGCAACACTGAGCCACGTTCAATTGCCAGATGGGCAGTGGACTGATTCAACGACGGATACCATGAACCTACTCATGGATGCACACTTTCCGGCATGCACAGACTTGTCTACTACGATAGGCGGTGGGTATATTATTATGGAAGACAATACGGAAAACAAAAACAAGGAGTCTGGCTCTCCGGTAAAGAAGCCAACAGGAGCTCGCTCCGCTAAGACGGTCACGGTCAAACCGGGCCCAAACCAAAACAAAAAAGCTGACAGGACACCCCAGCGATTCAATGCTACTGCGGCAACTAGACAAAATAGGGCCGAGTGCAAAACCGGTCCGAGTAGTCCGGTGAGCGGCGCCTCTTCTAGAGGTGTCGATCGGGAGGCCAGCATAGCAGGTATCTCCAACCCTGTAGCCTCTACCAGCGGTCTTGCCAGACAGCGTACAGCATCTGGTGAGTCCTTGGCTGGGGGCTCCAAGGGTGCTAGAGGTACTTGCGGTGGAGCCAAGGACGTGCCAAGACAAAATAGGGCCGAGTGCAAAACCGGTCCGTGCAGTCCAGTGAGCGGCGCCTCTTCTAGAGGTGGCCAGCAATGCAGGTGTCTCCAACCTTGTAGCCTCTACCAGCGGGTTTGCCAGTCAGCGTACAGCGTCTGGTGAGTCCTTGGCTGGGGGCTCCAAGGGTGCTGGAGGCACTAGCGCTGGGGCCAAGGACAGGCAACCCACAAAGGCCAGCCACCAAGACAAGCGGTCTGCTGCCAGGATCCTTTACAGGAATGCGACCTCACCGACAAGGGAGGAGGATGTTTCTGCGGAGGCATGGGCGAAGATACAGCGAGACCTTGCGTGGGCTTGGCGTATAGTCCCTGATTTCAGGGTGGAGCTGTATGGCGCAAACAAGGGGGAGTCCTCTAAGCGCAATCGCTCAGTAGAGGAGACTACCCCACCGGCACCGAAAAGGGCCAAAACACAAGGAGGCTGGACAAGGTCTTTCGCTGACATAGCCAAGGATCGCAAGATCATTGGTATCATCGATGAGAGCAACGTTGAAGTGGAAGTGGATCGAGGCCGCGCTCGCCAAGGTTGCAGTCCAGGTGAAAAGGGATAACCCTGGACCGCCACCCAACTACACCGACGCCGGGTGGTATCAAGGCAATGTCAAACTCATTGCCTGCGATGACAGTAGATCCGTGGACCTATACAGGATCGGAATTGAGCGCATAGGAGAGGTCTATCCTGGCGCGCGCCTGAGGGTAGTGGACGCGGTCGATATCCCGCAACGCCCAAGGGCTAGAGCCTGGGTTCCAGCGACACCCTCGGAACCAGCCGAAAATGGAGGGTGGTCAATGTTGACAAGACCGACAAGGCAACGATGCAGATAGTACTGCTACTCGATGAGGCAAGTATCGAGGCTCTGGCCCGGCGCAATTATACAGTACGGTATGGGTACAGAAAGGCTGTACTCAAAGTCTATTAGGCCGATGCTGAAGCTGTTGCCAGTTCTGCATCTCTTGCTGAGGTGGACCCCTCCCCCAGCGACAATGAAATGGACGTGGACGACAATGGGTCAGTTGCGTCAGAAAAACGGAGCGGCTACGCCTCGTCTGGCTCGGACGGTAGCGTGACTCTCAGGAGGCTTTACTCCGAGAGTCAGCTTCTGAGCGAGGACGATGCGGACGCGACGCTCACGGAGGAGAGCGGCAAAAAGCATGATGAGGGTCCTCCAAATTAACCTTCATCATAGCAAAGCAGCTTCGGCTGCACTTCTGCTGCAGCTCTCAAAAGGTGCAGTAGACATTGTTCGGGTCCAAGAGCCATGGATCACTGGTGATAGGATCTGTGACTTGAGGACCCCTACATACAAGCTCTACAGCGCTATAGAAAAAGGTAAGCCTCGAACGTGTATTTTAGCAAAAGCAAATATTAACGCTCTTCTTTTACCCCAATACAGTGACGGAGACTTGACAGCGATTAGCGTCGAGGGGCTGGGTAGGGGGTGCAGGTTTGCGTCCTTCTATCTGGCCCACGATCACCAAGGTCCATTACCATCAAGGATCTTTCAAGAGCTTGTTGTTGTTGTAACGAGGTGTAGCCCTGCCTAAATGTCAGACAGGGTCACCTCGAGTGTATTGCTCTTGGCCGGGTCGATATAAGAAAACGGCCCGGGTCGTTTCGGCACGATGGGTACAGCACAAGTACTGGTACCGTTCTCGTAGATCCGGCAATACAAGAAACTAAACTAGCCGTGCAGGCTATGTAGCTCATTTAGCGTTACCCAGGGTGCACCAACTGGGAGGCGACCTACTTTTACACCCTAACTAACTAAGAACACGTACCTTAAGCAACTACTAAAAGTTCAAAGGAGTTCGGAGCTTTGCATAACCGGGGCCCTCGGGTCCACCCCAACAGAAGCACTAAATGCCATGCTGCATCTTCCACCACTCGATCTGGTGGCGAAGGAGGTAGCTGTGATCACGGCTCTGCGAATAAGGGAAACAGGCGTTTGGATGCACGGAACAAGTGGACACGCCACAATCTTAGGCTCTCACGCTCCTGTTAACATACCATCACACACTGACTATTGCACGCCAAATAACGTGTTTGTCAGGAATTACGAGGTGAAAATACCAACAAGACAAGAATGGGATAACAGACCACATACTGTCCGGAACGCCATTAACATATTCACTGATGGCTCTAGGCTTGATGGGAAGGTGGGAGGAGGTATCTTTTCACCGGATCTGGGACTAGAGATCTCTTTTCGTCTTCCCGATCACTGCAGCGTGTACCAAGCAGAAATGCTGGCTATACACGGTGCAGTTAAAAGTCTGGTGTCTACGCCCCGAAACGGCAAACGAATATTTATTTTCTCAGACAGTCAGGCCGCGCTAAAGGCACTGAACTCATGTGTCGACAACACAAAGTCGCTAACTGAATGCCGCAGATCTCTTAACGAGATGGCTCAGCACTTCGGTATCACCCTTATTTGGGTACCTGGTCACAGGGATACTGAAGGCAACTGCAAAGCGGATGAGCTGGCCAGGAAGGGTACCACCACTCATCTCCTTCCAGGAAATGATTTGGTAGGAATTCCCATGGCCTCTTTCAAACTTCGTGCGAGCACAAATACCATACAAAGAGCAAATACGCTCTGGTCAGGTCTCTCGACGTGCGAGATATCCAGGTCAACTTGGCCTTCTTATAATAAAGGGCGTACTAATTGCCTGCTGACCCTTAGTAAATCGGGCATTTCCTCTTTGGTAAGGGTCTTAACAGGACACTGTCTAATAGGCACGCATGGTGCTAGGATGGGCGTCACATCTCACGACTACTGTCGCAGCTGCAGATGTATTGAGGAGGAAGAGAGCGTTCTGCATCTGCTGTGTCAATGCCCCGCACTTAGTAGAAGACGTTTGGCTATACTCGGCCAACCGTTCCTCGACGACCTCGCCGAGGTATCAAAAATGGAAATTAAGGCGTTAGCCAAATTTATTGATTCCACGAACTGGTTTGTTCCTCTGCCTGGAGTGTGAGCTTGGGTTTTTCGGACACGGGGGTGGTGTAGTGACCGTGTGGGGTATCACAATGGGCCTATTTTTTTCTGGCCTAAGTGTTGGACGGGGTCGGTGTACTCTGTCCTGCCCTTTTAACCTAACCTAACCTAACCTAAGGGTCAGCAGGCAATTAGTACGGCCTTTATTATAAGAAGGCCAAGTTGACCTGGATATCTCGCACGTCGAGAGACCTGACCAGAGCGTATTTGCTCTTTGTATGGTATTTGTGCTCGCACGAAGTTTGAAAGAGGCCATGGGAATTCCTACCAAATCATTTCCTGGAAGGAGATGAGTGGTGGTACCCTTCCTGGCCAGCTCATCCGCTTTGCAGTTGCCTTCAGTATCCCTGTGACCAGGTACCCAAATAAGGCTGATACCGAAGTGCTGAGCCATCTCGTTAAGAGATCTGCGGCATTCAGTTAGCGACTTTGTGTTGTCGACACATGAGTTCAGTGCCTTTAGCGCGGCCTGACTGTCTGAGAAAATAAATATTCGTTTGCCGTTTCGGGGCGTAGACACCAGACTTTTAACTGCACCGTGTATAGCCAGCATTTCTGCTTGGTACACGCTGCAGTGATCGGGAAGACGAAAAGAGATCTCTAGTCCCAGATCCGGTGAAAAGATACCTCCTCCCACCTTCCCATCAAGCCTAGAGCCATCAGTGAATATGTTAATGGCGTTCCGGACAGTATGTGGTCTGTTATCCCATTCTTATCTTGTTGGTATTTTCACCTCGTAATTCCTGACAAACACGTTATTTGGCGTGCAATAGTCAGTGTGTGATGGTATGTTAACAGGAGCGTGAGAGCCTAAGATTGTGGCGTGTCCACTTGTTCCGTGCATCCAAACGCCTGTTTCCCTTATTCGCAGAGCCGTGATCACAGCTACCTCCTTTGCCACCAGATCGAGTGGTGGAAGATGCAGCATGGCATTTAGTGCTTCTGTTGGGGTGGACCCGAGGGCCCCGGTTATGCAAAGCTCCGAACTCCTTTGAACTTTTTGTAGTTGCTTAAGGTACGTGTTCTTAGTTAGTGCCGGCCACCAAACCAGCACTCCGTACAGTAGAATTGGGCGAACAATGGCTGTATATATCCAGTGTATTACTTTGGGAGAAAACCCCCACGATATACCAATTGCTCTCTTACAGGTAAACAGCGCGCACGTAGCTTTTTTGACTCGTTCCGCTATGTTGTCGCTCCAAAGAAGTTTTCTGTCCAGAATAACTCCTAAGTATTTGACTTTGTCACTAAATGTCAAAGTCGTGTTCCCAATTGTTGGAGGTGAAAGGTTCGGTATTTTGTACCTTCTAGTGAAGAGGACCAGTTCGGTTTTCTCGGGATTAACTTCTAAGCCCGAAGAATTCGCCCAGTCGCATACTTTCGACAGAGCTGTCTCCATTAAATTGCAAAGAGTTTGAGGGAATTTTCCTCGCATGATAACGCAGATATCATCGGCGTACGCAATTACTTGGTAGCCTTCAGCTTCCATAAGACGTAGGAGTTGATTTACCGTAACCAACCAAAGTAGCGGAGAGAGAACACCTCCTTGTGGGGTACCCCTGTTAACAGGTCTGCGAATCGAAATTCCACCTAACTCTGTTGTAATCCTTCTGCTAACAAGCAGTTTGCGGATAAATTCAACGAGGCAGGTGTCGACCCGCAGCTCCGTCAACGCCGAGGTAATAGCTTCCGGTAGAACGTTATTGAAGGCACCTGCTATATCAAGGAAAGCCACCAGTGTGTATTCCCTAATGTCAAGTGACTTTTCTATAGTGGATACCAGGGAGTGCAGGGCAGTATCGGTAGATCTGCCCTTGCTATAGGCGTGTTGGGCCCGCGATCTTCTAACATAGTCCTCCAAGAGTCTTTCCAGAGTCTTAAGAAGAAAAGAAGATAGGCTTATAGGCCTAAAATCATTAGGTTTAGAATGGGAGGGTTTCCCGGATTTAGGTATAAAAACGACCTTAACCTCTTTCCATGATGCAAGTACGTAGTTGAGCCTGAGGCAGCTTACAAACATAGTTATCAGCCAAGGCTTAATAATCTCGGATGTTTGTTGTAGCTGGGCCGGGAATATTCCATCCGGACCAGGCGACTTAAACGGCTTGAGCCTGCATAAGGCCCAGTCCAGCTTTTTCTCATCGGTAATTTCCTGTATTAGCTGGTCAGAGAGAGTTTCTCCACAAATCGATGTAGTAGACATGTCTATGCATGTCGGAAAGTGCGTATCCAGAAGCAGGTTCATGGTATCCGTACTTGAGTCGGTCCAATTCCCATCCGGCTTTAGCACGTAGCTCAGCGTTGCTGGCGATTTAGAGAGCACCCTCCTAAGGCGCGACGCTGAGGATGTTGATTCGATATCACTGCAGAAGTTCATCCAAGAGACCCGTTTGGCCTTGCGGATTTCCCTTTTGTAGTTACTTAGCTTAGTTTTGTGAAGTGCCCAGGATGCTTCGCAGCCATCCCGTTTGGCTTTGTTAAAAGCTGCCCTACATGTCCTTCTGAGATTATCTAGAGCGGACGACCACCACGGTGGTTTATGTGTTTCAGCTATCTTTCTAGGCGGGCACGCTTTATCTAAAGCGAGCTTGCATTGTTCATTGAAGGAGCTGACGAGATCGTCTAACTCTTTATCGTTTCTAGGTGTTACCAGCTTATTTGACAAGTTTTTGCGAATAAGCTTTTGGTAGTAACCCCAATTTGCTTTCCTAATATTCTGTATGTATTTCGGACTTGTGTGTGAATCTGCTAAGGAGAAACTAATGTACTTATGGTCTGAGAAGGAGTGCTCTTTAGAGACCCTCCATGATTCAACGAGGTCACTGTAGGATTCGGTGACCAACGTAATGTCGAGGACTTCCTCGCGGTTTTTTGTTACGAAAGTGGGGTCGTTTCCCCTGTTGCATATACTTAGATTAGAGCCTAGTAAGTAATTAAAAAGTGACTCACCTCGCTCATTTGTGTCAGTGCTGCCCCATTGATTGTGATGGGCATTTGCGTCGCCGCATAGCACGATAATGTCGTCACGCGGTTTGGTGGAACTCACGAGCTCTTGAAAGATCCTTGATGGTAATGGACCTTGGTGATCGTGGGCCAGATAGAAGGACGCAAACCTGCACCCCCTACCCAGCCCCTCGACGCTAATCGCTGTCAAGTCTCCGTCACTGTATTGGGGTAAAAGAAGAGCGTTAATATTTGCTTTGGCTAAAATGCACGTTCGAGGCTTACCTTTTTCTGTAGCGCTGTAGAGCTTGTATGTAGGGGTCCTCAAGCCACAGATCCTATCACCAGTGATCCATGGCTCTTGGACCAGAACAATGTCTACTGCACCTTTTGAGAGCTGCAGCAGAAGTGCAGCCGAAGCTGCTTTGCTATGATGAAGGTTAATTTGGAGGACCCTCATCATGCTTTTTGCCGCTCTCCTCCGTGAGCGTCGCGTCCGCATCGTCCTCGCTCAGAAGCTGACTCTCGGAGTAAAGCCTCCTGAGAGTCACGCTACCGTCCGAGCCAGACGAGGCGTAGCCGCTCCGTTTTTCTGACGCAACCGACCCATTGTCGTCGACGTCCATTTCATTGTCGCTGGGGGAAGGGTCCACCTCAGCAAGAGATGCAGAACTGGCAACAGCTTCAGCATCGGCCTTATAGACCTTGAGTACAGCCTTTCTGTACCCATACCGTACTGTGTAATTGCACCGGGCCAGAGCCTCGATACTTGCCTCATCGAGTAGCAGTACTATGTTGTTGTTGTTGTAACGATGTGTAGTCCTGCCCAACGCGTATTTTTCCTTAACCTAATTGTCATCAATATCTTCTAACGGGAGTCCAAGGAAACTAGCAGTTTCAATAGGATTGGACCAAAGAGAGATGGGTGTTAGAAGAGTGGGCTCAAATGAGCAAGAAAATAAGTGATTGGTATTGTGGGGGGATGAGCCGCATGCCGGACATACATTCGGCACATCAGGGTTCAGTCTAGATATGTAGGAGTTTAACCTACTACAATATCCAGAGCGTAATTGAGCCAGAGTGACCCTTGTCTCTCGAGGAAGATGACGCTCCTCTTCAGAAATGCCAGGTGTTGCGGCATGTAAGACATTGTTTAGCGGACAGAGCGCAGAGTAATGGCCAACAGACGTTGTATGGATATGCCCCAAAGCCTGTTTGTGCACCAGTAGATCAAACGGCGTTGTTATATAGTGACGGATCTCATCAAAATGTTTACGTAGATGCGACCTTATGGTCCTAGGAGGCGGAATGAGTTCAAGCAGTTGTCTACCGGGATGCTGTGGTTTACAGCAGTTCAGTAGGTACTGCCTGTTTAGCATTTCATTATGCTCCCTAACTGGAAGCATTTCCACCTCATTATGTATATGAGATATAGGTGACATAAGGACGCACCCCGTAGCGGTTCTGAGCGCGGTGTTTTGACAGGCCTGAAGCTGATTCCAGTGAACGTCTGCAAGCCCCGGCGACCATATCGGCGACGCATAGTTCAGGATCGGCCGACCAATTGCCTTGTACGTTACCAACAACGTTTCTTTGTCTTTACCCCAAGTGCTGCCGGCTAGTGACTTGAGGATTTTGTTGCGGCTCTGTAATTTTGAGACAATTGCGGCTGAATGGGCAGCGAAAGTGTGCATGGTGTCAAAAGTCACTCCTAAAATTTTTGGGTGAGTAGCAGTACTATCTGCATCGTTGCCTTGTCGGTCTTGTCAACATTGACCACCCTCCAGTTCTGTGTGGGTAGCTCCGGGTTGTATTCTTGCAGAACGTCAAGAATTTCGGCTGGTTCCGAGGGAGTCGCTGGAACCCAGGCTCTAGCCCTTGGGCGTTGCGGGATATCGACCGCGTCCACTACCCTCAGGCGCGCGCCAGGATAGACCTCTCCTATGCGCTCAATTCCGATCCTGTATAGGTCCACGGATCTACTGTCATCGCAGGCAATGAGTTTGACATTGCCTTGATACCACCCGGCGTCGGTGTAGTTGGGTGGCGGTCCAGGGTTATCCCTTTTCACCTGGACTGAAACCTTGGCGAGCGCGGCCTCGATCCACTTCCACTGTTGTTTGGGGATCCTGCCGTCAACGTTGCTCTCATCGATGATACCAATGATCTTGCGATCCTTGGCTATGTCAGCGAAAGACCTTGTCCAGCCTCCTTGTGTTTTGGCCCTTTTCGGTGCCGTAGGGGTAGTCTCCTCTACTGAGCGATTGCGCTTAGAGGACTCCCCCTTGTTTGCGCCATACAGCTCCACCCTGAAATCAGGGACTATACGCCAAGCCCACGCAAGGTCTCGCTGTATCTTCGCCCAGGCCTCCGCAGAAACATCGTCCTCCCTTGTCGGTGAGGTCGCATTCCTGTAAAGGATCCTGGCCGCAGACCGCTTGTCTTGGTGGCTGGCCTTTGTGGGTTGCCTGTCCTTGAGCCCCCAGCCAAGGACTCACCAGATGCTGTACGCTGTCTGGCAAGACCGCTGGTAGAGGCTACAGGGTTGGAGATACCTGCTATGCTGGCCTCCCGATCGACACCTCTAGAAGAGGTGCCGCTCACCGGACTACTCGGACCGGTTTTGCACTCGGCCCTATTTTGTCTAGCTGCCGCAGCAGCATTGAATCGCTGGGGTGTCCTATCAGCTGTTGTTGTTGTTGTAACGAAGCGTAGCCCTGCCCAGCGTGTACTTTTCCTTAACCTAAATTGTCATCAATTTCTTCTAACGGGAGTCCTAGGAAACTTGCAGTTTCAACAGGGTTGGACCAGAGGGAGATGGGTGTTAGAAGAGTGGGCTCCGAAGAGCAGATAAATAAATGGTTGGTATTATGGGGTGACGAGCCGCATGCCGGACATTCATTCGGCACGTCAAGGTCTAGTCTGGATAAGTAGGAGTTTAACCTGCTACAGTATCCAGAGCGTAATTGAGCCAGAGTGACCCTTGTCTCTCGAGGAAGATGACGCTCCTCAGCCGCGACGCGAGGTGGTTTGGCGTGCAAAACGGCGTTCAGTGGACAGAGCGAGACATAATACGCAACGGACGTGTCATGGATGTGCTTCAGGGCCTGCGTATGTACCTTTGGATCAAACGGCGAAAGTGTGAGGTGCCGGATCTCATCAAAATGCTCACGTAGATGTGCCCTTACGGTCCTAGGAGGTGGCTCATACTCAAGCAGTAGTCTGTTGGGATGTTGTGGTTTGCAACAGTTCAACAGGTACTGCTTGTTTAGCATTTCATTGTGCTCCAAAACTGGGAGCATTTCCACCTCATGATGTAAATGATGTTTAGGAGACATAAGGACGCATCCCGTGGCGGTTCTGAGTGCGGTATTTTGGCAGGCCTGCAGTCTTTTCCAATGAACCTCAGCAAGCCCCGGCGACCATATCGGCGACGCGTAATTCAGGATCGGCCGACCAATTGCTTTATAGGTTGCCAGCAACGTTTCTTTGTCTTTACCCCAAGTGCTGCCGGCTAGCGACTTGAGAATTTTGTTGCGGCTTTGTAGCTTAGAGACAATTGCGGTTGAATGAGCAGCGAATTTGTGCATGGGGTCGAAAGTTACCCCTAAGATTTTGGGGTGAGAGACAGTAGGTAATTTTTGATCGCCTACGTAGATTTCTAACTCCATGCCAACTTGCGCCGTCCAGGTCGTGAATAGTGTCGCCGAGGACTTCGTTGGCGACAATGTCAGGCTCCGGGCAGTGAAAAACTCAACAAGAGAGGGGAGATAACCATTGATCCTGGAGCATAGCTCATCAACGGAAGTGCCAGTAGCCAGGATCGTACAATCGTCTGCGTAAGAGACAATCGAGACTCCATCTGGTGGGGAAGGAAGCCTCGAAATATAAAGATTAAACAGAAGCGGGGAAAGGACACCACCCTGCGGTACCCCTTGTTTAATCTTTCTCGGTTTTGATTTTTTGTTTCTGAAAACTACAGACGATTGACGACCACTCAGATAATTGGCGGACCAACGCTTAAGACAGGGGGGGAGCGATGAATCTTCCAAATCGGATACCAGTTGTCCATGATTTACTGTGTCAAAAGCTTGAGACAGGTCAAGAGCAACTAGAACCGTCCTGTGATGAGGGCTTTTCTGGTTGAGTCCGTCAGTTATCTGAGTGTTAATGGCATTTAGAGCAGATGTTGTGCTCCGTATTTTTCTAAAGCCATGTTGGTGCTCGGTTAACCTCAACTTTGATGTGTAAAGAGGAAGTAATACCGCCTCCAATGTCTTCACTACTGGCGAGAGGAGCGATATCGGACGATAAGACTCCCCTACGTTAGCTGGCATTGCCAGGCTTTAGTAGTGGGACCACGACTGCCTGTTTCCATTTTTCAGGTATGACAGAAGTGGCCAGGGACAAATTGAAGACGGTAGTGAGGTATTTTACTCCCTCTTCGCCGATGTGTTTTAAATGCACCATGGCTATGTCGTCAGGGCCCATAGCTTTAGAGTTTTTGGCTTTCCTGATGGCCACTCGAACCTCTGTAGCGGTGATGGAAACGGGGGCATTGTTTTTGTGTTTATGCGCACACCTGAAGATCCTACGTCTGTCCCTGTCCTGTGCAGGGTGTGGTACAAACTGTCGGCAAAAGGCCGTTGCACTTTTCTTCGGGTCACTAAACGTCTTATCACCAAAGGTGATGTCTACGTTTTTTGGTGGGCCCGTCGAATTTGACAGGGATTTGACTGTGGACCATAATTTTCCAACACCGGTAGAGAGGTTACAAGACCTCAGATGCTCCTCCCATTTGGCATGTTTGTGTTCATCTACCAACCGTCTGATTTCCGCGTTGAGACCACTGATCTGTGGGTCTGCGGGATCGATGCTACGTATATGGTCACGTTCATTGGCCAGGGCTGCAGCTTCAGTTGGGAAGTTTGGCCGTATATTCTGTATTCTCCCAGCTGGTATAAAAAGGGCTGCAGCTCTATTTATGACCTTACGTATTTCCTTTTCACCTTGGCGTACGTCAGTCGGTATGGGAAGAGCACCAAAGGAGCTCTCAGTAAACTCAGTAAAGCCAACCCAGTCAGCCCTCCTGAAGTTTACGTAGGATCTCTTCTCAGAGGTGGTGAAATCCGGGGCACGATCAACGGACAGGATGATTGGCAGGTGATCTGATGCCAAAGCCACCATTGGGCGCCAGTTTATGCAGTTTATTAGACCTGGACTAACAATTGTTATGTCCGGGGAGCTACTGCAATTTACTGCCATCCTCGTGGGGGCGTCCGTGTTCACCGCGCAGAATGTGGAAGCGTCAATTTGCTCGGCTATTTCCCGTCCTCTGCCGTCAGCAGAATGGCGTGAATGCCACATGTCATGGTGTGCATTAAAATCGCCCATAATGACACGGTTATCGCCCCGTAGGAAATCGCTTAAATCAGGGCGATAACTTCTGGGACAACAGGTGACGGGAGGTATGTAGATGTTTATCAGCTCGAGATCAACACCTCCAGCTGAAATGACAATACCCTGTCGCTCTAAGGGTATGTCCTCTTGGTCGGTGTTGAATGCAAATTCCCTATACCGCACGGTTTGGTGGATGATGAACGCAAGTCCACCCCCACCGTCCGTACGATCATGCCGGAGAATGTGGTAGCCACCACTCGCTCTGAGATCCGAGTGGGTGCCAAGTTTAGTCTCCTGGATTGCAGCAATTTTGATGGAGTTTTGCTGCATAAACTTGGTGATCTCCACAATCTTGCCAGTTATACCATTGCAGTTTAATTGCATTATTTTGAAATGCGGGGGAGAGGCAATGGTCACTCTGGGAGTCAGGGACTGGTGCGCTCGCCGTGGAGGTAATATGCTAGTCCGTGATCGTCGTCGCAGTCCTGAAGGCGACAAATTCCGCTCGTTGGGAAACGAGGTAGAATTTGTCGGCAATGTGGGCTGCACAGCTCGACAACACGGCGCAACATACGCATCAGTCCATAGATTTCTGTTTGCGAGCCCTGAGCATATGCGCAGGTGACATTGGCCAAGGCAGATATTGCACTTGACCGATGGCACTCTGGACGCATATATTCTGTGCCGACAAACAGTGCACATAGTGTGAGGGACCAGGAGCTGATGGCCTTGATTCACACTTGTGCTGGTACCGGAAGAAGTAGAGGGGAGGAGAATATTTTGGGGCGGGAGTTGTAGCTCAGCAGTGCTCACAACATCTATAGATGTGCTACGTAGGGAGTAGCTATGAGCTGCTGTGTGAGGTGTTAGCGCGCTAGGGCGCGAGCTACAACTGGGAACACACAATGTTTGCTGAGCAATAGATATATTGCGAAGGGGAGGCGATAGCGCTACGCCGGAGCGTCGCGAGCCACGGGACGTTCTAAGACGTGAACAGCAAGGCGCCACGAAGGTTTTAAAAAAACTAAGAGGCCGGTGTGTCTTTGGATCTAGTCCGGAACAACTAGACTTGTGTAGCCAACCTTTACAAGATGTGCATTGCACCGAATGCGAACATCTGGTATAAATTTTCTTCCGGCACACGCAGCAGAACCATTCTGTTGGACCAGGGTTTAGCTCAACGCCAGACCGGAACAACAGAATAGGGAGCAGCCCTGCTGCAAGGAACTGCTCCAGGGATGACAATTTAAGGGGGAGGAATCGTGACACGTTAGACAGGGTCACTTCGGGTGTACTGCTCTTGGCCAGGCTGTAATAAAAAAATACAGCCTGGGTCGTTTCGGTACGAAGGGTACTGCGCAAGCACATGTACCTTTCTCGCAGAACCGGCAGTACGTAGAAACGTGTCCTATCAGCTTTCCTGTTTTGGTTTGGGCCCGGTTTGACCGTGACCGTCTTAGCGGAGCGAGCTCCTGTTGGCTTCTTTACCGGAGAGCCAGACTCCTTGTTTTTGTTTTTCGTATTTTGGTCCATAGTTCATACCCACGAGTGGCGGAGAGGGGGATGGTCCACCCGGGCAGAGATACGCATTACCCGGGTAAGGCTAAACAGAATCGGAGGTCGCCCGGTATCCGAAGCACTCCGTTCGCGACTGGGCTATTTGAGGGCCCCCAGCCAGGTTGATCATCGGCACGGGTCGTATGACACCTTGATCCAGCCCTTACAGAGAAAGGAAGTGAGGGAGGGGATGGGGGGGGGGGGGGGGGGGCTGTGATAGAGGCTGAAGAAGAAACAGCGGTAGGAGATCAGGTTAAAAACGGGGGGGGGGGGGAGAGGTCGCCGCTGGAATTAGCCGCCGAAGCGTTACCAGGTGTCACCACGAGGAGGCTCCACCCCCGTTTGGAGGAGGAGGGTGCATGCACCTACGAGTCGACGATTTGAGGTGGCGCTGGTATGTGCAAGGCGCAAACACCCCCATCAAAGACACCCTCTGCTGACCCTTAATAAATCGGGCATTTCCTCTTTGGTAAGGGTGTTAACAGGACACTGTCTAATAGGCACGCATGGTGCTAGGATGGGCGTCACATCTCACGACTACTGTCGCAGCTGCAGATGTATTGAGGAGGAAGAGAGCGTTCAGCATCTGCTGTGTCAATGCCCCGCACTTAGTAGAAGACGTTTGGCTATACTCGGCCAACCGTTCCTAGACGACCTCGCCGAGGTATCAAAAATGGAAATTAAGGCGTTAGCCAAATTTATTGATTCCACGAACTGGTTTGTTCCTCTGCCTGGAGTGTGAGCTTGGGTTTTTCGGACATTTGGGTGGTGTAGTGACCGTGTGGGGTATCACAATGGGCCTATTTTTTCTGGCCTAAGTGTTGGACGGGGTCGGTGTACTCTGTCCTGCCCTTTTAACCTAACCTAACCTAACCTAGGCGGTGGGATGCCTTCCGATCAAATGATAAAGGACATCACCGACGAGAATAAGCTTACATTTTGTTTCTCTCTGTTTGCTTGTAAAATGAAAGTGAACAAATTTGGGGTTTTCCGCTGTTCATTTCGCCCGAACAAAGAATTGCCAATTAGGCGAAAATTTTTTCGAACAAAAAATGTGAATATTTCCGGGTGAACATAAGATTCCCGATAAGGGTGAATAATGGGAAGAACGGGTGTGTTCTGTTATCGTGTAGCTAAGGCCAGGCTCTATCTACTTTCAAGCCCCATAAGCCGCCAGGACCGGATGGAATATTCCCGGCCCAGCTACAACATACATCTGAGCTTATCAAGCTTTGGTTGAAAACTATGTTTATAAGTTGTCTAAGGCTCAACTACGTACCCATCTCATGGAGAGAGGTTAAGGTTGTTTTTATCCCAAAAGCCGGAAAACCATCCCATACTAAACCTAATGATTTCAGGCCCATAAGCCTATCTTCGTTTATTCTCAAGACTCTAGAAAGGCTTCTGGAGGACTATATTAGAAGATCGATAGACCCAACTCATCTTTCGCGGGCTCAACATGCCTACAGTAAGGGCAGATCAACCGATACTGCCCTGCATACCCTTGTATCTGTCATAGACAAATCACTTAACCAAAAGGAATACACATTGGTGGCTTTCCTCGATATAGCGGGCGCTTTCAATAACGTCCTTCCGGAAGCTATCACCTCGGCGTTAGCGGGTATGCGGGTCGACACGAGCCTTGTTGAGTTCATTCGTAAGCTACTTACTAGCAGGCGGATTACAACTGAACTAGGTGGAAACTCGATTCACAGACTCGTTAACAGAGGTACGCCGCAAGGAGGTGTTCTCTCACCGCTACTTTCGGTGGTTACCCTAAACCAACTTCTACGCCTCTTGGAATCGGAAGGCCACCAAGTGATCGCGTACGCCGATGATATCTGCGTTATTACAAGGGGAAAATTCCCTCAAACTCTCTGTAATTTAATGGAAACAGCCTTATCTAAAATATGTGACTGGGCAAAGTCATCAGGGTTAGGGGTTAACCCCGAGAAACCGAACTGGTCCTCTTCACTTGAAGGTACAAAATGCCGGACCTTACACCACCAAAAATTGAAGGCACTACTTTAGCATTCAGTGATAGTGTCAAATATTTAGGAGTTATTCTAGACAGGAAGCTACTCTGGAGTGACAATATAACAGAAAGAGTTAAAAAGGCAACGTGCGCGTTGTTCACTTGCAAGAGAGCAATAGGTGTTTCATGGGGGGTTTCTCCCAGAGTAGTACACTGGATCTACACAGCCATTGTTCGCCCGATTCTACTCTATGGAGTGCTGGTCTGGTGGCCTGCTCTAACTAAGAGTACGTACCTCAAGCAACTACAGAAAGTACAAAGGAGTTCGGAACTTTGCATAACTGGGGCCCTTGGGTCCACCCCGACGGAAGCTCACAACGCTATGCTGTATCTACCACCGCTTGACCTGGTGGCGAAGGAAATATCCGTGATCACAGCTCTGCGAATAAGGGAGACCGGCGTCTGGAAAGACGGACAAAGTGGGCACACCTCAATCTTGGGCAATCACGCTCCGGTTAACATACCACCACATACTGACTACTGCGCGTCAAACAACGTGTTTGTCAGGAACTACGAGGTGACAATACCAACTAAACAAGAATGGAAAAAGAGGCCACATACGGTCCGTGGCGCCATCAACTTTTTCACTGATGGTTCCAAGCTTGAGGGGAAGGTGGGGGGAGGTATTTTTCACCGGATCTGGGACTAGAGATCTCCTTCCGTCTTCCCGACCACTGTAGCGTGTACCAAGCGGAATTGCTGGCAATACACGAGGCGGTGAAAAGCTTGGTGTCTATCCCTCAAAATGGCAAACGGATTTACATCTTCTCAGACAGTCAGGCCGCACTTATAGCCCTGAACTCATGCGTCGACAATGCAAAGTCGTTAACTGAATGTCGCAGATCTCTCAACGAGTTGGCTCAGCACTTCAGTATTAGCCTTATTTGGGTACCTGGACACAGGAATATTGAAGTTAACTGCAGAGCGGACGAGCTGGCCAGACGAGGTACCACCACCCATCTCCTTCCAGGAAACAGTCTGGTAGGCATACCCATGGCCTCTTTTAAATTTAGTGTCAGCACAAATACAATTAATGCAGCAAACAAGCTCTGGACGGGGTTCTCGACTTGCGAGATATCCAGGCTAACCTGGCCTTCTTATAACAAAGGACGTACAAATTCCATGCTGTCCCTCAACAAACCGAATATCTCAACCCTGGTAAGGGTCTTAACAGGGCACTGTCTTATTGGCACGCACGGTGCAAGAATGGGCATAAGGTCGAATGATTATTGTCGCAGCTGCAGATGTACTGAAGAGGAGGAAAGTGTTCAGCATCTGCTGTGCCAATGTCCCGCGCTTAGCAGGCGACGGCTGGCTATCGTCGGCCAACCGTTTCTCGAAAACCTCGCTGAGGTATCAAAAGTAGATATAAAGGCGTTATCCAGGTTCATTGACTCCACGAAGTGGTTCGATCCCCTGCCCTGGGTGTGAGTTGGTTTCTTCCTAGGCGTCGACGGCGGCCCGGCCGCGTGAGTCGACTGGTCCCTTCCAGCCCTCTGGAGATCATTGTAATCGTTTAGAGGTGCTTGTTTAGAGCACCACGCCGAGTGCTCTGATCTCGTTTAGGGATGGCGGATCAGTTGACTATACGTGGTCGGGCGGTTGTTGGCGCTAAGGAAGAACCCTCCGCTCGCACCTCTAAGGCATCTGAGGTTCCCTATGTACAGTCACTTCTCAGAGCAGAAAACCCAGGACATCGCCATGGATCTCTGCGCAGTGGAACCACCCGGGGTTTTACCTCGGCCAAGGACTGTCACTTTCAATGTAACCCTGTTTAGTATGTTTTGTCCCATTCCGAAACTATCATCCTCCCCCCTTGCAGCAGGGCTGCAAGATATTCTATTGTTACGGGCGGGCGTCGAGCCGAACCCCGGACCAAAAGAATGGATATGCAGTGTCTGTTGCAAAAAGATTTATATTAAACGGTCGCATTCTGTGCAATGCTTCTCGTGTAAGAGATGGCTCCATAAATCTGGATGTTCAGGGCTTAACCTTAACACCCACAGACCCCGTACTTTCTTTAGTATTTTCGTGGCCCCTTGTTGTTTGCGCCCTCGGGCGTCCCGCGGTAAGCGCCGTTCAAGCGCACCCCTACCGCCACTTTCTAGTAGCAATACTAATAGTAATAATAATAATATCTTAACGACTAGCAGCACTTCTGCTATACCCGCCACACAAACTCCAGACTCGTCAACATCACGCGCAGCAGCTCAACACTCTTGCTCCCACAGGAGCAGTTTAGACATGAGCAACTCCGAGCACCAGTCTCTCTCTGTTTCTATTACACACCCCCCCCTCCCGTTTAATTTCTCACGTGAGTCAGGATCAACATCTTCTCGCACCTGTCTCTACGTGTACTGTTTGTCGGCAAAGATTATACACGCTCGCGTCATCGGTCAAATGCAATAACTGCTTAGGCCAATGCCAAGTACATTTATGCTCTGGGCTCTCTAACAGGAACCTCTGGACGGATGCGTTCATCGCACCATGCTGTAACACACCTCAACCTACGACGCCAGCCAACCCGGTTACACCGGGTCCACAGCTAACTAGGCTGAGGCACAGCCTTGGCTTTAGCCTACCAACACCTGGGCGAACACATCCGTCTCTCACGCCTATGGTTAACTCGACATCGACCCCACCGGCGCACTTCCAAATCTTACAGCACAACTGTAACGGATTAACTGGTAAGATCGCAGAGATAACTAATTTGATGACGCAATATGACATAAAACTTGCTGCAGTCCAAGAAACCAAGCTCAGTCCTAGGTCGGACCTCATTACCTATGGCGGATATAACATCCACCGGAAAGACCGTCATAGAGTAACAGGAGGTCTGGGAGGTGGTCTAGCGTTCATAACGCACAACTCTGTACAGTATCATCTATTTGATACCGACATCGAAGGAACGGATGATATCTTAGAAAGCCAAGGTATTACTATCCGTACAGGAGATGTCGATCTGCAAATCATTAATATCTACATACCCCCTGTCTCAAGTTGCCCCACCGGCTATCACCCCGACATTAGCCTGCTATTACGAGGAGATAACCGCGTGATCCTGGGCGACTTCAATGCGCACCACGACATGTGGCACTCAAACTTGCCAGCAGACAGTAGGGGGCATGTACTTGCAGAACAAATAGATGATACGGCTTTCTGTACATTGAACGGAGACGCCCCAACGAGAGTATCGGGTAACTGCTATAGTTCGCCAGATATTTCTATCGTAAGTGCAGGACTATTGAACAACACCAATTGGCGACCCATACTCACGTTGGCGTCTGACCATCTCCCAATAGTCATTACTATCGAACGACCGACGGACTTTATTACACCTGAGCATGGTACATATATTAACTTTACCAAGGCGGACTGGGACAGTTTTAAGACATATACGGACGAATCCTTGGCTGCTCTATCCATTCCTACGGACGTACGCAAAGGCGAACGAGACTTCCGCAACATCATTGACTCGGCCTCTAAACGCTTCATTCCTGCGGGTCGAATATCTCAAATAAGACCAAATTTCCCCGCGGAGGCAGCGGCCATGGCTAGAGAAAGAGATGAAGTGCGAAGTCTCAATCCCGCAGACCCCCGTATAAAGGATCTCAACGCGGAAATTCGTAGGTTGGTCGATAAACATAAACTGGCCAAATGGAAACAACACCTAGAGCAATGCAACCTCTCTGATGGTGTTGGCAAATTATGGACTACGGTCAAAGCTCTATCTAATCCAACGCAACACAAGGATAAAGTAGATATTACTTTCGGTGATAGGGTGAAGAAGGACCCTAGGGGATGTGCGAACGCCTTCTGTAGACAATTTGTACTACATTCCCCGCCCGATAGAGCTAAACGTAGAACCATGCGACAGGCGCGTAAATATAAAAACCAAAATACGCCCATTGTCATCACTGCCTCAGAGGTCAAGGAAGCCATCAGACAGGCTAAGCCCTCAAAATCCATCGGCCCCGACGGCATTGCCATGAAGATGCTGAAACATCTAGGTCAGGAGGGACACAAATACTTAGCGGCTCTATTCAGTCTTTCACTGAACACTTTCGTCATTCCTGAAATATGGAAAAAGGCGAGAGTGGTTCCATCACTAAAACCTAGAAAACCGGCAAACATAGGCGATTCATATCGTCCTATATCACTTTTGTCACCGGTAGTGAAGACTCTAGAGTCCATTTTGCTCCCGTATTATACTGCAAATCTGCACCTGGCTAGTCATCAACATGGCTTCCGTAAGCTGCACAGCACCACCACCGCACTCAATGCCATTACAACTCAAATAAATAGCGGCCTAAATCAAAGCCAACCAAATCACAGGACTGTGTTAGTGGCACTTGATCTGTCGAAAGCTTTTGACACAGTCAACCATGCCACTCTCATACAAGATCTGTTTGAGACACAGATACCTGATGGTTTAAAGAGATGGACCGCTAATTATTTGAGTGGACGGCAGGCGTCGGTTAACTTTAGAAACGCAAAATCAAAACCTAGACGTATTAGACAGGGGGTGCCACAGGGTGGTGTCCTATCCCCGACACTGTTTAATTTCTATCTATCGAAGATGCCCCCACCACCAGAGGGCGTCTCCGTCGTTTCATATGCCGACGACTGTACAATAATGGCGACGGGGAAGGGCCCCTATACTGATGAACTCTGTACGAGAATCAATGGTTACCTCTGCGACCTTTCCAGGTTTTTCACTGAGCGAGATCTGACAATATCTCCGACAAAATCAACGGCGACGCTTTTTACGACATGGACGCACCAGGTGAGAAATGAATTAGACATTTTCGTTGATGGCACTAAGCTACCAACTGTCAGCCACCCAAAGTTATTAGGGATGACACTGGATAATACTTTCTCATTTGCTGGTCATGTGTCTGCAATGGTCTCAAAGGTACGTGGTCGCAACAAGATCCTCAAGTCACTTGCCGGCAGTACTTGGGGAAAAGACAAAGAAACGTTGCTGACTACATATAAGGCCATTGGCCGACCAGTCTTTGACTATGCTGCGCCCATATGGTCGCCTAATGTACATAACACCAACTGGACGAAGTTACAAGTCTGCCAAAATACTGCCATCAGAACTGCTACGGGATGTCTCCTCATGTCTTCCGAGTCTCACCTCCATCAGGAGGCAAAACTGCTCAAGCCAGCACATCCAAACCGTCATCTTTTGGACATAGATCCGCCCCCGAGAGACATAAGGAGACATCTCCGTAAGCACTATGATGAGATCCGGCATCATATTACCTTGCCGTTTGATCTGCAGAATCATAAGCGGGCTCTAACCGACATCCACACCGAGTCGGTAGACACTTTTGTCGGATCTCTACCTGTGAATCCCGTTCTGAACAGTCCTCCACCGGATATTGCTGAAGAAGAACGCACCTTACCAAGGGAGACAAGAGTGACCTTGGCACAGCTTAGGTCTTGATATAGTGTAAGGTTAAACTCCTACTTATCCAGACTTAATGATACAATCTTAAATACATGCCCTGCATGTGGTAGGACCCCCCACGATACTCTACATCTCTTCAATTGTTCATCTGAACCTATTCTTCTAACCCTCTGTCCCTCTGGACAAACCCTGTTGAAACTGCACGTTTCCTTGGACTCCCCTTAGAAGAGCTTGATGAAGATCTTCGGAATGATCATACACTCTAGACAGGGCAATGCATTGTTAACAACAACAACAACAACAAGGAAGAACCCTCCGCTCGCACCTCTGAGGCATAGAGGTTGGTAGAGACCGTATAAGGTATCACAACGGGCCTTCTTAATTGGCCTAAGTGTCGGGCAGAGTCCAGGTGCTCTGTCCCGCCCTTGCAACCTAACCTAACCTAAGGAATATGCAAACTAGAAATTGAGTTTAGCTACTTATAGTATTTTCAATAATTTTTGTAAAAAATTTTGCTTTGCCTTTATAATAAAAAGTGCACTTTATGCTTATTGTTTCAGTTTTTAACACTGTACCTGAAATATTATATGCTTTTATAAGTTTTAAGTTTTAAAAACTGTACCGAACTGTACTGTTTAGTATGTTTTGTCCCATTCCGAAACTATCATCCTCCCCCCTTGCAGCAGGGCTGCAAGATATTCTATTGTTACGGGCGGGCGTTGAGCCGAACCCCGGACCAAAAGAATGGATATGCAGTGTCTGTTGCAAAAAGATTTATATTAAACGGTCGCATTCTGTGCAATGCTTCTCGTGTAAGAGATGGCTCCATAAATCTGGATGTTCAGGGCTTAACCTTAACACCCACAGACCCCGTACTTTCTTTAGTATTTTCGTGGCCCCTTGTTGTTTGCGCCCTCGGGCGTCCCGCGGTAAGCGCCGTTCAAGCGCACCCCTACCGCCACTTTCTAGTAGCAATACTAATAGTAATAATAATAATATCTTAACGACTAGCAGCACTTCTGCTATACCCGCCACACAAACTCCAGACTCGTCAACATCACGCGCAGCAGCTCAACACTCTTGCTCCCACAGGAGCAGTTTAGACATGAGCAACTCCGAGCACCAGTCTCTCTCTGTTTCTATTACACACCCCCCCCTCCCGTTTAATTTCTCACGTGAGTCAGGATCAACATCTTCTCGCACCTGTCTCTACGTGTACTGTTTGTCGGCAAAGATTATACACGCTCGCGTCATCGGTCAAATGCAATAACTGCTTAGGCCAATGCCAAGTACATTTATGCTCTGGGCTCTCTAACAGGAACCTCTGGATGGATGCGTTCATCGCACCATGCTGTAACACACCTCAACCTACGACGCCAGCCAACCCGGTTACACCGGGTCCACAGCTAACTAGGCTGAGGCACAGCCTTGGCTTTAGCCTACCAACACCTGGGCGAACACATCCGTCTCTCACGCCTATGGTTAACTCGACATCGACCCCACCGGCGCACTTCCAAATCTTACAGCACAACTGTAACGGATTAACTGGTAAGATCGCAGAGATAACTAATTTGATGACGCAATATGACATAAAACTTGCTGCAGTCCAAGAAACCAAGCTCAGTCCTAGGTCGGACCTCATTACCTATGGCGGATATAACATCCACCGGAAAGACCGTCATAGAGTAACAGGAGGTCTGGGAGGTGGTCTAGCGTTCATAACGCACAACTCTGTACAGTATCATCTATTTGATACCGACATCGAAGGAACGGATGATATCTTAGAAAGCCAAGGTATTACTATCCGTACAGGAGATGTCGATCTGCAAATCATTAATATCTACATACCCCCTGTCTCAAGTTGCCCCACCGGCTATCACCCCGACATTAGCCTGCTATTACGAGGAGATAACCGCGTGATCCTGGGCGACTTCAATGCGCACCACGACATGTGGCACTCAAACTTGCCAGCAGACAGTAGGGGGCATGTACTTGCAGAACAAATAGATGATACGGCTTTCTGTACATTGAACCGAGACGCCCCAACGAGAGTATCGGGTAACTGCTATAGTTCGCCAGATATTTCTATCGTAAGTGCAGGACTATTGAACAACACCAATTGGCGACCCATACTCACGTTGGCGTCTGACCATCTCCCAATAGTCATTACTATCGAACGACCGACGGACTTTATTACACCTGAGCATGGTACATATATTAACTTTACCAAGGCGGACTGGGACAGTTTTAAGACATATACGGACGAATCCTTGGCTGCTCTATCCATTCCTACGGACGTACGCAAAGGCGAACGAGACTTCCGCAACATCATTGACTCGGCCTCTAAACGCTTCATTCCTGCGGGTCGAATATCTCAAATAAGACCAAATTTCCCCGCGGAGGCAGCGGCCATGGCTAGAGAAAGAGATGAAGTGCGAAGTCTCAATCCCGCAGACCCCCGTATAAAGGATCTCAACGCGGAAATTCGTAGGTTGGTCGATAAACATAAACTGGCCAAATGGAAACAACACCTAGAGCAATGCAACCTCTCTGATGGTGTTGGCAAATTATGGACTACGGTCAAAGCTCTATCTAATCCAACGCAACACAAGGATAAAGTAGATATTACTTTCGGTGATAGGGTGAAGAAGGACCCTAGGGGATGTGCGAACGCCTTCTGTAGACAATTTGTACTACATTCCCCGCCCGATAGAGCTAAACGTAGAACCATGCGACAGGCGCGTAAATATAAAAACCAAAATACGCCCATTGTCATCACTGCCTCAGAGGTCAAGGAAGCCATCAGACAGGCTAAGCCCTCAAAATCCATCGGCCCCGACGGCATTGCCATGAAGATGCTGAAACATCTAGGTCAGGAGGGACACAAATACTTAGCGGCTCTATTCAGTCTTTCACTGAACACTTTCGTCATTCCTGAAATATGGAAAAAGGCGAGAGTGGTTCCATCACTAAAACCTAGAAAACCGGCAAACATAGGCGATTCATATCGTCCTATATCACTTTTGTCACCGGTAGTGAAGACTCTAGAGTCCATTTTGCTCCCGTATTATACTGCAAATCTGCACCTGGCTAGTCATCAACATGGCTTCCGTAAGCTGCACAGCACCACCACCGCACTCAATGCCATTACAACTCAAATAAATAGCGGCCTAAATCAAAGCCAACCAAATCACAGGACTGTGTTAGTGGCACTTGATCTGTCGAAAGCTTTTGACACAGTCAACCATGCCACTCTCATACAAGATCTGTTTGAGACACAGATACCTGATGGTTTAAAGAGATGGACCGCTAATTATTTGAGTGGACGGCAGGCGTCGGTTAACTTTAGAAACGCAAAATCAAAACCTAGACGTATTAGACAGGGGGTGCCACAGGGTGGTGTCCTATCCCCGACACTGTTTAATTTCTATCTATCGAAGATGCCCCCACCACCAGAGGGCGTCTCCGTCGTTTCATATGCCGACGACTGTACAATAATGGCGACGGGGAAGGGCCCCTATACTGATGAACTCTGTACGAGAATCAATGGTTACCTCTGCGACCTTTCCAGGTTTTTCACTGAGCGAGATCTGACAATATCTCCGACAAAATCAACGGCGACGCTTTTTACGACATGGACGCACCAGGTGAGAAATGAATTAGACATTTTCGTTGATGGCACTAAGCTACCAACTGTCAGCCACCCAAAGTTATTAGGGATGACACTGGATAATACTTTCTCATTTGCTGGTCATGTGTCTGCAATGGTCTCAAAGGTACGTGGTCGCAACAAGATCCTCAAGTCACTTGCCGGCAGTACTTGGGGAAAAGACAAAGAAACGTTGCTGACTACATATAAGGCCATTGGCCGACCAGTCTTTGACTATGCTGCGCCCATATGGTCGCCTAATGTACATAACACCAACTGGACGAAGTTACAAGTCTGCCAAAATACTGCCATCAGAACTGCTACGGGATGTCTCCTCATGTCTTCCGAGTCTCACCTCCATCAGGAGGCAAAACTGCTCAAGCCAGCACATCCAAACCGTCATCTTTTGGACATAGATCCGCCCCCGAGAGACATAAGGAGACATCTCCGTAAGCACTATGATGAGATCCGGCATCATATTACCTTGCCGTTTGATCTGCAGAATCATAAGCGGGCTCTAACCGACATCCACACCGAGTCGGTAGACACTTTTGTCGGATCTCTACCTGTGAATCCCGTTCTGAACAGTCCTCCACCGGATATTGCTGAAGAAGAACGCACCTTACCAAGGGAGACAAGAGTGACCTTGGCACAGCTTAGGTCTTGATATAGTGTAAGGTTAAACTCCTACTTATCCAGACTTAATGATACAATCTTAAATACATGCCCTGCATGTGGTAGGACCCCCCACGATACTCTACATCTCTTCAATTGTTCATCTGAACCTATTCTTCTAACCCTCTGTCCCTCTGGACAAACCCTGTTGAAACTGCACGTTTCCTTGGACTCCCCTTAGAAGAGCTTGATGAAGATCTTCGGAATGATCATACACTCTAGACAGGGCAATGCATTGTTAACAACAACAACAACAACAACAAGGAAGAACCCTCCGCTCGCACCTCTGAGGCATAGAGGTTGGTAGAGACCGTATAAGGTATCACAACGGGCCTTCTTAATTGGCCTAAGTGTCGGGCAGAGTCCAGGTGCTCTGTCCCGCCCTTGCAACCTAACCTAACCTAAGGAATATGCAAACTAGAAATTGAGTTTAGCTACTTATAGTATTTTCAATAATTTTTGTAAAAAATTTTGCTTTGCCTTTATAATAAAAAGTGCACTTTATGCTTATTGTTTCAGTTTTTAACACTGTACCTGAAATATTATATGCTTTTATAAGTTTTAAGTTTTAAAAACTGTACCGACTTTTATGTAATCATTGTTGCACTATAAAAGACCAACCAGGATCTTATTGTGCTAATATTGTCAATAAATGAATGAATGAATGAATGAAAGGATTTATTGGAGATAATCTCCGTGTGTGTATCCATAGCATTACGCATTTCGACAGTAGTCTGATAAGGCTTCTCGCCACATAAGGCAGCTGGATTCATAAGCCAATTCACTGCAGCTATTGAGCACATAGCAGATACATTTTAGCGACGAAAATCCTAATAGGCCGTGATGTATTTATGTTATGATGTGACAATTCTAATAGGCCGTGATGAAAATCCTAATAGGCCGTGATGTATTTATGTAATGATGTGACATTTCTAATAGGCCGTGATGAAAATCCTAATAGGCCGTGATGTATTTATGTTATGATGTCACAAATCTAATAGTCCGTGATGTTAATCCTAATATTCCGTGATGTATTTGTAGGGTTTATTATACTTTATTTGTTTTATAACTTTGTTCATTTTATACTTGTTATTTTTAAATATTTTTAATCATTATATTTCATTGTAAATGAAAATTTCTGAAGTAATTAAAAATGGTTTTCAGTTGTTGATATTTAAAAAAAAAATAAAGATATCAAAAAAATCAAATTTATTAAATATAGTTCATATACTATATATTGGCGATCCTACCACGGACTTAAGAAGCGTTCACATTACCCGACGCGATACATTATCGTGTTTACATATGTACATATGTACTTATGTATCAAATAGACATAATCCGAACTTTTCCATTGAAATTTAATTCTAAAAGTGCATTAATGAAAATTATACTAAATCTAAAATATTAAATTATAAAATATAGACTTAAATCTTAAATCATCATCTACATATATATTACTAAAATCTACTAAAAGAAAAATTTTCAATATCGGAACAAAATTTCATCGAACCTAATCAAAAGCTATAATATTCAGATATTCATACTAAGTGCATAAATAAATATTAAATAACAACTATCTACCAACAATTAAATACTTGAGTGATATCACAACATCAAGAAATTCAACAACTTTAACGACAACAATAAGTTCAACAACTATAACAACAGAAACATCAGTTATAATAATCAACTTCAAATTTCTTATTATATTGGATTGAATGCTAAACATTAAATAATTACATCAACTACAATCAAAATTAATTCAATAACAACCTCAATTCCAATTTGAAAGAGCAGTATAAATCGTGGCATTAATTTATCAACAATCAACCCTGCTTAATTGAAAATTTTGGTATTTTATAAAAATTTATACTTTTTCTGCTCCTTTTTCTAAATCTAATATGTAAGTAATTAATTATTAAATATTGATATAATTTATTTTCATATAATTTTAACCAACAAAAATTTCAATATACATATTTAAATTACATTAATTACATATATATATATATAAATTCGTTTTAAACATTTAATTAATTAATTTTTTTTATTTTATTTTTTTAATTTTTTTTTTACATAAATCTGTTTATTATTGCTTTACTGTAAACTCTCTTTCCAGGGAATTTTAATCATTTCTATTTGTTTCCTTTTTCAAAATGCTTAATCGTTCCCCTGTTCGTACTCGCAATTTTACAATTTCAGAAAATCAAAACAACAACAACATACACAATACACAAAGTGACACTAACACAAACATGATTGAAAACAATAATACAAACAACATAACTACATTTGGAGATAACTTTAGGGCAAATCAAACTAAAACTATTAAATTGCCTCAATTTTGGGAAGAATGTCCAGAAGCATGGTTTGTTCTTGTTGAAGGACAATTTGAAATAAATAATATTACAGACGATAATATTAAATTTCAAAACGTTCTTGTTGCCCTTCAACGAGAAACAATAACTAAAATTATAGACATTATCAATCCACCTCCTACCATTAACAAATTTGAGACTATCAAGAAAGCTCTTTGTGAAAGATTTTCTCTCAGTGAAGAAAAGAGACTTGAAAGATTATTTTCTCATATGGAACTTGGTGATCGTTCACCATCCGAACTTTTTCGTTATATGAAATCTTTAATAGGCTCAAATTCAATAGTTAGTCGTGAATTACTTTTTAAATTGTGGGTTAGAAAATTGCCACAACAAATTCAAATTCACCTAACTTCGACAGGAAATTCAAATATAGACGAAGTTATTATTTTAGCTGACAAAATTTTCGATTTACTTAATAAATCAGATTCCTCAAAATCTTCTGTTGCCAGTATCAACAACAATTCTTTAGAACATTGTATTAAATCTTTGACAGAATTAACTTCAGCAATTTTTCAAAATTTAAATAAAATTAGTACTGATATCAATGAATTGCGAATCAGACCTAGATCAAAAGAAAGAGAAAGACCTAGATCTAGATCCCCAAGCAATTCCTATAGAAGAAACTTCAATTCATCGAATATTTGTTGGTATCACAGAAAATTTAGGAATAATGCCTTCAAATGTATACCACCTTGCAACTTTAATCAAATTAACAATAGAAATTCAGAAGAAAATTTAAATTGAATCGTTCCATTATGACGGTGACGGATAATGGAAATACTCCTAAACCAACCCGTCGCCTATTTGTTTTCGCTAGATTTAATAAACTTAATTTTCTAATTGATACTGGTGCAGTAGTATCAGTGATCCCATTTTCTAAATTCAAAAATTATAAACGAGATTCAGATCTTAAATTATCGGCTGCTAATGGTTCTTCAATCGAAACTTTTGGAACAAAACTTTTTAAAATTGATCTTGGTTTACGAAGAGATTTCGAATTTCCTTTTATTATTGCAAATATTACTACACCCATATTAGGCGCAAATTTTTTAGAAAAATTCGGAATTACAGTTAACATTAAAGATAGAGAAATTTTAGACTCGACTACTAAATTAAGAGTTTCTGGATCAACCGATTTTTGCGATATTTTCTCCCTTAAGATTCCAATTATAGAAAACAAATTTTCTCAATTACTAAAAGAATTTCCTTCTATTACCTGTGAACCAGATTACACCAAAGAGGTGAAACACCATACGGTTCACAGGATTGAAACAAAAGGAGTACTTCCATTTTCAAAACCACGACGTCTTGATCCAATTAAACTTAAAATCGCAAAAACAGAGTTTGAATTTTTAATTAAAACAGGGATATGTAGACCATCAAGTTCTCCAATTGCTTCTCCTCTTCATCTCGTTCTAAAAAAAGAACCAAATGATTGGAGACCTTGTGGAGATTATAGAAGATTAAATTTTATAACTACACCGGATCGATATCCCTTACCACATATTCACGATTTAACTATCGATTTAAAAAACAAACAAATTTTTTCCAAAATCGATCTTGTTCGGGCTTATCACCAAATACCCATGGCAGAAGAAGATATACACAAAACTGCGATAACTACTCCATTTGGAATGTTTGAGTTTGTTCGCATGCCTTTTGGTTTACGTAATAGTGCTCAAACATTTCAACGCTTTATTAATGAAGTATTTTCTGACTTTGATTTTGTATTCACTTATATAGATGATATTTTAATTGCGAGTGATAATGAAAGCCAACATTTCGAACATTTAAAATTGATATTTAAAAGACTTGAAGAATATAATTTAAATATTAAACCATCTAAATGCATTTTCGGCATAGATAAATTAGACTTCTTAAGTTATGAAATTTCTTGTGAAGGTATTAAACCCTCTTTAGAAAGAATTCAAACAATAACTAATTTTGAAAGACCCACTTCTATCAATAAATTACAAAAAGTTTTAGGCATGGTCAATTATTACCATCGCTATGTTAAAATGTTAGCAGCAGAACTCAGTCCTCTACATGAAATGTTAACATTTTCTATTAAAAATAAACTTAAAGAATTAAATTGGACAGATAAAACTACAATCGCGTTCGAAAATGTTAAAACACTTTTTGCTAAAAATACTTTGCTTACTCATTTTGACAAAAATGGTATTTTGTCATTAGCAGTAGATGCATCAAATGTTGCAATAGGAGCTGTCTTGCAACAGAAAACTAACAATTTATTGGAACCTTTGGCATATTTTTCAAGAAAATTAACCCCAACTGAAATTAACTATTCTACTTTCGATAGAGAACTTTTAGCAATTTATAATTCTGTTAAACATTTCAAACATTTTCTTGAAGGTAGAACATTTATCATTTATACCGACCATAAGCCTTTAACCCATGTTCTAAATTCTAAAGTAGATAGATCTCCTCGTCAAATACGTCATCTTGAATATATTGCACAATTCACTAATGATATACAATATATACGTGGAAAAGACAACATAGTTGCCGACACACTTTCCCGTATTCCAGAAGTAAATTCAATTTCAACTCAAGATATTAATTTTGAAACTTTATTCAAAGAACAGCAAACAGATAAAATGTTACAAGAAATTATTTCTGATCCAAATTCTAAAAGTAATTTAAAAGAAGTCAATATTCCAATCATAAATTTAAATATTTGGTGTGATGTTTCACACCAATCATTTAGGCCATATGTCCCACTTTCTATGAGAAGAATTATATTTGACAAAATTCACTGTCTATCTCATCCAAGCATTCGTACTACTAGAAAATTGATTCAAACAAAGTATTTTTGGCCTAGTATGCGTAAAGAAATTAATGAATGGACATCATCTTGTATTAATTGCCAGAAATCCAAAATTACGAGAAATACAAAAACTCCAATTCAAAAAATTTCAATACCTTCTGGTCGTTTTGAGCATATTCACATGGATATTGTCGGTCCTCTTCCTATATCAAGAGATTACCGTTATCTTCTAACTATCATTGATAGACATACTCGTTGGCCTGAAGCGTATCCCCTTAAAGATATTTTAGCTAGTACAATAGGAACTACTTTCGTCCAAAATTATGTGCCAAGATTCAGTATCCCACTAAATATTACAGTAGACCAAGGTTCCCAATTTACTTCGAAAATTTTTAGTGAATTAACCAAATTATTAGGGGCACATAAAATTCATACTTCACCATATCATCCACAAGCAAACGGTATGATAGAACGTTTTCATAGAACACTTAAAACAGCTATTGTAGCTTCAAATGATTCTACTCATTGGTCTGAAATTTTACCATTGATTCTTCTTGGCTTACGAACATCAATTAAAGATGATTTAAAATGCTCTTCTGCAGAACTTGTGTATGGACAAACACTTCGACTGCCTGGTGAATTAGTTGTTTCCAATAATAATAATGAAAATAATTCTTCAAACGAAATTCTTCAAAAATTAAGACAACATTTTTCTCTTATTCGTTCCAAAGTTTTCCATCATAACAAAGAAAATTATTTTGTTCCTAAAAATCTAGATAGTTGTGACTATGTTTTTGTCAAAGTTCTTCATAAATCTAACTTAGAAGCACCTTATGAAGGACCATTCAAAGTTATCTCAAAACACAATAAGACATTTAAAATACAATATGGAAACATTGTTAAAACTTTTTCAATTGATTTACTTAAACCAGCAAACACTATTACTAAACCACTTTCCAACTCAAATACATTAGAAAACAAGAAAACTAAAAGAGTTACTTTTAATATTAATTAATTGTTTTTACATATATTTTCGTTTCACTGGAGGGGGAGTATATCGTTACCTTAATTCACAAAGGCCCTAATTGACACATTTTTCGAAAATGACTTTTTTACATATTTAAGTATAATATAGTTAAATACACACTCACATCAAATTTCAAGCAATTACTAACAGTAATAACGGAGATATTCCAAATTTACAAAGCTATATTTACATGCGTTCAATGTAAAAAAATTTTTGTTTTTTGCTTCTCCTGTAAAATTTGTTTTATGTCAGTTAGGGCCTTTGTGAATTAAGGTGACGATATGTAGGGTTTATTATACTTTATTTGTTTTATAACTTTGTTCATTTTATACTTGTTATTTTTAAATATTTTTAATCATTATATTTTATTGTAAATGAAAATTTCTGAAGTAATTAAAAATGGTTTTCAGTTGTTGATATTTAAAAAAAAAATAAAGATATCAAAAAAATCAAATTTATTAAATATAGTTCATATACTATAGTATTTATGTTATGATGTGACAATTCTAATAGCCCGTGATGAAAATCCTAATAGGCCGTTGTTGTTGTTGTTGTTGTTGTTGTTGTTGTTGTTGTTGTTGTTGTTGTTAACAATGCATTGCTCTCTAGAGTGTATGATCATTCCGAAGATCTCATCAAGCTCTTCTAAGGGGAGTCCAAGGGAACGTGCAGTTTCAACATGGTTTTCCAGAGGGATAGAGGGGTTGGAAGAGTAGGTTCAGATGAACAATTGAAGAGATGTAGAGTATCATGGGGGGCCTACCACATGCAGGGCATGTATTTGAGATTGTATCATTCAGTCTGGATAAGTAGGAGTTTAACCTCACACTGTATCCAGACCTAAGCTGTGCCAAGGTGACTCTTGTCTCCCTTGGTAAGGTGCGTTCCTCTTCAGCAATATCCGGTGGAGTACTGTGTGTGGATGTCGGTTAGAGCCCGCTTATGATTCTGCAGATCAAACGGCAAGGTAATATGATGCCGGATCTCGTCATAATGCTTACGGAGATGTTTCCTTATGTATCTCGGGGGCGGATCTGTGTCCAAAAGATGACGGTTTGGATGTGCTGGCTTGTGGAAGTTCAGAAGGAATTGCCTGCTCAGCATTTCCGCGTGCTCTTTTACATTGAGCTGTTTAGCCTCCTCATGGAGGTGAGACTCGGGAGGCATGAGGAGACATCCCGTAGCAGTTCTGATGGCAGTATTTTGGCAGACCTGTAACTTCGTCCAGTAGGGGTTATGCACATTAGGCGACCATATGGGTGCGGCATAGTCAAAGACTGGTCGGCCAATGGCCTTATATGTAGTCAGCAACGTTTCTTTGTCTTTTCCCCAAGTACTGCCGGCAAGTGACTTAAGGATCTTGTCGCGACCACGTACCTTTGAGACCATTGCAGACACATGACCAGCAGATGAGAAAGTATTATCCAGTGTCACCCCTAATAACTTTGGATGGCTGACAGTTGGTAGCTTAGTGCCATCAACGAAAATGTCTAATTCATTTCTCACCTGCTGCGTCCATGTCGTGAAAAGCGTCGCCGTGGATTTAGTCGGAGATATCGTCAGATCTCGCTCAGTGAAAAACCTGGAAAGGTGGCAGAGGTAACCGTTGATTTTCGCACAGAGTTCATCAGTATAGGGGCCCTTCCCCGTCGCCATTATTGTACATTGATGTGACAATTCTAATAGGCCGTGATGTATTTATGTTATGATGTGACAATTCTTACGGTGTCAACATCACGCAGGCATTTGACGAAGAACTTAAACACCTACTTCAGCTAAATGACACCTCACTTAGGTTTCAAAAACTAACCTTCGGGCTCGACGGACAAACTGTTTACTGTGATGTATCCACCAACAACATCCGCCCATTCGTTCCATTTAAATTACGTCGCAAGGTATATGAAGCGCTCCATAACTTGGCAGATCCTAGCGATAGGGCCACGGTCAAAATCATCGCTCAACGATATGTCTGGCCGTCAATGAACAAGGACGTTACCCAGTGGGCAAGAGACTGCATCCCTTGTCAACGTTCCAAAATTGGACGCCACGTTCACCCAACACCTTCAGTATTCCCAGAACCCGACGAGAGATTTGACCATATTCACCTGGATTTGGTTGGGCCATTGCCAGAGTCGCAAGGGTTCAGGAATTGCCTTACAGCGATTGACCGTTTCACTAAGTGGCCAGAAGCCATTCCGATTAGAGACATTACAGCCAAAACCGTCGCCTGCGAATTTTCCCACATTGGATATCACGCTTTGGATGCCCCAAGTTACTAACTACAGCGAAGCTTCTAATGGCCTAGTCGAAAGATGGCAGCGCACATTTAAGGCCGCTATACCAAATTCCACAGTGGACGATAGCACTACCAACCGTTCTCCTAGGCCTCAGAACATGCTACAAGAAAGACCTCAAAGCATCACCAGCAGAGTACCTGTATAGATCTACATTGAAAGTACCGGGTGAGTTTTTCACGAACACCGATCCACCAATAGGCCCACACAATTTTCTAGACGAATTCCGTTCGCATATGCGCAAAATCAGACCCGACAGCGCATCACAACAAACAGAAGACATTTTGCATCAAAGTTATCACAATCGACGTAAATGGACGAGAGGTCAATGTAAATATGATCGCATCAAACCCGCGTATTTAGCTACCGACGATATTTTTGGAAACGTGCCACAAAGACGAGCGTTGGTCCAATCCAGTATACCACTGCAACCAGCACCATCAACGAGCCTACCCTTCAGCAGCAAGCGGTTAGATATGCACTAGAAATAAATTCGACTTCAAGAAGCCCTCATTTAGGGGGGAGTAGTGTGGGAACACCCTGTACAATCCAATGTGGCAACATCTATTCTTACTTTGAATTTTTATTAATTCCTTTTTATGATCGTGATTCGTAGTTTTGTAGCTTTGGCTTTTGAACGAGCTTTCTGCTACCTGAAAATTTATAACTTTTGCTACTCTAGAAAAGTAAAGACGCATTTTATTTTTAACTCTGTAATATTCACTTAAATTTATTAAATAAAACATATACATTGTTGTATGAATATATATGTGTGGCAAGTTCATGCCCCCATAGTACAACAACAAGAAACATAAATATCGCGTATCTAACTTCTTAGCGTCACTTGGGAGCACGGTTCCCACTCCAAAACAAAACTGTGGACCAATAATGTGGAGAAAAGGACCAAAACGAGAAATGTTCTTGTTGTTGTAGCGAGGTGTAGCCCTGCCTAAATGTCAGACAGGGTCACCCCGAGTGTATTGCTCTTGGTCGGGTCGATATAAGAAAACGGCCCGGGTCGTTTCGGCACGATGGGTACAGCACAAGTACTGGTACCGTTCTCGTAGAACCGACAATACAAGAAACTAGCCGTGTAGGCTATGTAGGTCATTTAGCGTTACCCAGGGTGCACCAACTGGGAGGCGACCTACTTTTACACCCCACCAAAACGAGAAATAGTGGACCAAACTGAATTTATTATTGTTTTAATTAGTATATAAAATAGCTCACCCTTTATATATATCGTCGTCGGTAGCCAGAAACATGAATGTACCATTTTATCGAACTTTAGTCATTTAGTCCTCTTGATTAACTATTTAATGATATATGTTATATAAACATCTTGAATGAAATGATAATTCAAAAAAAGTATTTATTTTTCGAAAACAATCAACTTTTAAACTAAATTTAGATTTTGGGACATGAAAGCTTCTGGCAAGGAGCGACGTTATCTAATATTTTCAGTAATACAACGAAGGTGATTATGAATTTCATAATAAACCCAAAAGAACCAAAATTGTTGTGTACATTAAAAAATGCACCCAATAACTTTTTTTTTTGAAATTTTTGGAAAATATTCAATTTCTTGTTAAATATCGTTAGCTTAATTCACAAAGGCAGTAATTCACAGTGTTGCCAGGTTAGCCTTTTCGAGGCTAGATTTACCTTTTTTTTCCTTTAGCCTCATAATTTTCGGTTTAGCTTCGTGGCTTTTTTACTCAAAATGTTACTTGTACTAATTTGTATTTAGTTTTTTGGTATTACCACTCAGTAATGAAGAGGTTGGACGAATTTTTAGTGCCATGAACATTTTAAACTAATTCTATGGATACACACACACGGATATTATCTCAAATAAATCTTTATTCAGATCCAAATTTTACCCAGATACACACAACATTGACGATTAACACCATTGAAGATTATTATTTTGGTTGTTTTCCACCTTATCTACACAATAGCGCGAGATTTATCTGTGACAGTAGCGGTCATATCGTAATTTAGGTTGTATTTCTTGCAGTGTTATCTGACGAGTGTTGTGTTAATCGTCTTCATCTTTGGGAATTTATAATGAAGATTATGCTCAAGTTAATTCCCAAAAACGGATTTAATTCGGAATTTGCGCTAATGTATCAGCCCTATAAGCTAAGGAACAGATTAAAAACCAAAATGCTTCATTCGCTGCTATAATTAGATGTTCATTAAAACGCGTATCCAAATGCTGTGATGATTTTGAAATTTCTGATGATCTCACCTCTATGGTAAATGCGCGATATTATACGAAACCTCAAGCTCTTCTCGTTCATCAGACGAAGATGATATTATATAATTAATTAGTTTGGAGTGATGTTTTGTTCTATATACATATAAGTATTTCTTTAAAAAACAAAGTCATGTACTAGTCAAGAAAATGTGCCTGATATGTGTTCATACGTTAATAGTTCCTTTAAGTAATGTTTATAGTTTTTATATGCAAATGAACAAAACTTAAATAAATAAAATTTGAATAAATTTCTTTAAAAAAATGCTGACTTTTTTTAGCTTCTGTTTTTTTTAGTTTCAGCCTTTTCTAATTTTTTTTTTTGGCAATCTAGCTGCGTTTTTCTTTACGACCTGGCAACACTGCTAACTGACACAAAAATGTTTTTACAGGAGAAGCAAAAAACCAAAATTTGTTTACATTGAACGCATGCAAATACAGCTTGGTAAATATATCTCCGTTATAACTGCTAGAACCTCCTTAAAAATTGTAGTGAGTGTGTATTTTACTATATCATACTTAAATATGTTAAAGAAATCATTTTCGAAAAATGTCAATTAAGGCTTGGTTTCCTCGAAAAGCGGTGCCGCTATGTAACGTTCGCTATATAGCTGTAGCTATGCTCATTAGCAGCACCGCTTTTCTGTAAACTTACATGTAAGTTGCGGTGACTTCAATCCATTTGAAATTGAAAATTCGCGGCCACTTTTCTTTTTTTCTATTCTATATTTTTAAAATATTTGTTTTGAAAACAATTAATTGTTGTTTTTGTAAACGAATTTGAAGAATTTTATTGAATTGACACCGCTATGACAATGACGGTGGGAAAAAACGTTGACGAAAAATTGACACCGTCATGACGGACGCTATATTACATTACGGTGAACTTCACCGTCTTCTTACTTTAAGGCTTGGTTTCCTCGAAAAGCGGTGCCGCTATGTAACTTTCGCTATATAGCGGCAGCTATGCTCACCGTCATTAGCAGCACCGCTTTTCTGTAAACTTACATGCAAGTAGCGGTGACTTCAATCCATTCGAAATTGTAAATTTTCGGCCACTTTTCTTGTTTTTCTCTTTTATATTTTTAAAATATTTGTTTTGAAAACAATTAATTGTTGTTAAACGAATTTGAAGAATTTTATTGAATTGACACCGCTATGACAATGACGGTGAGAAAAAACGTTGACGAAAAATTGCCACCGTCATGACGGACGCTATATTACATTACGGTGAACTTCACCGTCTTCTTACTTTACACTCAATTACTTTTACATGGCAGTATTTTTGACAACGTACTTCACCGCTATGTAACGGACGCTATATAGCGTCACCGCTTTCGAGGAAACCAGCCCTTAAGGGCCTTGTGAATTAAGGTAACTATATGTATATCAAATAGATTCGACAGATTCGATTTGTGAATTAAGGTAACGATATGTATATAAAAAAGATTCGACAAGATTGGATTTTACACAAACTTGGAGTTCCCTAAATGTTTTATTTACTTTAAGGGCCGATTTCACCGTGGCTGGTTAACTTACGCTTCACAGATTTCCAATTTTTATTTTGAACGTTGGTGAGTTAACCTGTGGTCAGATATGAGAATAAAGTAAAAATTCTAGTAAATAACTTAAATAAAATTGCGAATCCATAGTTAACTGTGAAACTTAAGTTAACCTGCCTCTGTGAAATCGGGTCTAAGGGGCATAATCGTGAACAGATACTTCGACCTACGAAATTTTTCGAGATAATTAGTCTAAGGGCCGTTTTCTCGAGTTCCCGTTAACGTCAAAGTTCATTGTGAATTTAACAGCCATTTCATTAGCCCTTTTTACATTAGGATGAACTGGGTCTGGATTCTCTAACTGTGAGTTTTGAAATAAAATTTTTTTTATCATTTAAAATGTATGGGAAAAATGTGTACATTTCAAGACAGTTAGAGAATCCAGGCCCTGGCCTATACATTTATAGTGAACGTTAAAGTTGTTTGCTCAGGATGGCAATTGTTGTCAGTATTGGCTGTATCACCAAAAAGCTCTGTGCTCTTAAATCCTACCACGCACTAATATTTGTGCACACGGACAAACCGGTTAAAATCGTTCAAAAAAGAACCAAATCTGAAAAAAGTGGACCAGTGGACCAAACATTAAAAAAAGGACCAATTTTGGTACAAAATGGACCAAAACAGCCACCGTGCTTGGGAGGTTACTCCGTTACTTAGTTACTCCATGTCGCATAAGTGCCGGTAGATATTGTTGAATTTCTATGTAAATATCAGACAATGCCTTGGCCTAGAGCGTGATCGCCTGGTTTGCATAGGGTTAGGGTTCGAGTCCCGGTAAAACGAATTTTTTAAATTTGTCCCCCAGACGACACTTATAAGTCACTTTTCGAAGGGTCGCATAAGGACCGTACGGACGTCTCGTATACGGGGAAGAGTTTTTCCCGAAGGAAGATTAGAAAAAGATGAAACAACCACAACTTCCGCGATGAAATTCAACTTCTTGAAGTAATTTCGCTCATATAGGGTTTTATACGAAACTAGCTGACCCGGCAGACGTTGTCCTGCCACAAATTTTTTTCCCTGCATGTTTCTCTAACCCGATCCCTACATCTATTTTAATCCATATCCCTATCTCCTTCGTATAGGAAGAACCACGCCCCCTCTTTCGTTATCCCCAGTTTTTTTTTGAAGGTGGTAGGGATCGATCTCATCTAACCTCTTACCACCTTTGAGTGGTCTAACATAAGTACTTCCAGAGATATGGACTATGAAGTATTTCATTCGTATGGGAGGTGCCCCACCCCCTTTTTCGTTATCCCCAGTTTTTTTTGGAGGTGCTAGGGATCGATCTCATCTAACCTCTTACCATGTTTGAGTGGTCTAACATAAGTACTTCCAGAGATATGGACTATGAAGTATTTCATTCGTATGGGAGGTACCACGCCCCCTTTTCCGTTATCCCCAGTTTTTTCGGAGGTGGTAGGGATCGATCTCATATAACCCCTTACCAAATTTCAGTGGTCTAACATAAGTACTTCCAGAGATATCGACTGTGAAGTATTTCATTTGTATGGGAGGTGCCACGCCCCATTTTTCGTTATCCCCAGTTTTTTTGAGGTGGTAGATATCGATCTCATCTAACCTCTTACCACGTTTGAGTGGTCTATCAAAAGTACTTCCAGAGATATGCACTATGAAGTATTTCATTCGTAAGGGAGGTGCCACGCCCCCTTTTAGGTTAACCCCCAGTTTTATGGGTGAGAATGCAATGCACCCCTGCGCTATCTTCAAGCGTGGTGAAATTGCATGAAGGGGTTAACAGGTGTTATCGCCCATGCTGGCACCTGTGTGTGAAAGAGAAAATAATGACCGATATCAACGAACGTCTGACACCGGCCATCGTGCGAGCGTTGATATCGGCCATTACAATTCCGGACATCGAAGTGGCAGTTCATTTTTATTGAAAATTAAATAAAACAAATAGTAAATTAAAACAAGTTAAGTTGCTGGTTTTATTATTTGGAAAATTATCCTTAACTGACTGGAGAGGAAGCTCCTCCACTTATTGAAGGCCAATTCATCCATCGGCGTTAATTATTTTCACCAGCCGTAAGTAAGGCTCATCAGCACATACAGCGGAGCACCCCCAAAGTAGGTACCCCAATATGGCGAGCGCAAGGCAGGGGCCTCAAATCATATGACAAAGGTTTAGTGGCGGTGAGTAGAGTCTTAAGTGGTGTGTGCAAAATATGAACTAATACAAATTAAGAATATTAAAAACTAACCGTTCCATAATACAATTTAACTAATTTAAAACTGAGATAACAAAATGATGAGCGTAAATACATAATACAAAAAAACTAAAAGATGCAGAAATAATAATTGAACCAACATTTGTAATAAGAGCAACTAAAATCGATGGAAAAAATTTTTAAATATGTACAAATATAATAAAAGTAAATAAATTTTGCAGAAATAATACTCAAATAAATAGTTTGCATTCAAAATTGTCATTTAAATCAATAATAAAGTAAATCAATAGTTTTTTGTAACAATAGATCTCGCCTTTTGTAAACCGTTTGGATTATTAATTAAATTCATTTTACTTTTGTACAAAACTTAAATACAAAAATACACTTAAAGAAATTTGTTTGAAATTGCATGATCCTCTAGTTCCAATTGCATGCTATATCCCAAATTTTTTTTTTGCATGAATTTCAGCGGGTTACAGTGGATACACTACACACAATGGACAATTTCAACAATCGGGTAAAGTTTTTTTGTATTTTTTGGATTTTTAAAAGCGGTTGTGAAATCTGGTGAATTCATCATCATCATCATCATCATTTATTGGCGCTTAACCGCCTAAGCGATTTTGGCCGTTTCGTATCAAAGCACGCCAGTCATTCCTTTTTAGCGATAACGGACGCCAATTGGAAACCCCAAGGGAGTTCAAGTCATCCTCCACCTGTTGTTTCCATCTCAGTCGAGGCCTCCCCCTTCCTCTGCTGCCGAATTCAGGCGACGAAAGGAAAACCTTCTGTGCTGGAGCTTCTTTGTCCATTCGCATAACATGGCCCAGCCAGCGGAGTCTTTGGGCTTTAATTCGCTGGACTATGGTCAGATCTGCGTAGAGCTCGTACAGCTCATCGTTAAATTTCCTTCTATACTCGCCGTTGGCATCACGGGAAGGACCATAAATCTTCCGGAGAACTTTTCTCTCAAATACTCCAAGGGCCATCTCATCTTCTCTTGACATTGTCCATGAATCTGAGCCATACATCAGGACAGGTATGATGAGAGACTTATAGAGCGTGATCTTTGTTCTTCGAGAGAGGACTTTACTTCTCAATTGCCTACTCAGTCCAAAGTAGCACTTGTTGGCAAGAGTGATTCTCCGCTGGATTTCTATACTGATATTATTTTCGGTGTTGATACTGGTTCCCAAATAGACGAAGTCCCTCACAGTTTCAAATTTGTAACTATCAACAGTGACATGGCTGCCAAGGCGCAGGTGCGCCGATTCTTTCTTTGATGACAGCAAATACTTCGTCTTGCCCTCGTTCACGGCAAGACCCACTTTTTTCGCTTCCTTATCCAGTCCAGAGAAGGCAGCGCTTACGGCGCGGTTGTTAAGGCCAATGATATCAATATCATCGGCATACGCCAGCAATTGCACGCTCTTGTAAAAGATTGTACCATTGCGGTTTAGCTCTGCTGCTCGAATTATCTTCTCCAGCATCAGATTGAAGAAATCGCACGAAAGGGAGTCGCCCTGTCTGAAGCCTCGTTTAGTTTCAAATGGCTCAGAGAGGTCCTTCCCGATTCTGACGGAGCTGTTGGTATTGCTCAACGTCATTTGACAAAGCCGTATAAGCTTTGCAGGGAAGTCAAATTCAGACATGGCGGCATACAGGCAACTCCGTTTTACGCTGTCAAAAGCGGCTTTAAAATCGACAAAGAGATGGTGAGTGTCGATTCTCTTATCATGGGTCTTCTCCAGGATTTGGCGTATCGTGAAAATCTGTACGATGGTAGACTTACCAGGTCAAAAGCCACACTGATAAGGTCCAATCAGTTTGTCTACGATGGGCTTCAGCCTTTCACACAACACGCTAGAAAGAACCTTATATGCGATATTAAGAAGACTAATTCCGCGGTAGTTGGTGCGGTTAGCGGGATCGCCTTTCTTGTGGATTGGGCAAAGCACACTTAAATTCCAATCCGGAGGCATGCATTCGTCTGACCATATTCTGCATAAGAGCTGATGCATGCTTTTTACCAGCTCTTCGCCTCCGCGTTTGAACAGCTCGGCGGGTAGTCCGTCTTTTCCAGGCGCTTTGTTGTTTTTGAGCCGGGATATAGCTATCCTCACTTCATCATAGTCAGGTGGTGGGACGACTTTTCCATCGTCAGGGATTGGGGTATCGGGTTCGACGTCTCCCTCGCAATTTAGCAGTGAGGAGAAGTGCTCCCTCCATAATTTAAGTACACTTTGTACGTCGGTTACTAGGTCGCCATTATTGTCCTTACAGGAGCTTGCCCCGGTCTTAAAACCTTCCGTCATCCGCCGGATCTTTTCATAGAATTTTCGGCCTCACTTTTCTTTTTTCTGAAAAGGCGTCTCTCTTCCTTCTTTGCCTCACGATATTGTTGCCATACACTGCGGGTTGCGCCCGTTCGCAACGTCTCCTTGTAGGCAGCGTCCTTTTTTTCGAGGCAGTTTTGCATTCCTCATCGTACCAGTTGTTCTTGCGGGCTCGCTGGAACCCTATAGTGGCCTCAGCGGCGGTACGCAATGAGTGAGAGATATGCTTCCATTGCTCGGTTACATCGTTAGGTCGAGGATTGCCCTCTGCTAGCAGGTGTGAGAGTCGAGTTGTGAAATTATCAGCTGTCTGTGTCATGCGCAGCTTCTCGACGTCAAACTTTCCTTCCGTTACTGTGCGCACTTTCTTCGTTGCACAGAGGCGTGTGCGTATCTTGGCTGCGACAAGATAATGGTCAGAGTCAATATTGGGACCACGCAGTGTACGCACGTCCAGAACGGTGGAGCTATGTCTGCCGTCAATCAAGACATGATCAATCTGGTTTCTAGTTCTTTGATCAGGGGACAGCCATGTGGCTTGGTGTATTCGCTTATGCTGGAACCTGGTACTACTGATGACCATATTGCGAGCAGCGGCGAAGTCAATCAACCTAGTGCCGTTGGGGGATGTTATATCGTGGAGACTGAATTTTCCAACTGTGGGACCAAAGACTCCTTCCTTGCCCACCTTGGCATTAAAGTCGCCGAGCACGATTTTTATATCATGCTGTGGGCAGCGATCATAAGTCTGTTCAGGTTTATCGTAGAAGGAGTCCTTCTCTGCGTCGTCCGTCTCCTCAGTCGGCGCATAGGCGCAGATAAATGTTATGTTGAAAAACCTCGCCTTGATGCGGATCGCAGCGAGACGCTCGTTCACAGGAGTGAACGCTAATACTTGGCGGCGAAGTCTCTTTCCCACCACGCATCCTACACCACGCGCTTTGCCGCGTGTCTGGCTACTGTAGTATACGTCACAAGGACCGATGGTCGTCTTTCCTTGCCCCGTCCATCGCATTTCCTGCAGGGCGGTGATGTCGGCCTTTGCGCCTACGAGGACATCAACCAGTCGGGCAGCGGTACCGTCCCTTGAAAGGGTCCGGACATTCCCGGTACATGCCCTAATATCCAAATCGTTATGCCTTATTCGTTTTGCCGGGTCGTCAACATTAAAGGGGGTTCTCATCCGAGGCTTTGTATATTTTTTCATTGGAATTAAGTTTTTTACGTGGCGGGTCCCAAACCCAGCGCACAACCCGTTTCGGGGTTTTGGAAAATATTTACACATTTATATGGCGAGCCGCTTGCTTCAAGACAGACGCCCGCTTGCAGCCGCACCTCATGGTGAACAGACGCTACGCAAAAACCTCGGTGAGCCCTTAAACCAAGTATGTCAGAGTGGCCCCACCGGGGCTCCCTCTCTTTCTGCCGCGAGCCTATGTAGCTCCCGTTGCCCAGAGTGCACGAACGAGGACGCAAGAGTCGGGATTGAGCAAGGTCACTTAGCAACCACACTCCATTACACTCCAATCTGGTGAATTAGTTTGGCTTAATCGAATTTTGTGGTAAATTATTTTTGGCAAAAATTCATTCAAGTAAATACGTTTGATACCGGGTCGCCTCAGAGAGTAAGCATGGCCTTACCGCGGTACGGGGCTCTGCCGCGGCGGACGACACATTTTCCCCTACTCTTCCCTTGACCCTAAGCTGGCCTTGTCCGGCGATGGGTCGTACGAACAAGATGAACTCAAATAATCCAAATAAAAACGATAAACCTAAAAAACAAACAACGCCAAATTTCACTCCTCAGCAAAGGAGAGCTATGGAGGAACAGGCGAGAATGCAACAACAACCTCCGTTCCACAATCAAGGGGGGGATCAACAGCGATGGCAACTACGAGTCGGTCAACCAACCCTCTATCGACTAAGATTGACTTGATGGGAGCTAGCCCCAGAGCGGTTGCCAACGCAGCTAAGCGGACAACGGCGGATGCTAAACTCCCATCATCCGCTGATATGAAAACCAGTATCTTTACTTCTGTGGCAGCGGTCTCACGACCTGGCCTCGGAGTTTCGAAACAGAAGGAAGCTGCAACTGAGATTTCGGCAAGGAGAGCGGCCGCGATGGCAACTACGGGTCCGCACTCCCAGGAGACATCTCCCCGCCGCTTCACATACCACGAGAAAAGATTGGTTGCAAAGCTCCTGAAGAGGTATGAAGGGGTACCGCAGGAATCGCTGTCGTCGAATTCCAGTAAATCGGCAGAGCTAGCGAAAGCTGTGATACCGGATTTCCAAAATTCTTACATGCCAAAGAGGTTAAAAGTTAACCCTTTCAAGCGCCAGAGATCGGAATACCCCTGGAGCGGGCAAACTAAGCTTTGCTGAGGTAACCAAGGACAGGATCCTTATAGGCGTCCTTGACCGAGGCAATGACCGTCTGGCCATCCCTAAGGACCGGTGGCGTTACGTGCGAAATGAACTCGGCAACATTCTTCTCAATGTTGCTCCAGAGTTTCCGGGTAGTTCGGCGCGAGTAACGGATGCGGGTTGGCACCAGGGTCAGATTAAATTACTCGCATGCGAGGATGCAAAAACCGTAGCACTGTACAAGGCAGCAGCTGCTAAGCTGGGTGATGTCTACAAGGGCGCAAAGATAGAGGTCGTCGACTGGAAGGACATTCCAGCTCGTCCAAGGGCAAGGGCGTGGATTCCGGCCATCCCTGACGAACCCGAGAGAATTCTCGGGATGCTACGGATAATGAATCCGTCCCTGCCAACGCATGACTGGAGTGTCAATCTGGTCGGGGATGCGGTAGGGCTCGACAGACAGGTGGTGTTCACCATGAATAAAGAGTCAATCGAGCCCCTCAAAAGGTGCAATGGCCTAGTACACTACAGCGTAGGCCAGATCGTTATCCACGTATATCGTGGTGATGCTCAGCGCGCTGCCTTCTCGGCTGCTCCGGGGGAACCGGAAAACGAATTCCCAGAAGAGGAAGCGGAGGATTCCGATGCGGAAAGCATGTTATCCGCCTCGTCCCTTGGCGATAGTGCTGTGAACAACTCGGAGATGGAGGACAGCCTACAGGACGAGGAAGTCCTCGACGTCACGGTGGTAGCAGCCAACGCTGAGCGATTAACATCTAACGTTACAGACAGCAAGACTCCTGCAACGCCATATCGGGCAGTTAATCGGAACAACTCATCGTTTATAGGCAACCTCCGGGATGGGGCAAACCTCGACGATATGGGGACGGCAGGAAAGTCTGTGCGCTCTCATGTTGGTGGTGCTTCAGATTAATCTGAACAAATCTAAAGTGGCTTCGGCTGCTTTAAGTAGTCGTCTTTCTAAAGGCGACGTGGATGTGGATGTGGTCCTCATCCAAGAACCCTGGGTCAATAGCTCGAGAATCTGCGGATTGGGGACTAAGGGCTTGAAGCTCATCCGAGCCAGCGAAGAGAGCAAAGTCAGAACGTGTATTTTGGTCAAGTCCGCAGGGAGGTCATAGACCTCACTATCTGTAGTGAAGGCGCTTCTGAGTGGGTCAGAAAATGGCGGGTTCTGGAAGAACATTCATTCTCCGACCACCGTTACATAGAAATGGTTTTAGACTTTATTGTAGAACAACCAATCATGAAGCGCAGTCCACGTAACACTAATTGGCAGTTACACAACGAAATATTAGACAGAGACCTACCAGTCCTGCCCTCACAAGCCCCCTCGTCAGTAGAGGAGCTGGAGGATCTTGTTACTACATTTACATCGGCGCTCTCAAATGCACTAGGACAGGCTTGTCCAGTGCCAAAACCACGCGGTAAACACAGGCCACATTGGTGGTCCTACGATTTGGACTCGCTCCGAAAATCATGCCGGAAACAATTTAACAAGGCCAAGAGCCTCGGCTCTGAGCCTCATTGGCACTAATATAAAGCTAAACTAAGGGCCTACAAAAAAGCTCTGAGACAGGCGAAGAGAACCTCGTGGAGAAATTTCTGCACTGGCGTCGAAAAGGTCGACGACACAGCGAGACTTAGACGAGTCCTCTCGAAAAGTCAAACAACCATCAGCTATTTGCGAAAACCTGACGGATCCTGGACCAGCACGGAAGAGGAAACCCTTGAGCTGCTCTTGAATACACATTTTCCGGGGAATATGCATGACGCACCACTAGCACCTGCAACAAACCTGGCAGTAAATATACCCATCACTGAGGAAAGGGTAAGGTGGGCAGTTAAGAGCTTTGAACCGTATAAGGCTGCCGGGCCGGACCCCCGCGCAACTTATAAACACAGCTAAATGGCTGATATTTCTCTTCACAGCCTGCCTGGCTCTCAAACACATTCCGGTCTCCTGGAGAAGCGCCACGGTAGTGTTTATCCCTAAGGCTGGGAAGGCATCCCACTACGAGCCAAAAGACTACAGACCGATCAGTCTCTCGTCCTTTGTACTAAAAACCTTTGAGAGGATACTAAGCTACTACCTCTCAACGACTATTGATAGCAACCTTATCTCTAGTTATCAGCATGCATAGACCAAGGGTAAATCAACAGAAACCGCTCTGCACAGCCTAGTGTCTGTCATTGAGAAATCGCTGTGTGAAAAGGACTACTGTCTCGTGGCCCTCCTAGACATTGAGGGGGCTTTCAACAATATAAGCCCGGAGGCTATCAACTCCGCTCTAACTAATCTGGGCGTAGATAGACCTCTAACTGGTTCAATTGACCAACTTTTAAGGGGAAGGAAAATCTCTTATTCACTTGGTACGGTTGAGTTATCACGCTATGTCACAAGGGGAACACCCCGGGGTGGTGTTCTTTCCCCGCTTTTATGGAACCTCACAGTCAACTCGTTGCTACGTGACACAAGCTGGGGGGGGGGGGGGGGGGATGATAGTGGCATACGCAGACGATTTAGCTATTGCATTCAGAGGCAAGTTCCCACAAACTCTGTGTGACCTGATGCAATTAGCACTGCGAGAAGTTTCGACGTGGTCCTCTCGCTGTGGACTTAGTATCAACCCGGGGAAAGTGGAACTTGTCCTCTTCACCAACCGGTACAAAATACCGCCACTGAGCCTACCAGAACTAGATGGCACGCGCCTGGGCTTGTCGGATAAGGCCAAGTTTCTAGGCATAGTTCTGGACAGGAAATTGAATTGGAAGGAGAATGTTCTTCAGCGCCAGAAGAAAGCTTGCATCGCTCTTTACACATGCAAAAGAGCCATTGGCAAAAAATGGGGGCTCAGCCCTAGAGTATGCAGTTGGATCTACACGGCCATCATTCGCCCAATCATGCTGTATGGAGTCGTCGTATGGTGGCCTGCGTTGAGCAAGGCAACATACCTGAATCTGTTGTGGAAAGTCCATAGATCCAATATGATCTGTATAAGCGGTGCGCTAAGGACAACGCCCAACGAAGCCCTCCAGGTCATTCTGGGCATTTTGCCACTTGATCTGGAAGGGTTTCGGTCAGCGGCGGCATCAGCTCTGCGCCTAAGAGAAACCTCCAGTTGGGCTGCGGGTACTATTGGACACTCCAGTATTCTGGAATCTTACAGCTTTCTCCCTCTAAGCACAGATCGTTGTGCGACTACTACAGTCGGGGATAGCTGTTTCAAAATAAACATTCCCAGCAGAGAAGACTGGGAGAGGACGGATTGGTGTCCCGAAACAAATGGTGGCACTTCCATATACACCGACGGCTCGAAGTTGGACGGCAGAGTTGGAGGAGGGGTTTATTCAAGGGATTTGGCCCTTGAGCCCTCCTTCAGACTGCCTGATCATTGTAGCGTCTTCCAGGCGGAAGTCTCGGCAATCCTAGACGCCGCGGCCTGGTTAAGCAAACGTGTTATCGGAGAAGATATCGCTATTTTCAGCGATAGCCAAGCGGCCATCAAATCCCTTGGCTCATACACGTTCAACTGTGAACTGATGCTCAGCTGTCGTCGATCTCTTCAGGAGATGGCCCAACAGAACCGCGTAAACCTCATATGGGTCCCGGGACATAGGGGCATTGAGGGAAACTGTAAGGCAGACGAGCTTGCCAGGCAGGGCACGACCAAGCAGGTTCTTCAGGATAAAGAGCGCTTAGGTATGCCGTTTGCCACAGGCAAACTAATGCTGAAGGAGCACACACTCCGTCAAGCCAACGAAAGATGGCTGCAATCCCCAGGGTGTCGGATATCGAAACAAACCTGGCCAAAATGGGATCTTAAAAGGTCTAGACGCATTTATGCCCTTACTAGGAGCGAAATCTGCATATTGATAGGGGTATTAACCGGTCACTGCCTCATTGGTAGGCATGCAGAAAGGCTAGGTGTGCCCTACCGACGATGCTGCAGGAGTTGCAAAGATGATGAGGAGGAGGAAACAGTGGAGCACCTCATCTGCAACTGTCCGGCTTTAAGCGGGGCGAGAACGCGCTCTTTGGGAGTTCCGTTCCTGGATAGCCTAAGCCAGATCGCGGAACTGGACATAAAGGACTTGATGGGCTTCATAAAGTCATCTAAGTGGTTCGAGGAGGAGTAACGGTGTCGGTTTAGGAGTGTCAGTCCCGGGATTCTGCTATGTAGAAAATCCCAACAACTTAGGGATTTTCCATATGGCTGGGTCCCGGGACTGACTTTCCTTGTGTTGGTGGTATCACAACGGGCCTTTCAAAACTGGCCTAAGTGTGCCTCTGCGGCAGCCACTTGAACCTAACCTAACCTAAATAGGTTTGAGCTCACTTAAAACTCAATTGTTGCGTTTATTAAGGTTTTCAATATCTATTATATTAATAGGCTAACAAATTTTACATATAAATATTTGCCAAGCTTAAACCCATACTAAATATGCATAAATATTTATGAAATGCATATGGATTTGTTGGCATACCTCTAAGGCAGTGCACAATTATCTAATATATAACCAATCCTGCTTCATTTATCTGTAATAAGCGAATGAAACTTTCTCATGCCACTTGAATCGGTTATCTGACAATCAATTTGTACATAAAGCGATAGGCCAGTGGGAAGCGTCGGGGGTAGTGGTCGAGCGGTTAATGGTTCAAGTACAGCTATCGGCCACATTTTATTTTTTATTTTTTGTCATTGAAAATTGTTTTTATTTTTTCAATATATAAATATTTCTTATCTTGACTTTTTTTAAATTTTTATGTTTGTGATCTCTATTTTCGAGAAAAAAAATTGCTGAATATTTTTAGTTGACGAAAAGCATATCGTCCCCTTTTTGCGTTTTTATCGTAATCACCATTTTTTCGAAATTTACTTTTTGATGCTAATTTGTTCATCATCCCTTAGCGCATCATCTGGAAAAAAATTATAGCTGAAATCCTTACAGTTATGTCAAAAAATGGCTATCTTTTTTATCGTATCCACCAATTCATAAATGATAAAAAATAAAAAAAAAATTTTAAAAATGCTCTCCTGTAAAATTTGGATTTTGGCGTTTACGATAAAAACGCAAAAAGGGGACGATATGCATACATACCACCCATTATAGAAATGCGATAACCGCTTATTCAATTTGGGTTTTTTGTCTAATTTTTGATGATATAAGATCGAAGTTGCGAAATTTTTTCAAACACAGTAGTCTATTTATCGGACTTCGGTAGATTACTTCTATAAATTTTAGTGATTTCTACCGTTTGAGACAAAGTTGCTGATAGACTCCCGATTTAAAATATAAAAATCGACAACATATTTAATATGTACTTAAATTTTGAACTAAATCAAGTGGTTAGCGGTCGTCTTATATTTTACTGAAGGCAACAACTGATTTCTATTCATATGTACATATGTATTAACTTTTAAAAGGGCAGATTTGCAACCCGAGCCCCAAACAAGTCTAGACCAAATTGAATAGAAAAATTAATATATATTTTTTCTTTAAATCAAATAAATAATCCATATAAAGTGTCTTAAATATTGCTAAGTTATGGTTAAAGAAAAAAGCTAGAAAATCCTCAAACTTTTTTTGACCTAACCAGAATTTGTAATTTACCCCCTCTAAAAAGATTTAAAAACACGCCTGTATAATAAATTTCTATAAATAGAACTCATTTTCTGCAAAATGAACCTTTCAATCTTTCACTCAACAAGCTCCTCCTTTTATTAGAGAAACTATTTTCATTCTCTCGCTCATTGCCCATACAGCTTGAATTGGTGATTTGACAATAGAGCAGTGGTTAGCGCATCGGATAGCGATCGAACTGTTGTAGGTTTGAGAACAGCTCCGGGCTACAATTTTTTTTTAATTGAAAATATTTTTTTCTTTTTTAAAACATCTTTAGGTATATGAGTATTTCTAATCTTGATTTTTTATAAGCTCATTAAAATTTCATAAGACATATTTTTATATTTGTGATACTTTTTTCAGAAAAAACTTACTGCGAATATTTTCATAAATATACATACATACCACCCATTATAGAAATGAGATAACCGCTTATACAATTTGGGTTTTTTGGTAAGTTTTTCCGAAAATTAAAATTTTTTTAAACATACCCTCTTATTCATAAAAAATAAAATTGGTTTATAAAGCCTTTTAAAATGACATTTTCATACAAATTTTGAATAATAAGAGCTTAATCAACCTTTTATATTTTTTTATGAATAAGGGGGATATTGTTCTGTTTATCGGACTTCGGTAGATTATTTCTATAAATTTTGAAATATATATCACAGGTCTTTAAATTTTGTACTAAACGAAGTGGTTAGAGGTCAACGAAAATATTACTAAAGACAACAACTCATTTCTATTCATCCAGATTTACAACCCGAACATCAAACAAGTCTAGACAAAATATGACCACTTTTGAATAAAAAAAAAAAAATCAATATATAATGTCTTTTTAATTATTTCTAAATTATTGTTAATGAAAAAAGCTAGAAAACCCTCAAACTGTTTTTTCAAAAGGCTACATTTTTCCCGGTTTCAATATACCTACATTTTTTTTTTTTTTCAAAAATCAAATCAAAAATCAATATAAAATGTCTTTTTAAATATTTTCAAGTTAGGGTTAAGGAAAAAAGCTAGAAAACCCTCAAACTGTTTTTGCATAAGGCTAGATTTTGCGAGATTTAACCACTTTTGAATAACTTTTTTTTTTAAATCAACATACCCACATTTTTTTTAAAATCAAATCAAAATTCGATATGAAATGTCTTTTTAAATATTTCTAAGTTACGGCTAAGGAAAAAAGCTAGAAAATCCTCAAAGCCTACATTTTGCCCGGTTTCACCACTTTTGAATATTTTTTTTTTTTAATCAATATACGTACTGTTTTTTCAAAAATCAAATCAAAAATCGATATAAAATGTCTTTTTAAATATTTCTAAGTTATGGTTGAGGAAAGAGGGGGAGCCCCGGTGGGGCCACTCTCACATACTTGGTTTAAGGGCTCACCGAGGTCTTTTGCGCAGCGTCTGTTCACCATGAGGTGCGGCTGCAAGCCGGCGTCTGTCTTGAAGCAAGCGGCTCGCTATATAAATGTGTAAAAATATTTTCAAAACAAAAAAATCCCGAAACGGGTTGTGCGCTGGGTTTGGGACCCGCCACGTAAAAAATCTAGTCCAATGAAAAAATCGAAAAAGCCTCGGATGACAACCCCCTTTAATGTTGACGACCCGGCAAAACGAAGTAAGGACAATGAGAAGGATATTAGGGCATGTTCGTGGAATCTCCGGACCCTTTCTAGGGAGCGTACCGCTGCCCGACTGGTTGATGTCCTCGCGAGCGCAAAGGCTGACATCACCGCCCTGCAGGAAATGCGATGGACGGGGCAAGGAAAGACGGCCATCGGTCCTTGTGACGTATACTATAGTGGCCAGACACGCGGCAAAGCGCGTGGTGTAGGATTTGTGGTGGGAAAGAGACTTCGCCGCCAAGTACTAGCGTTCACTCCTGTGGACGAGCGTCTCGCTGCGATCCGCATCAAGGCGAGGTTTTTCAACATAACATTTATCTGCGCCTATGCGCCGACTGAGGAGACGGACGACGCAGAGAAGACTCCTTCTACGATAAACTTGAACAAGCCTATAATCGCTGCCCCCTGCATGATATCAAAATCGTGCTCGGCGACTTTAATGCCAAGCTGGGCAAGGAAGGAGTCTTTGGTCCTACAGTTGGAAAATTCAGTCTCCACGATATAACATCCCCCAACGGCACTAGCTTGATTGACTTCGCCGCTTCCCGCAATATGGTCATCAGTAGTACCAGGTTCCAGCATAAGCGAATACACCAAGCTACCTGCCTGTCCCCTGATCAAAGATCAAGAAACCAGATTGATCATGTCATGATCGACGGCAGACACAGCTCCACCGTTCTAGACGTGCGTACCTTACGCGGTCCCAATATCGACTCGGACCATTATCTTGTTGCAGCCAAGATACGCACACGCCTCTGTGCAGCGAAGAAAGTACGCACAGTAACGGAAGGAAAGTTTGACGTCGAGAAGCTGCGCGTGACACAGACAGCTGATAATTTCTCCACTCGACTCTCACACCTGCTATCGGAGAGCAATACTCGACCTAACGATGTAACCGAGCAACGGAAGCATATCTCTCACTCATTACGTACCGCCGCTGAAGCCACTATAGGGTTTCGGCGAGCCCGAAAGAACAACTGGTACGATGAGGAATGCACCACAGCCTCGGACAAAAAGGACGCTGCATACACGGAGACGTTGCGAACGGGCGCAACCCGCAGTGTATGGCAACGCTATCGTGAGGCGAAGAAGGAAGAGAGACGCCTTTTCAGAAAAAAGAAACGTGAGGCCGAAAGGCGTGAGTGTGAGGAGCTTGAGACGCTGGCTGACAGGAACGATGCCCGAAAATTCTATGAAAAGATCCGGCGGATGACGGAAGGTTTAAAGACCGGGGCAAGTTCCTGTAAGGACAATAATGGCGACCTGGTAACCGACGTCCAGAGTGTACTTGAATTATGGAGGGAGCACTTCTCCTCACTGCTAAACTGCCAGGGAGACGTTGAACCCGATTCCCCAATCCCTGACGATGGAAAGGTTGTCCCACCACCTGACTATGAAGTGAGGATAGCTATATCCCGGCTCAAAAACAACAAAGCGCCTGGAAAAGACGGACTACCCGCCGAGCTGTTCAAACACGGAGGCGAAGAGCTGGTAAAAAGCATGCATCAGCTCTTATGCAGAATATGGTCAGACGAGTGCATGCCTCCAGATTGGAATTTAAGTGTGCTCTGCCCAATCCACAAGAAAGGCGATCCCGCTAACCCCACCAACTACCGCGGAATCAGTCTTCTTAATATCGCATATAAGGTTCTTTCTAGCGTATTGTGTGAAAGACTGAAGCCCATCGTGGACAAACTGATTGGACCTTATCAGTGTGGCTTTAGACCTGGTAAGTCTACCATCGACCAGATTTTCATGATACGCCAAATCCTGGAGAAGACCCATGGTAAAAGAATCGATACACACCACCTCTTTGTCGATTTTAAAGCCGCTTTTGACAGCGCAAAAAGGAGTTGCCTGTATACCGCCATGTCTGAGTTTGACTTCCCTGCAAAGCTTATACGGCTTTGCCAAATGACGCTGAGCAATACCAACAGCTTCGTCAGAATCGGGAAGGACCTCTCTGAGCCATTTGAAACGAAATGAGGCTTCAGACAGGGCGACTCCCTTTGCCTGCGATTTCTTCAACCTGATGCTGGAGAAGATAATTCGAGCAGCAGAGCTAAACCGCAATGGCACAATCTTCTACAAGAGCGTACAATTGCTGGCGTATGCCGATGATATTGATATCATTGGCCTTAACAACCGCGCCGTAAGCGCTGCCTTCTCTGGGCTGGATAAAGAAGCGAAAAAAGTGGGTCTTGCGGTGAACGAGGACAAGACGAAGTACCTACTGTCATCAAAGAAAGAATCGGCGCCTTGGCAGCCAAGTCACCGTTGATGGCTACAAGTTTGAAACGGTGAGAGATTTCGTCTATTTGGGAACCAGCATTAACACCGAAAATAATATCAGTCTAGAAATCCAACGGAGAATCACTCTTGCCAACAAGTGCTACTTTGGACTGAGTAGGCAATTGAGAAGTAAAGTCCTCTCTCGAAGATCACGCTCTATAAGTCTCTCATCATACCAGTCCTGATGTACGGCTCGGAATCATGGACAGTATCCAGAGAAGATGAGATGGCCCTTGGAGTATTTGAGAGAAAAGTTCTCCGGAAGATTTATGGTCCTTCCCGTGATGCCAACGGCGAGTATCGAAGGAAATTCAACGATGAGCTGTACGAGCTTTACGCAGACCTGACCATAGTTCAGCGGATTAAAGCCCAAAGGCTCCGCTGGCTGGGTCATGTTATGCGAATGGAAAAAGAAGCTCCAGCACAGAAAGTTTTACTATCGACACCCGAATTCGGCAGCAGAGGAAGGGGGAGGCCTCGACTGAGATGGAAACAACAGGTGGAGGATGACTTGTACTCCCTTGGGGTTTCCAATTGGTGTCAGTTATCGCTAAAAAGGAATGAATGGCGTGCTTTGATACGAAACGGCCAAAATCGCCTAGGCGGTTAAGCGTCATTATGACGCAAGCCAAGATTAGATTAGATGGTTGAGGAAAAAAGCTTAAAAACCCTCAAACTGTTTTTACATAAGGCTAGATTTTGCCCGGTTTAACCAATTTTGAATTACTTTTTTTTTTAAATCAACATACCCACATTTTTTTCAAAAATCAAATCAAAAATCGATATGAAATGTCTTTTTAAATATTTCTAAGTTATGGCTAAAGAAAAAGGCTAGAAAATCCTCAAACTATTTTTGCAAAAGGCTACATTTTTCCCGGTTTCACCACTTTTGAATATTTTTTTTTTTTAAATCAATATACGTACTATTTTTTTCAAAAATCAAATCAAAAATCGATAAGAAATGTATTTTTAAATACTTTTAAGCTATGGTTAAGGAAAAAAGATAGAAAAACCTTTAACAGTTTTTGCAAAAGGCTAGATTTTGGCTGATTTTACCACTTTGAATACATTTTTTTTTTTTTAAATCAATATACCTACATTTTTTTTAAATCAAATCAAAAATCAAATTAAAATGTCTTCTAAATATTGCTAAGTTATGGATAAAGAAAAAAAGCTAGATAAACCTTTAACTGTTTTTGCAAAAGCCTAGATTTGCCCTAACCAGCATTTGTAATTTACCAACACTAAATAATAAATTTCTATAAATAGAACTCATATTTCTACAAAATGAATTTCATTCTTTCACTCAATAATCTCCTCCTATTATTAGAGAAATTATTTTCACTGCTTCGTACATTGAGTACTTCGGTCCATTATCTATATATTAATGGCTAACACTCTCCCCATACAAACAGACGCAACCCAATTTCGTATAGTATTTATGGATAGATCTCTATAAAATTTATAGTGGAAACTTAGAATGGACTAATCTGGTGTCTTACCCAAAAAAATTTTGAAAATTATTTTTAGTTTATTTGTTATTAAAGAAAAAATAGGTCTCCAAACTCTCCAGCTATTTTGTTATCTCCACATACCCGAACTATACATCACTATTCAGCACTCTTATAAAACTCCCAAAGACACACCTACCGCTCATTCCCTTACACACACACGTACATATCTATGCAATGATCCAGCAGTTGCCACTTGCTTTTATTTTTGTGCGAAAAAAGAAACGACAAAATGTACCAAATCATATCATCTTCGGCATCTAAACAACATTTGTAAGCTAAGAAATCTAGCTTCACTTCTGGCTTTATATATTTAACTTTTTGCCTATTGGTAAAGTTTATTTTTTTAACGATATGATTTTGTAAGAAATTTCCACAATGTTAAGATCGAAATTTAAATATCGTACGGACTTTAACTAAAGAACAATTTTACATGACACTAATGCTGATTTCGTTGAACATGTTTACACCCTTGCACAGAATACTGTAAAAGTGTGATAAAAGTGTACCCGTTCTACATGAAAGTGCTACATCGATAAAACGAACAAAAAACATTGCCCGTTTGCTATGCTATGTGCATGAATAATTAGGTTTCGCTTATCAACCATATTCAATTGTTATTGCAAAATCCAATTTTTTTTCACCAAATTTATCTGTCAAATAAAATTTTCGTCAGCTGATTTTCAGTGCAACCAACTACCCTGTCAAAGCTTCAGAGGGTAAAAAGTGTGAATTTTTTAGGAAATGAAAACTTATTCTGTTTGACGTTTTACCTTCATTTTGCAAACGAAAACGGAAAATTGAAGAGTGTAAAAAATGCGCATTTTTTGATGAAACGAAATCACCACTCTACTCTACTTTTTTTTACGAAAAACACATTTTCGGGTATTTGTTTCCTTTAGGGATCAATCGCTAATAAATTAGCTAAAATTATGGGAGATAGCTCAAAAGACAGGATCACGAGTCCGGAAGCGCTTTTTTAATTTTATGTTTCTATGGAAAGTTATGGTCAAAAAATCGAAAAATGATCCACGGCACGCATTTTTTCGCACGTTTTTAGGTACAGCCTAATAAAATTACAACAACCACACGAAAACTTGCCACTTTGATTGCAAATACCTCTTCAGAGAAGCAAAATATTAGAAAGCGCTTCCGGACTCGTGATCCTGAGGCCAAACCCTGTCTTTTGAGATATTTCCCATAATTTTAGCTAATTTATTAGCAGTTGACACCTAAAGGAAACAAATACCCATTTTTTCTTTGATTATTTGATGTTCTAAGCTTTTCTCGATTTTTTTAAAGTTTAATTCACTTATGAAATTTTCGTGGGGTTAAATATTGGAAAAGTATATTTTCAAAGCAGAAAATATATTTTTCATACAGTTGAAGAATGCCCAGAAAAATATCCCCAATCGTCTCATTTAAAGCAAAGCTGTAATTAGACGCTGGCAAGTATAAGTCTGTGGTCATAAGCAATAACAGCCTAGGTCGACTTAAGAAATTAGACCAGATGAAATCACATAATTCATATAAAACAAGGTTTTTCGCAGAGCACTTCTTTATTTAGTTTTTTGTCCATTAAAAAGTTTATATTTTTAACGATATGGTTTTTTTTTAAAGTAAAATTCCACAAGGTTACGATAAAGAAAGTACCATTATATATCGACATATTATAAGCCCATACCGGGTGTTTGTGCAATTTAAATTAAAAACTTATTTTTTATGTAACAATTAATGTAAGTTTAATATAATTTGTAATAGTAAGTGTCTGCTGTACCTTAGACATAAACAAATAAATAAAAAAATAAAAATAAAAAAAAAATAAAGAAAAAATATTAAAAAAAATCTGTTGTAGATATATCCTAATGTATTGTCATCAGCTTTTCTGTTGTACTGCTTTGCTGCACCACCCTAATGTGGAGATTGTTTGTATTGCATTTGTCACGAGGGAGTCACTTACTTGGTTTTGTTGTGAACGGTGAATATGTACATATATTAAGAGAGAGTTGAAGAAAATTTCAGATGGTCGAATTTCGACCACGGGCGATCCTAGTTTATATTAATAGTCTAACTTTGTTGTTGGTATATTGTTAATTTTTAAATTCTGATTCTCATAAAGCCTAATTGCAGAATTTGATAACTGCTTTGTGCATAAGGTAATGGCGCGGCGTCGAGCGTATAGAATACGGTGTGCACAGTTGCAAGACCCGGTTGCGGAATATTCCCTTTTTTTTTCTTAAATTATGTTTTTTTATATTAAAAAACCTTTAATCTTAACTATTACAATTTACTTAATTTTCAACATAATATTTTTTTGTTCTTCACCTGCTCAAAACGATCGCATAAATTAGTGGCTATTTGTTAAGCACAATCTCATCATCCGATTATTCAAGTGCAACATAAAATCTCGAAAACCGAATATTTGCATGGCATTTGCCATAAATAATTTTGGAAAGGGCTGCTGTAATTTAATATTTTTATTATATAATAACAGCCGCTACACGGAGGGAAATCTATGGATGGAACATCCATAATTATTGATATCACATTAAATAAAAATTGATAATTCTGTCCCATCAATGAATATGGATGTTTCATCAATGCTTTTTTGATAAATCACTATTGAAATGGTATCCATATAAACTATTGATAAATTCTAAATAGTTTAAAAAAACAAAATTTTATATAATTTGACATCTGGTTTCAGTGGGACTCGAACCATGCTCCTCTGGCACGTTAGCCCAGTATTCTACCATTCGGCTACGGCATATTATACAATTTTTAGAAAAATGTTCAATCATAAGAAATTCAAAAAATATTGAATTAAAAAAACCGCTCCAACAAGTTGTAATATTGTTAGAAAATCCATGCGATGTCTTTACCAGTATTACTATGCAGTAAATATGGATATGGATATACCGACAATAGAAATTCATATCACGACCATAGATATTGACATGCCGTTCAAACATATTAGTATTCTATCCATAAATATAAAAAATAGTACATCATATCGAAATGGTTGACATGTCATTTTACTTTTTATTGGGAGCAAATAATATTTGATAACTCGCTCATTCTGAATGAATATTGCATCAAACTCGTCGCTATCAATAGCGATATTGTCACAACATTCAATGCATTTCTCTCAGTGTATTTTTTAAATTCTTTGATGGCCTCATTTTGCCTATAGATGAGTTTTTAATGTATACATTTAAGTTGGTCGAGGTTCGGCCACGGGTCCTAAAGGCAGCTATTGACAAAAAGTTGATCAGATGTTTGAATAAGTTCAACTATTTTAAATTGGTCGAATTTCGACCACGGGATATACTAGTTTAAATTATTATTATATTTTCACATTCGATTAAGTGCTTAACTGATTTCATCACAAATTTCATTCATTTAAATTTCAAATAGTCCCAAAGCCTCGAATAGTTTTCTCAAGTATAAAGTTCCAATTCAAATTTTCGTCGTTGCCCTTAAGTTCATATGAAACTTAGGAGCAATAAGAAAGGGATTCAGGGATTCAATTCAGATTCCGATTCCGAATTTAAAAACTCAAATTCAGGTTCTAGCAGTTCATCTGCATCTTCGACTTCTACGGTCATAAATCAGGAAAATAGGCTTTCATTGTCGCAAGACTTTACAGGTTTCGGAGATTCACCACCTGCAAACCAAGCTTCAACTTCTTCTAATTTAAACGCGAATCTTAACGATATAAACAACGCAATCGCCTTAACTTCTTATGATAACACGGATCTTAACGATCCTAATATCTCCGTAATTTCTTCTAACAATAATCCAGATCTAAACGATCAAAACATGGCGGCGACACCTGAGCAAAAGAAATCATTCATTAGCATGTGTGCTACAATTATTTGAGAAAACTATAGCGGTGATCCTCTAGCACTTGAATCATTTATAGACAAAATTACGTTAATAGAAGATTTAACCGATGAAAACTGAACTCCAACTTTTATAGCATTTTTGAAATCCAAACTTGAGGGTAAAGCGCGTGAAGCAATTCCATCTGAGGTAAATTCCGTTAGTCAAATTAAAGCCGCGTTACGAAATAGAATTAAACCCGACAACTCGAAAGTTGTCGTGGGAAAAATAGCGTATTTACATGTTGTTAACAATAACTATACGGAATTTGCCAAGCGTGTTGAGGAATTATCCGACTCATTAGAACGTTCTTTGATCATTGAAGGTATGACACAAACAAAGGCGCATGAAATGGCTGTAGAACAAACAGTAAACGTTTGTAGGCTGAACACTCGTTCAGAATTAGTCACATCAATTTTAGCGTCGACTACCTTCAGTGATTCAAAGGACGTAGTTGCAAAGATGATAGTTGAGCGCAATAATGAGGTTAAAGAGCGTCAAGTGCTAGCGTTTCACTCGCGGTCAAATAGGCTAAATAGTTTTCGTGGAGGTTTTAATGGTCAAAGTTTTAATAATCGGTACAATAACAATTATAATCGTTTTAATGGCAGTAGATACAACAATAATAATGGGAACAATTCTAGATATGGCAACAATAGTAGAAGAAACAATAACTTTAACAATAGCAACTCCAATAACAATAATTCAGGCAATCGGTTAAGGAATAGAACAAACAATAACAATAGTAACAGACAAGGAAATTCGAATGCGAATGTGCGTACTTTAAACGCGGAAGCGCCTCAGGAGCGAACACTGGGGGAGCAGGAGTTCGAATTTTAAATGAAAACGTTCCTAAAATGCTGTTTATTGTCTGAATCTTAACTATTCCGATTTCATTGAATTAAATTGTAGTGATTCTTACAATCCATGCACTTTTCTAGTAGACTCTCAAGCTGATATTTCTTGAATTAAATTTTCAAGTTTAAATCCTAAAGTTCAAATTAACGGTAAAGATATAATTAGCATAACAGGTGTAACAACAGATACGGTTTCAACATTAGGCACAATAGATACAAATTTAGTCGCATCAAATTTTTTCATTCCGCTTAAATTATACGTAGTAAACGATGACTTTAACATACCTTCTGACGGAATACTAAAAACATAAAAGTGCATAATCGACTATGCATCACAATTAGCATTGGCACAGAAAATCATAGTATTAAAATTTTAGATGGTACGACTACCGATTCTTTAGTAATTCCTCCTAGATGTGAAGTTTATCGTTTATTTAACTTGGAAAAATCAGAAAATCCTGTTTTTGTAGACTCGCAAGAAATTTGTAGTGGCGTTTTTACGGCAAAGTGCATTGTTGACACAAATAACCTAATTTTTGAATATTACAAATGAGGTGAAATATGTCAACAATTGCAACATAATTACCGAAGAAATTACCAACTACAACGTCTACAAAATCAAGGACACTTCAGATCAGTGGCGTAGCCAGGATTTTTCTGAGGGGGGGATGAGATTTTGTTAAGAAAAATTTAAATTGAAGCAGACACAACTAACCTCATCATATTTGTACGCCTTCATAAACCAATCATACTTACCATTATATAGGTATCTAAATACCTGTACTTATACTAAATTCTTTAGTTCTTCTAAACAAAAACTTTATTTAAATATAAGTTTCAACTGTTTGTTACAACACAAAATTCAGCCTTCGTGGCTTAACACTCAATACTTCAATGACTTCTTCTGGTGTTATTGGTATAACAGGATGAACCGCCAACATTGTTAAACCATTCAGCCGCTCCTAAGATATTTATTTCTATATAAGGCAGTTATTAACGGCGTTTTCTTTTCTGGAAAAAATATTACCCTCTTAAATTTCAACTTTTTACCTAAGTTATATGGGCCTCTTCGGAATGGCTGAGTTTAAAAGTAGTGGTGCCCTTCTACTTGTTCAAGGGGACAAGTTTTTCTAATTGTTTACTCGATCTTGCTTGTGAGCTTTAAAAACAAAACACCGTAACATTTAGAATACCTGTCCTGTGGAATTACGAAGATAAGTATTTAGCCTTTTAAGCGTGGAAAATGAGCGCTCTGGGGTTGAAGTTGAAACGGGAAGCGTTGCAAAAATTTTGAGCAGTTTGAACAAGTTTTCAAACGTCGTTTTATCGCAATATTGAAGTGTGTCGATGGCAGTTTTTGGTTTAAGATCCTGTTGCTTTAAAAATGTCCTCCATAAATTGATTTCTGCTACAACATTTTTACTGTCAATGTATGGTATATAAAATTGATCAAGTTTCAATATATTTGAGTCATTATCTTCGCTGTTTGCTGAAAGAATTGTAGCGAATCCTTTGAAGATCGTTCTATGGTCACTGAATCGAGTAGTTAATTCCATTATCATATGGTCAATAAAAGCGTAAAAAATAGACACCTTAAAATATTTAACAAAGTTAGAAGCTTGCAACATTGGGCGAGATTTGTATCGATTCATTTCGATTTCTATGCCTATATCGTTTGCACATTTTTCACATTTTTTAAACAAATTTTCAAAGTGATGTTCATCGGAACGAATACGTTTCAGCTCTGTTATTAAGTTATCTGCCAAATCTACAGCACGCGCTAAATCTATGTTGGTTTTTTGGAGTTTATTACTTAGAGGCAGAGAATAGGAGAATATTTCTCCTATTATATGAACTGTTACAACAAATTTAATCCATGGATCGCTGATATATTTTTGCATCCGTTGAAGATGCGTCGTCCCATTCAGCTATATCAATCAATGCCGCATGTACAAAAGGAAATAAAGAAATAAAGTCTGCTATTGCCTGATATTTTGAAGTCCATCATGTAACGTCAAGTCTTTTTAGACTCTTGATGCTTGACTCTATATTTGCTTCATCTATGCATTTCAAAAGACATGACTTTCTCTTTGTTATATTAAAAAAACGTACAATTTTTCCACAATGCCCAAAAGTATGCCTTATTGGTGGTATAGCGCTCGCTTTTGTTATGGCCAAATTTAGCACATGAGCTGAGCAATGCACATAACAAGCAAGAGGACACTCATCTCGAACGAATTTTTGAACACCATTAAATTGTCCTGACATATTACTAGCTCCATCATATCCTTGACCAAAAAGATATTGACATCCAATATTGCACTCTTTAAGAGTATTAAGTATTAGTATAGCTAAATCCTTCCCACGAAGGGATTTTGCCACAACAAAACGCAGAAAATCTTCCCTTAAATATATTTC
>CAXKVI010000012.1:1162422-1197559 GCA_964058755.1 Campiglossa producta
AGCGTAGTGGCTGATCGAAATAGATCTATCTACATAGCTGTGGTGTTGTTTTCTGATTTTTACCTTTTCTAATAAATTAAAACTGAATGATTGTGAAAAACGCCATTTCACAATAATTACAAAGGTCTTGAAGTCGCTAAAAATTTTTCAAAGTTTCTTAATATATAGACCAATAAAATCCATCAAATTTATAAATAAGCCAGACTACAGGCAACTCTGTCAAAAAAATGTGGAAGCTAAAAAGCTATTAATAGCACAAGCTACAATCCACATTGACAGTCCAAAAATCCTTACCACATGAATTTATAGCATTGGATCAGTGCATTCAGTGGGTGATAGGTAAATAACAACAAAATACAAATAAACAGAAAAGGGAAAAATCAGCAAGCAAAGGCAACTGCGCCGTTGGGCTAAGTAATTAGCGCGCACACCAAAATTGTATTGAGGAGTCTTCAGCGTAGTGGCTGATCGAAATAGATCTATCTACATAGCTGTGGTGTTGTTTTCTGATTTTTACCTTTTCTAATAAATTAAAACTGAATGATTGTGAAAAACGCCATTTCACAATAATTACAAAGGTCTTGAAGTCGCTAAAAATTTTTCAAAGTTTCTTAATATATAGACCAATAAAATCCATCAAATTTATAAATAAGCCAGACTACAGGCAACTCTGTCAAAAAAATGTGGAAGCTAAAAAGCTATTAATAGCACAAGCTACAATCCACATTGACAGTCCAAAAATCCTTACCACATGAATTTATAGCATTGGATCAGTGCATTCAGTGGGTGATAGGTAAATAACAACAAAATACAAATAAACAGAAAAGGGAAAAATCAGCAAGCAAAGGCAACTGCGCCGTTGGGCTAAGTAATTAGCGCGCACACCAAAATTGTATTGAGGAGTCTTCAGCGTAGTGGCTGATCGAAATAGATCTATCTACATAGCTGTGGTGTTGTTTTCTGATTTTTACCTTTTCTAATAAATTAAAACTGAATGATTGTGAAAAACGCCATTTCACAATAATTACAAAGGTCTTGAAGTCGCTAAAAATTTTTCAAAGTTTCTTAATATATAGACCAATAAAATCCATCAAATTTATAAATAAGCCAGACTACAGGCAACTCTGTCAAAAAAATGTGGAAGCTAAAAAGCTATTAATAGCACAAGCTACAATCCACATTGACAGTCCAAAAATCCTTACCACATGAATTTATAGCATTGGATCAGTGCATTCAGTGGGTGATAGGTAAATAACAACAAAATACAAATAAACAGAAAAGGGAAAAATCAGCAAGCAAAGGCAACTGCGCCGTTGGGCTAAGTAATTAGCGCGCACACCAAAATTGTATTGAGGAGTCTTCAGCGTAGTGGCTGATCGAAATAGATCTATCTACATAGCTGTGGTGTTGTTTTCTGATTTTTACCTTTTCTAATAAATTAAAACTGAATGATTGTGAAAAACGCCATTTCACAATAATTACAAAGGTCTTGAAGTCGCTAAAAATTTTTCAAAGTTTCTTAATATATAGACCAATAAAATCCATCAAATTTATAAATAAGCCAGACTACAGGCAACTCTGTCAAAAAAATGTGGAAGCTAAAAAGCTATTAATAGCACAAGCTACAATCCACATTGACAGTCCAAAAATCCTTACCACATGAATTTATAGCATTGGATCAGTGCATTCAGTGGGTGATAGGTAAATAACAACAAAATACAAATAAACAGAAAAGGGAAAAATCAGCAAGCAAAGGCAACTGCGCCGTTGGGCTAAGTAATTAGCGCGCACACCAAAATTGTATTGAGGAGTCTTCAGCGTAGTGGCTGATCGAAATAGATCTATCTACATAGCTGTGGTGTTGTTTTCTGATTTTTACCTTTTCTAATAAATTAAAACTGAATGATTGTGAAAAACGCCATTTCACAATAATTACAAAGGTCTTGAAGTCGCTAAAAATTTTTCAAAGTTTCTTAATATATAGACCAATAAAATCCATCAAATTTATAAATAAGCCAGACTACAGGCAACTCTGTCAAAAAAATGTGGAAGCTAAAAAGCTATTAATAGCACAAGCTACAATCCACATTGACAGTCCAAAAATCCTTACCACATGAATTTATAGCATTGGATCAGTGCATTCAGTGGGTGATAGGTAAATAACAACAAAATACAAATAAACAGAAAAGGGAAAAATCAGCAAGCAAAGGCAACTGCGCCGTTGGGCTAAGTAATTAGCGCGCACACCAAAATTGTATTGAGGAGTCTTCAGCGTAGTGGCTGATCGAAATAGATCTATCTACATAGCTGTGGTGTTGTTTTCTGATTTTTACCTTTTCTAATAAATTAAAACTGAATGATTGTGAAAAACGCCATTTCACAATAATTACAAAGGTCTTGAAGTCGCTAAAAATTTTTCAAAGTTTCTTAATATATAGACCAATAAAATCCATCAAATTTATAAATAAGCCAGACTACAGGCAACTCTGTCAAAAAAATGTGGAAGCTAAAAAGCTATTAATAGCACAAGCTACAATCCACATTGACAGTCCAAAAATCCTTACCACATGAATTTATAGCATTGGATCAGTGCATTCAGTGGGTGATAGGTAAATAACAACAAAATACAAATAAACAGAAAAGGGAAAAATCAGCAAGCAAAGGCAACTGCGCCGTTGGGCTAAGTAATTAGCGCGCACACCAAAATTGTATTGAGGAGTCTTCAGCGTAGTGGCTGATCGAAATAGATCTATCTACATAGCTGTGGTGTTGTTTTCTGATTTTTACCTTTTCTAATAAATTAAAACTGAATGATTGTGAAAAACGCCATTTCACAATAATTACAAAGGTCTTGAAGTCGCTAAAAATTTTTCAAAGTTTCTTAATATATAGACCAATAAAATCCATCAAATTTATAAATAAGCCAGACTACAGGCAACTCTGTCAAAAAAATGTGGAAGCTAAAAAGCTATTAATAGCACAAGCTACAATCCACATTGACAGTCCAAAAATCCTTACCACATGAATTTATAGCATTGGATCAGTGCATTCAGTGGGTGATAGGTAAATAACAACAAAATACAAATAAACAGAAAAGGGAAAAATCAGCAAGCAAAGGCAACTGCGCCGTTGGGCTAAGTAATTAGCGCGCACACCAAAATTGTATTGAGGAGTCTTCAGCGTAGTGGCTGATCGAAATAGATCTATCTACATAGCTGTGGTGTTGTTTTCTGATTTTTACCTTTTCTAATAAATTAAAACTGAATGATTGTGAAAAACGCCATTTCACAATAATTACAAAGGTCTTGAAGTCGCTAAAAATTTTTCAAAGTTTCTTAATATATAGACCAATAAAATCCATCAAATTTATAAATAAGCCAGACTACAGGCAACTCTGTCAAAAAAATGTGGAAGCTAAAAAGCTATTAATAGCACAAGCTACAATCCACATTGACAGTCCAAAAATCCTTACCACATGAATTTATAGCATTGGATCAGTGCATTCAGTGGGTGATAGGTAAATAACAACAAAATACAAATAAACAGAAAAGGGAAAAATCAGCAAGCAAAGGCAACTGCGCCGTTGGGCTAAGTAATTAGCGCGCACACCAAAATTGTATTGAGGAGTCTTCAGCGTAGTGGCTGATCGAAATAGATCTATCTACATAGCTGTGGTGTTGTTTTCTGATTTTTACCTTTTCTAATAAATTAAAACTGAATGATTGTGAAAAACGCCATTTCACAATAATTACAAAGGTCTTGAAGTCGCTAAAAATTTTTCAAAGTTTCTTAATATATAGACCAATAAAATCCATCAAATTTATAAATAAGCCAGACTACAGGCAACTCTGTCAAAAAAATGTGGAAGCTAAAAAGCTATTAATAGCACAAGCTACAATCCACATTGACAGTCCAAAAATCCTTACCACATGAATTTATAGCATTGGATCAGTGCATTCAGTGGGTGATAGGTAAATAACAACGAAATACAAATAAACAGAAAAGGGAAAAATCAGCAAGCAAAGGCAACTGCGCCGTTGGGCTAAGTAATTAGCGCGCACACCAAAATTGTATTGAGGAGTCTTCAGCGTAGTGGCTGATCGAAATAGATCTATCTACATAGCTGTGGTGTTGTTTTCTGATTTTTACCTTTTCTAATAAATTAAAACTGAATGATTGTGAAAAACGCCATTTCACAATAATTACAAAGGTCTTGAAGTCGCTAAAAATTTTTCAAAGTTTCTTAATATATAGACCAATAAAATCCATCAAATTTATAAATAAGCCAGACTACAGGCAACTCTGTCAAAAAAATGTGGAAGCTAAAAAGCTATTAATAGCACAAGCTACAATCCACATTGACAGTCCAAAAATCCTTACCACATGAATTTATAGCATTGGATCAGTGCATTCAGTGGGTGATAGGTAAATAACAACAAAATACAAATAAACAGAAAAGGGAAAAATCAGCAAGCAAAGGCAACTGCGCCGTTGGGCTAAGTAATTAGCGCGCACACCAAAATTGTATTGAGGAGTCTTCAGCGTAGTGGCTGATCGAAATAGATCTATCTACATAGCTGTGGTGTTGTTTTCTGATTTTTACCTTTTCTAATAAATTAAAACTGAATGATTGTGAAAAACGCCATTTCACAATAATTACAAAGGTCTTGAAGTCGCTAAAAATTTTTCAAAGTTTCTTAATATATAGACCAATAAAATCCATCAAATTTATAAATAAGCCAGACTACAGGCAACTCTGTCAAAAAAATGTGGAAGCTAAAAAGCTATTAATAGCACAAGCTACAATCCACATTGACAGTCCAAAAATCCTTACCACATGAATTTATAGCATTGGATCAGTGCATTCAGTGGGTGATAGGTAAATAACAACAAAATACAAATAAACAGAAAAGGGAAAAATCAGCAAGCAAAGGCAACTGCGCCGTTGGGCTAAGTAATTAGCGCGCACACCAAAATTGTATTGAGGAGTCTTCAGCGTAGTGGCTGATCGAAATAGATCTATCTACATAGCTGTGGTGTTGTTTTCTGATTTTTACCTTTTCTAATAAATTAAAACTGAATGATTGTGAAAAACGCCATTTCACAATAATTACAAAGGTCTTGAAGTCGCTAAAAATTTTTCAAAGTTTCTTAATATATAGACCAATAAAATCCATCAAATTTATAAATAAGCCAGACTACAGGCAACTCTGTAAAAAAAATGTGGAAGCTAAAAAGCTATTAATAGCACAAGCTACAATCCACATTGACAGTCCAAAAATCCTTACCACATGAATTTATAGCATTGGATCAGTGCATTCAGTGGGTGATAGGTAAATAACAACAAAATACAAATAAACAGAAAAGGGAAAAATCAGCAAGCAAAGGCAACTGCGCCGTTGGGCTAAGTAATTAGCGCGCACACCAAAATTGTATTGAGGAGTCTTCAGCGTAGTGGCTGATCGAAATAGATCTATCTACATAGCTGTGGTGTTGTTTTCTGATTTTTACCTTTTCTAATAAATTAAAACTGAATGATTGTGAAAAACGCCATTTCACAATAATTACAAAGGTCTTGAAGTCGCTAAAAATTTTTCAAAGTTTCTTAATATATAGACCAATAAAATCCATCAAATTTATAAATAAGCCAGACTACAGGCAACTCTGTCAAAAAAATGTGGAAGCTAAAAAGCTATTAATAGCACAAGCTACAATCCACATTGACAGTCCAAAAATCCTTACCACATGAATTTATAGCATTGGATCAGTGCATTCAGTGGGTGATAGGTAAATAACAACAAAATACAAATAAACAGAAAAGGGAAAAATCAGCAAGCAAAGGCAACTGCGCCGTTGGGCTAAGTAATTAGCGCGCACACCAAAATTGTATTGAGGAGTCTTCAGCGTAGTGGCTGATCGAAATAGATCTATCTACATAGCTGTGGTGTTGTTTTCTGATTTTTACCTTTTCTAATAAATTAAAACTGAATGATTGTGAAAAACGCCATTTCACAATAATTACAAAGGTCTTGAAGTCGCTAAAAATTTTTCAAAGTTTCTTAATATATAGACCAATAAAATCCATCAAATTTATAAATAAGCCAGACTACAGGCAACTCTGTCAAAAAAATGTGGAAGCTAAAAAGCTATTAATAGCACAAGCTACAATCCACATTGACAGTCCAAAAATCCTTACCACATGAATTTATAGCATTGGATCAGTGCATTCAGTGGGTGATAGGTAAATAACAACAAAATACAAATAAACAGAAAAGGGAAAAATCAGCAAGCAAAGGCAACTGCGCCGTTGGGCTAAGTAATTAGCGCGCACACCAAAATTGTATTGAGGAGTCTTCAGCGTAGTGGCTGATCGAAATAGATCTATCTACATAGCTGTGGTGTTGTTTTCTGATTTTTACCTTTTCTAATAAATTAAAACTGAATGATTGTGAAAAACGCCATTTCACAATAATTACAAAGGTCTTGAAGTCGCTAAAAATTTTTCAAAGTTTCTTAATATATAGACCAATAAAATCCATCAAATTTATAAATAAGCCAGACTACAGGCAACTCTGTCAAAAAAATGTGGAAGCTAAAAAGCTATTAATAGCACAAGCTACAATCCACATTGACAGTCCAAAAATCCTTACCACATGAATTTATAGCATTGGATCAGTGCATTCAGTGGGTGATAGGTAAATAACAACAAAATACAAATAAACAGAAAAGGGAAAAATCAGCAAGCAAAGGCAACTGCGCCGTTGGGCTAAGTAATTAGCGCGCACACCAAAATTGTATTGAGGAGTCTTCAGCGTAGTGGCTGATCGAAATAGATCTATCTACATAGCTGTGGTGTTGTTTTCTGATTTTTACCTTTTCTAATAAATTAAAACTGAATGATTGTGAAAAACGCCATTTCACAATAATTACAAAGGTCTTGAAGTCGCTAAAAATTTTTCAAAGTTTCTTAATATATAGACCAATAAAATCCATCAAATTTATAAATAAGCCAGACTACAGGCAACTCTGTCAAAAAAATGTGGAAGCTAAAAAGCTATTAATAGCACAAGCTACAATCCACATTGACAGTCCAAAAATCCTTACCACATGAATTTATAGCATTGGATCAGTGCATTCAGTGGGTGATAGGTAAATAACAACAAAATACAAATAAACAGAAAAGGGAAAAATCAGCAAGCAAAGGCAACTGCGCCGTTGGGCTAAGTAATTAGCGCGCACACCAAAATTGTATTGAGGAGTCTTCAGCGTAGTGGCTGATCGAAATAGATCTATCTACATAGCTGTGGTGTTGTTTTCTGATTTTTACCTTTTCTAATAAATTAAAACTGAATGATTGTGAAAAACGCCATTTCACAATAATTACAAAGGTCTTGAAGTCGCTAAAAATTTTTCAAAGTTTCTTAATATATAGGCCAATAAAATCCATCAAATTTATAAATAAGCCAGACTACAGGCAACTCTGTCAAAAAAATGTGGAAGCTAAAAAGCTATTAATAGCACAAGCTACAATCCACATTGACAGTCCAAAAATCCTTACCACATGAATTTATAGCATTGGATCAGTGCATTCAGTGGGTGATAGGTAAATAACAACAAAATACAAATAAACAGAAAAGGGAAAAATCAGCAAGCAAAGGCAACTGCGCCGTTGGGCTAAGTAATTAGCGCGCACACCAAAATTGTATTGAGGAGTCTTCAGCGTAGTGGCTGATCGAAATAGATCTATCTACATAGCTGTGGTGTTGTTTTCTGATTTTTACCTTTTCTAATAAATTAAAACTGAATGATTGTGAAAAACGCCATTTCACAATAATTACAAAGGTCTTGAAGTCGCTAAAAATTTTTCAAAGTTTCTTAATATATAGACCAATAAAATCCATCAAATTTATAAATAAGCCAGACTACAGGCAACTCTGTCAAAAAAATGTGGAAGCTAAAAAGCTATTAATAGCACAAGCTACAATCCACATTGACAGTCCAAAAATCCTTACCACATGAATTTATAGCATTGGATCAGTGCATTCAGTGGGTGATAGGTAAATAACAACAAAATACAAATAAACAGAAAAGGGAAAAATCAGCAAGCAAAGGCAACTGCGCCGTTGGGCTAAGTAATTAGCGCGCACACCAAAATTGTATTGAGGAGTCTTCAGCGTAGTGGCTGATCGAAATAGATCTATCTACATAGCTGTGGTGTTGTTTTCTGATTTTTACCTTTTCTAATAAATTAAAACTGAATGATTGTGAAAAACGCCATTTCACAATAATTACAAAGGTCTTGAAGTCGCTAAAAATTTTTCAAAGTTTCTTAATATATAGACCAATAAAATCCATCAAAGTTACCCTTTTTAAGTACATATAATAAAATTGTAACAATTCGATGTCTGATATTCAAGAAAAACTATAGAAAGGGTAATTTTTAAGCCAATAGAATCCAAATCAAAAGTTTTTAGAACTTTATTTCTATCGGTCCGTGTGTTTGTGCGCGCATAATTCAAGAACTACGTAATGGAACTGAATGCATTTTTTTGCTATTGCATTACTAGACATCTAACTTAAGATTTAAGGTATCCCATATTTCGATAACTCTGCGGGTTCGACTAATATGAGGACCTCGATTAGTAAACTTACCACCTCGTATCTCAAAAACTATGAGAGTTATGTTTGGGAACTTTTTTTCCCTTAATATATATGTCTAAACCAATCCAAAAATACAACTTTTTCAATCATAAAGTCAAATATATGAAAGCGTGACGCAAAGAGTTAAACAATTTTTTTAATCCTTTTTGATTTGTACTTTACTTTCAAAATTTAATTCTTAGCCAATACTCACATTTTTACATATCATAAAATTCAGAAAAAATTCAAACATTTATTGTAAACTAGAGTTCGCCCAGTGGTTGAAATTCAACCACAAAAGCTTATTTTATTTTCCTACCTTTTTGCTGTTTCTTAAATTTGCCATTCTTTTCATATTTTTTATATTTTTGGTTTCTATACATTCCTGTTCATTTTGCCTTTTCCTCCCTCTTTACACCATTCAATAATATAGTTTCAATGTTGACAATTATTTATTCTTCTTAGGTAGTCTGCATACGTATTTCTTTCCTTTTATTTCCTTTCCTTTCCTCTCCTTTCATTTCATTTTATTTCTTTTGCTTTTCTTTCCTTCCCTACCCTTTTCTTTCCTTTCCTTTTCTTCCCTCTCTTTTCCTTTCCTTTTCTTTCCTTTTCTCTTCTTTCATTTCATTTTATTTCCTTTCTTTCTTTCTCTCTTTTCTGTTCTTTTCTTATATTTTCCTTTCTTTTATTCTCTTACCTCTCCTTTCTTTCCATTTCCATTACATTCTTTTTTCCTTTTATTTTCTTTATCTTTAATTTCCTTTCGTTTCCTTTGCTTTACTTTCGTTTCCCTTCCACTCATTTTATTCATTTTTTTTTCATTTCATTTCTTTTCTTTTATTTTTTTTCTCACCTTTATTTTCTTTCACTTTTTTCCTTACCTTTCCTTTCCTTACCATTCCTTTTCCTACCTTTCCTTTCCTTTTCCTACCTTTCCTTTCCTACCGTTTCCTTACTTTCTTTTTTTTCCTTTCCGTAACTCCTTTAGTTTACTTTCTTTTCCATTCATTTCCTTTACTTATTTTCTTTTAGCTTTTCATTACCTTTCTTTCCTTTATTTTTCATTCTTTTTATTTTCAGTTATTTTCCGTACCTTCCTCCTCGCTACCTTTTATTTCCTTTCTTTTTCTCTTCTTTCCTTTATTTGCCTTTCTCTATTTGCCTCTCTTTTCCACTCCTTTGCCTGCATTGCATTTCCTTTCTTCCATTCCTTTTTTCTTTTCCATACCTATCCTTTCCCTACCTTTATTTGCCTTTGATTTTTCTCTCATATTTTCCGTTCCTTACCTTATCTTACCTTTATTTTCCTTTTATCCATTCCTTTCCTTTCCCATTCTTTCCTTTATTTTATACTTTAATTTATTTCATTTTGTTTTATTTTTATTTATTTTATATTCTTTCCTTTCCTTTCATTTACAAAATTTTTTTTTTTACTTTCAATCACTTTTCTATTTCTTATTTTACTTTTTTTAGTTTTATCAATTTTCCTTTTTATTTTATTTCACTAAGTCTAGCCACGAAGGGCTTTGTGCTTTTTTTTTTCAAAACATCATGTCTGACAAAGCATTTGTTTCTCTGAATACCCACGCACAGATTTTGTTTTTGTAAACACTGTTTGTACCTACGCTCAATAAAGTTGACTGCAATGAATGCAAGCACAACAATTCAATAACAGCGGCTCTATAAAGTGAATGCGTGTTTAGCACTTGTAGTGGTGTGACTTTCAAATCATATTATAATAATTTTTTCGGCGAGACCTATCGGTACATATCAAATTTTATATACCTTAGAATTTTGGTTATTGCAAAAAAGGGAGAAAACTTTTAAGCATTGCGCATTTATATATGTATAATAGATGGGAAACATTTTTTATAAGTTCTATAAATCTTCTCAGCCAAATATGTAGTATATGTTATATGATACATCGCTTGCTCACAACTGAAGGTGTCAGCATGTTGGTGCCCTTTTCCTTGGCTCGTCTCAATATACCCTAACCCAAAGAAGTCCGGAAGTCATGAGCTGGTTGAAACGCAGGTAAGTGGTAGTCCGAGGCGTATAGCAGCAATTCCGATTTCGTAATCTATACCGACTTAATCGATAGCCCGTCGGATTTGCTGATAGGCCTCGGAGACTTGCCCGACCTGCGTGGACTTCTGCACAAGGCTTCAAAAAACAACATCAGTTAAAAAAAAGCGAATTATAATCATAAAAGCTATTAAATGAGACCAATATATGATTTCAAAAAGGATTCAATCGTATATCAAAAAATTGAACAAATTGTATTCAAAAATGGTAACGTAAACTAATCAAATTCAATCATAAAATGATTACAAAGGTATCATAAAATGTTTGCGAAACTGAATCGAAATTGATTATATTTATAGATCATAAAGGGTACACTTTTCGGTACCACGAAATAAATCCCATGAAATAAGTCCCAATGAAGTAAATCCCACCAAAAAATGAAAAAACTCCCAAAGAAGGAAATGAAATAAGTCCCAATATTTGGTAGTTATTTCATAATGAGGACCCAGTTTCCACCTCCAAATCACAAATAGTGTTACATTTTTGGATACTCGGATGCTACACATCGGTTAATGAATTAAAGCGGGGAAAAAGCATATGGATATTTAGTTTTACGTATGTATTGACTGTCTTCTCTGAAGATTTGGATGAAAAAATGTAGACAATAACCCCCATATTCTAAAAAAATAAAATAGGTTTATAAAGCTTTTTAAAATGACATTTTCATACAAATTTTGAATTATAAGAGCTCAATAAACCTTTTATATTTTTTATGAATAAGGGGGTAAGTTTTTACAGAACTTTGAAAGGCGAAAAACGTCGAATTTGTCGCTTTTTCGAGTGATACTCTTAATTTTCTTTTTGGTATTTGTTCTATAAAATTTTGAGGCATCAATGTATCGCTCTGAAATTTTACCAGGGTGTAGTTTTTGAGACGGAGGTTCTAAAAATGTAAGCGAGGTTAATGTGCTCCTCCAATATTAAATGTTATCATCAATGAAAGTAACGATACTCTGTTTTTGGCCATTTTCAATATTTGTGATTTCGTACTTATAACTTTTTGAGGCAACGGAGTATTAAAATTTGGTTGTACGCAATGATAGCCTAATATGCAGCAAAACCTTCGGTGGTTTTGAATTTGATGCGCTCCCTTTAGTTTTAAAGATAGAGGCATAAATGTCGAGCTACTTTGGTGCGTAACTTTTTTTCGGTAGCATGTTTTTTTGTAGGCACAGCTACAGTGTTACTTTTATTACGTGTTACACTTCTGTAATTTGTTGTCCTACACTACAGTAGTATAAAACCAAATGCCTCATTTTGAAAGATTAACATAACGAAGGTTATTGAAATTTGTACAAGGGGCAAATTGGGCAATTTTCGAGAGATATCAGAAACCGTAAAAAAAAATTGGAAAACATATATTTAACTACTTCTAAACTAACTTTTATCTTAGCATCAGTGACCTAAAACACAAATTTAGTACAGTTCCCAACAATACAAACTTATAAAAAAAATTAATTAAAGAAACCACTAATTCTCCCAAAATATTGAATGATAACTTTAGCGAAGTTTTAGTGGCTTTCATACTTGTTGTTGGTTTTTTTGATATTTTAAATGTCAGTGTCAAGATATTTTGTTAATATTTTACTTTTTAGAACTTGAAATTTTTTATTAAAATTTAGAAAAATTAGAATTTTTTCGGTCAGAGTTCATTCAAATTTCTATTATTGGGATGCCAATATTCTGAATCGGTTTAAGGGGCCTTTTAGAGAATTTCACGCCGCTTTGAGCTTTTGTGTCTATCTCTCACTGGTTCACCAGTAGAAGTGGTCAAACTAATTTTTTGGAAAAATTAAACATTTTCGACGATATCTCAAAAACCGGGTTTCGGGTATCAAAAAAAGTTTACCGAAGGTTGCTTTAAATAAATATCTACATGCTGCTGAACTTTTAACATAATTGGTAGAGAAGTGCACAAGTTAGCAAAAATATTTAACGATTTTTCGGGTTTTACTTTTATCGATATATTCAAAACCGGTTATAGGATATCGACAAATTTTTTTTCCAAATAATTCTCTGTTTATATATCAGTATGCTGCTAAAAATTCAAAATGATCGGAGGGAAAGTGTTAATGTTATTGAATAACCAACTTCGCTCTAAAAAAATATTTGAGGGTTTTTCGGGTTTATATTGTTACCGATATCTCCAAACCGGGTGTCGGGCATCAACATTTTTTTGTCTAAATATAACCTTCATGTATCGTTACACGTTGGTAAAATTTCAAGGAAATCGGTGCAGTAGTGTTTAAATAAATGTATATTAAACACTGCTACTTGTTTTTATATATATACATAAATCTTCATGTCCCACGAATTACGCTGATAAATTTAAGCTCCTCTTTATCTACCAATGAACCATAAACAAAGTTATTCTTGTGCTTCGATGTTACAATTTTATTTCTGTTTTATCAAAAATGTAAGACTATTTGGGATTTGCCCATATCTTACCTTTTCATAATCTCTACGTATAATAAAATTGTAAATTTCTGTCTGTCTGTATGTATGTTTGTGAACGTATCACTCGAAAACCGCTGATTAGAATTCAATGAAACTTTTAATTTAAGATTATTCCGATAATTCAACCGATTTCAAAATTATCGGTCTATATCTAAGTTATCCAGTCCTTTTCTACCTTTTGGCGATCAAAATCAACTGTTTTACAGCATCATTCTCTTTTTTGTCAAATTAAAGTGCTGCCATATGTAATTTATGCAAGAGCTTAACGTCCCTTATTTTGGCGGCGATAGGTTGGCGAAATCAGTTGAAATTTTGCCTGAATTAGTAGCTAATTTATTGCTAATTAATTGCCAAAAGAAAAAATTTATAGCTCTTCAAATTTTTTTTTATGACATTTTTCGCCAAAATAAGACTGAAGTTAGCGAAACGAATAGTCGAAAAATTGTCCGATCAAGTTGAAAATTTGCCTGAATTAGTAGCTAATTTATTGCTATTTAATTGCCAAAAGAAAAAATTTATAGCTCTTCAAATTTTTTTTTTATGACATTTTTCGCCAAAATAAGACTGAAGTTAGCGAAACGAATAGTCGAAAAATTGTCCGATCAAGTTGAAAATTTGCCAGAATTAGTAGCTAATTTATTGCTAATTAATTGCCAAAAGAAAAAATTTATAGCTCTTCAAATTTTTTTTTATGACATTTTTCGCCAAAATAAGACTGAAGTTAGCGAAACGAATAGTCGAAAAATTGTCCGATCAAGTTGAAAATTTGCCTGAATTAGTAGCTAATTTATTGCTATTTAATTGCCAAAAGAAAAAATTTATAGCTCTTCAAATTTTTTTTTTATGACATTTTTCGCCAAAATAAGACTGAAGTTAGCGAAACGAATAGTCGAAAAATTGTCCGATCAAGTTGAAAATTTGCCAGAATTAGTAGCTAATTTATTGCTAATTAATTGCCAAAAGAAAAAATTTATAGCTCTTCAAATTTTTTTTTATGACATTTTTCGCCAAAATAAGACTGAAGTTAGCGAAACGAATAGTCGAAAAATTGTGCGATCAAGTTGAAAATTTGCCTGAATTAGTACCTAATTTATTGCTATTTAATTGCTAAAAGAAAAAATTTATAGCTCTTCAAATTTTTTTTTTATGACATTTTTCGCCAAAATAAGACTGAAGTTAGCGAAACGAATAGTCGAAAAATTGTCCGATCAAGTTGAAAATTTGCCAGAATTAGTAGCTAATTTATTGCTAATTAATTGCCAAAAGAAAAAATTTATAGCTCTTCAAATTTTTTTTTTATGACATTTTTCGCCAAAATAAGACTGAAGTTAGCGAAACGAATAGTCGAAAAATTGTCCGATCAAGTTGAAAATTTGCCAGAATTAGTAGCTAATTTATTGCTAATTAATTGCCAAAAGAAAAAATTTATAGCTCTTCAAAATTTTTTTTATGACATTTTTCGCCAAAATAAGACTGAAGTTAGCGAAACGAATAGTCGAAAAATTGTCCGATCAAGTTGAAAATTTGCCAGAATTAGTAGCTAATTTATTGCTAATTAATTGCCAAAAGAAAAAATTTATAGCTCTTCAAATTTTTTTTTTATGACATTTTTCGCCAAAATAAGACTGAAGTTAGCGAAACGAATAGTCGAAAAATTGTCCGATCAAGTTGAAATTTTGCCTGAATTAGTAGCTAATTTATTGCTAATTAATTGCCAAAAGAAAAAATTTATAGCTCTACAAATTTTTTTTTTATGACATTTTTCGCCAAAATAAGACTGAAGTTAGCGAAACGAATAGTCGAAAAATTGTCCGATCAAGTTGAAATTTTGCCTGAATTAGTAGCTAATTTATTGCTAATTAATTGCCAAAAGAAAAAATTTATAGCTCTACAAATTTTTTTTTTATGACATTTTTCGCCAAAATAAGACTGAAGTTAGCGAAACGAATAGTCGAAAAATTGTCCGATCAAGTTGAAATTTTGCCTGAATTAGTAGCTAATTTATTGCTAATTAATTGCCAAAAGAAAAAATTTATAGCTCTTCAATTTTTTTTTTTATGACATTTTTCGACAAAATAAGACTGAAGTTAGCGAAACGAATAGTCGAAAAATTGTCCGATCAAGTTGAAAATTTGCCAGAATTAGTAGCTAATTTATTGCTAATTAATTGAGTGTGGTTGCTAAGTGACCTTGCTCAATCCCGACTCTTGCGTCCTCGTTCGTGCACTCTGGGCAACGGGAGCTACCTAGGCTCGCGGCAGAAAGAGAGGGAGCCTCGGTGGGGCCACTCTGACATACTTGGTTTAAGGACTCACCGAGGTTTTTGCGTAGCGTCTGTTCACCATGAGGTGCGGCTGCAAGCGGGCGTCTGTCTTGAAGCAAGCGGCTCGCTATATAAATGTGTAAATATTTTCCAAAACCCCGAAACGGGTTGTGCGCTGGGTTTGGGACCCGCCACGTAAAAAACTTAATTCCAATGAAAAAATATACAAAGCCTCGGATGAGAACCCCCTTTAATGTTGACGACCCGGCAAAACGAATAAGGCATAACGATTTGGATATTAGGGCATGTACCGGGAATGTCCGGACCCTTTCAAGGGACGGTACCGCTGCCCGACTGGTTGAGTTCCTCGTAGGCGCAAAGGCCGACATCACCGCCCTGCAGGAAATGCGATGGACGGGGCAAGGAAAGACGACCATCGGTCCTTGTGACGTATACTACAGTGGCCAGACACGCGGCAAAGCGCGTGGTGTAGGATTCGTGGTGGGAAAGAGACTTCGCCGCCAAGTATTAGCGTTCACTCCTGTGAACGAGCGTCTCGCCGCGATCCGCATCAAGGCGAGGTTTTTCAACATAACATTTATCTGCGCCTATGCGCCGACTGAGGAGACGGACGACGCAGAGAAGGACTCCTTCTACGATAAACTTGAACAGACTTATGATCGCTGCCCACAGCATGATATCAAAATCGTGCTCGGCGACTTTAATGCCAAGGTGGGCAAGGAAGGAGTCTTTGGTCCCACAGTTGGAAAATTCAGTCTCCACGATATAACATCCCCCAACGGCACTAGGTTGATTGACTTCGCCGCTGCTCGCAATATGGTCATCAGTAGTACCAGGTTCCAGCATAAGCGAATACACCAAGCCACATGGCTGTCCCCTGATCAAAGAACTAGAAACCAGATTGATCATGTCTTGATTGACGGCAGACATAGCTCCACCGTTCTGGACGTGCGTACACTGCGTGGTCCCAATATTGACTCTGACCATTATCTTGTCGCAGCCAAGATACGCACACGCCTCTGTGCAACGAAGAAAGTGCGCACAGTAACGGAAGGAAAGTTTGACGTCGAGAAGCTGCGCATGACACAGACAGCTGATAATTTCACAACTCGACTCTCACACCTGCTAGCAGAGGGCAATCCTCTACCTAACGATGTAACCGAGCAATTGAAGCATATCTCTCACTCATTGCGTACCGCCGCTGAGGCCACTATAGGGTTCCAGCGAGCCCGCAAGAACAACTGGTACGATGAGGAATGCAAAACTGCCTCGAAAAAAAAGGACGCTGCCTACAAGGAGACGTTGCGAACGGGCGCAATCCGAAGTGTATGGCAACAATATCGTGAGGCAAAGAAGGAAGAGAGACGCCTTTTCAGAAAAAAGAAAAGTGAGGCCGAAAGGCGTGAGTGTGAGGAGCTTGAGATGCTGGCTGACAGGAATGATGCCCGAAAATTCTATGAAAAGATCCGGCGGATGACGGAAGGTTTTAAGACCGGGGCAAGCTCCTGTAAGGACAATAATGGCGACCTGGTAACCGACGTACAAAGTGTACTTAAATTATGGAGGGAGCACTTCTCCTCACTGCTAAATTGCGAGGGAGACGTCGAACCCGATACCCCAATCCCTGACGATGGAAAAGTCGTCCCACCACCTGACTATGATGAAGTGAGGATAGCTATATCCCGGCTCAAAAACAACAATGCGCCTGGAAAAGACGGACTACCCGCCGAGCTGTTCAAACGCGGAGGCGAAGAGCTGGTAAAAAGCATGCATCAGCTCTTATGCAGAATATGGTCAGACGAATGCATGCCTCCGGATTGGAATTTAAGTGTGCTTTGCCCAATCCACAAGAAAGGCGATCCCGCTAACCGCACCAACTACCGCGGAATTAGTCTTCTTAATATCGCATATAAGGTTCTTTCTAGCGTGTTGTGTGAAAGGCTGAAGCCCATCGTAGACAAACTGATTGGACCTTATCAGTGTGGCTTTAGACCTGGTAAGTCTACCATCGACCAGATTTTCACGATATGCCAAATCCTGGAGAAGACCCATGATAAGAGAATCGACACTCACCATCTCTTTGTCGATTTTAAAGCCGCTTTTGACAGCGTAAAAAGGAGTTGCCTGTATGCCGCCATGTCTGAATTTGACTTCCCTGCAAAGCTTATACGGCTTTGTCAAATGACGTTGAGCAATACCAACAGCTCCGTCAGAATCGGGAAGGACCTCTCTGAGCCATTTGAAACCAAACGAGGCTTCAGACAGGGCGACTCCCTTTCGTGCGATTTCTTCAATCTGATGCTGGAGAAGATAATTCGAGCAGCAGAGCTAAACCGCAATGGTACAATCTTTTACAAGAGCGTGCAATTGCTGGCGTATGCCGATGATATTGATATCATTGGCCTTAACAACCGCGCCGTAAGCGCTGCCTTCTCTGGAATGGATAACGAAGCGAAAAAAGTGGGTCTTGCCGTGAACGAGGACAAGACGAAGTATTTGCTGTCATCAAAGAAAGAATCGGCGCACCTGCGCCTTGGCAGCCATGTCACTGTTGATAGTTACAAATTTGAAACTGTGAGGGACTTCGTCTATTTGGGAACCAGTATCAACACCGAAAATAATATCAGTCTAGAAATCCAGCGGAGAATCACTCTTGCCAACAAGTGCTACTTTGGACTGAGTAGGCAATTGAGAAGTAAAGTCCTCTCTCGAAGAACAAAGATCACGCTCTATAAGTCTCTCATCATACCTGTCCTGATGTATGGCTCAGATTCATGGACAATGTCAAGAGAAGATGAGATGGCCCTTGGAGTATTTGAGAGAAAAGTTCTCCGGAAGATTTATGGTCCTTCCCGTGATGCCAACGGCGAGTATAGAAGGAAATTTAACGATGAGCTGTACGAGCTCTACGCAGATCTGACCATAGTCCACCGAATTAAAGCCCAAAGACTCCGCTGGCTGGGCCATGTTATGCGAATGGACAAAGAAGCTCCAGCACAGAAGGTTTTCCTATCGTCGCCTGAATTCGGCAGCAGAGGAAGGGGGAGGCCTCGACTGAGATGGAAACAACAGGTGGAGGATGACTTGAACTCCCTTGGGGTTTCCAATTGGCGTCCGTTATCGCTAAAACGGAATGACTGGCGTGCTTTGATACGAAACGGCCAAAATCGCTTAGGCGGTTAAGCGCCAATAAATGATGATGATGAATTGCCAAAAGAAACAATTTATAGCTCTTCAAATTTTTTTTTATGACATTTTTCGCCAAAATAAGACTGAAGTTAGCGAAACGAATAGTCGAAAAATTGTCCGATCAAGTTGAAAATTTGCCAGAATTAGTAGCTAATTTATTGCTAATTAATTGCCAAAAGAAAAAATTTATAGCTCTTCAAATTTTTTTTTTATGACATTTTTCAGCTCTGTGAAGTTGGCACCTCCATGTCGGAATTTTGAAAAAAAACCAAATGTCATTCGTTTGTCCATCGTTTGTCCACGTTTTTCCAGGAAAAATTTTCGTTTGTCCACCCCTAGTAAAAAAGTTATTTCGAAAAAAAAGTCCGGTGTGAAGTTGGCACCTCCATGTCGGAATTTTAAAAAAAACCAAATGTCATTCGTTTGTCCACGTTTGTCCAGGAAAAATTTTCGTTTGTCCACCCCTAGTAAAAAAGTTATTTAAAAAAAAAATCCGGTGTGAAGTTGGCACCTCCACGTCGGAATTTAAAAAAAAAACCAAATGTCATTCGTTCGTCCATCGTTTGTCCATGTTTGTCCAGGAAAAATTTTCGTTTGTCCACCCATAGTAAAAAAGTTATTTAAAAAAAAAAGTTTATATTAAAAACCCATAAAATTTGATTTTTAAAGTTTTTTTTTTTGGCTTAATCGTTTGTCCACCGTTTGACCATGATTGTCCAACAAAAATTTTCGATTGTCCACATTTTGTTCAAAAGTTATTTAAAAAAAAAAAAAATGTTTGTGAAGTTGGCACCTCCATCTCTTAATAATTAAAAAAACTAAATGTCATTCGTTTGTCCATCGTTTGTCCACGTTTGTCCAGGAAAAATTTTCGTTTGTCCACCCTTAGTAAAAAAGTTATTACAAAAAAAAAAGTTTTTATTGAAAAAACAAAAATGTTGATTTTTGAATTTTTTTTTTTGGCTTAATCGTTTGTCCACCGTTTGTCCAGGATTGTCCAACAAAATTTTTCGTTTGTCGGCCCTTTTAGTACGAGATCCGGCTGCAGATTTGTGTTGTCATCGAGTACATGCTAAAATCAATATTTTTACTCATATTTATGATTACGAGAATAAAAATTCACCAGGTTGCCAATCAAAATGTGGCCGCTAGTATTTTTAATTAAATTATTATTAATTAATTTTGCGGGAAAAATTTCACCCATCAAGTTTTGAGATAAAATATCGTTCACTTCACGGCAATAGGTGTAAAGACTTAAAAAAATCGGGGTTGCCGTTGCCCGCTTGGCCGTACCTCTCCGCAGCCTGGTATAAGCAGGTATGATTTCGATACATTTTTACGCCCATAATTTATGACAGCGCCACCTATCCTAAGACTTAGGTAAAAATTAATGTCAATAATGAGTCCCTAAATCCAAAAAATTGTGTTATACAAAAAAAAACTATCTAAAATTGCTTCATTAGCATGAAAAACTATCAAAAATAAGAAAAGTTGTATAACAGCGCCATCTACCGTAAGACTTAGGTAAAAATTTATGTCAAAAATGAGTTCCTCGATCCAAAGAAAAGCGAAATACAAAAAAAAAAACATCTAAAATTGCATCATTTGATCAAGTTTTAATCAATTTTTCGCATACACAAGGTTACCAACTTTAAATAAAAATAAAAAAGATTCCAGACCTATAATATCCAAAAACCCAGTATGAGGTTTTGATATGGGAGGGCTAAAGTTTCATTTTCAATTGGTTTCATCAATTACGTAGAATCTTGTTGCACAGTGTAATTGATAGTGTGATTGTTTTTGGTTTTTATACACATTATATTTTATGCTGTATTTTTACCTGCATTAGAAATAATGTAGGTATAAACATAAAATAGAATGTGTATAAAAACCAAAAACAATCACACTATCAATTATTAGCAACAATAAAAATGCACAAATGTGTAGTTGCACTTGATAGTTGTTGGTTAATATGGAAAATCTTCAATATTTTCTGGCAAATTTTCAACTTGATCGGACAATTTTTCGACTATTCGTTTCGCTAACTTCAGTCTTATTTTGGCGAAAAATGTCATAAAAAAAAATTTGAAGAGCTATAAATTTTTTCTTTTGGCAATTAATTAGCAATAAATTAGCTACTAATTCAGGCAAACTTTCAACTTGATCCGACAATTTTTCGCTGATCGTTTCGCTAACTTCAGTCTCATTTTGGCGAAAAATGTCATAAAAAAAAAATTGAAGAGCTATAAATTTTTTCTTTTGGCAATTAATTAGCAATAAATTAGCTACTAATTCTGGCAAATTTTCAACTTGATCGGACAATTTTTCGACTATTCGTTTCGCTAACTTCAGTCTTATTTTGGCGAAAAATGTCATAAAAAAAAAATTTGAAGAGCTATAAATTTTTTCTTTTGGCAATTAATTAGCAATAAATTAGCTACTAATTCTGGCAAATTTTCAACTTGATCGGACAATTTTTCGACTATTCGTTTCGCTAACTTCCGTCTTATTTTGGCGAAAAATGTCATAAAAAAAAAATTTGAAAAGCTATAAATTTTTTCTTTTGGCAATTAATTAGCAATAAATTAGCTACTAATTCAGGCAAAATTTCAACTTGATCGGACAATTTTTCGACTATTCGTTTCGCTAACTTCAGTCTTATTTTGGCGAAAAATGTCATAAAAAAAAATTTGAAGAGCTATAAATTTTTTCTTTTGGCAATTAATTAGCAATAAATTAGCTACTAATTCTGGCAAATTTTCAACTTGATCGGACAATTTTTCGACTATTCGTTTCGATGCGAAATATTTCCAAAAAACCAATGCGCAATGAGATCAGTGTAGGCGTTTTAGTTGCACCGTTTTCAATTTCGAAACATACTTTCAGGAGTTAAACCCCTTCTACTCATCCAAGAAGGCTATTGAATTGCAGGAATATTCGTCAATGAAAACAAAATAGCAACACACAAAAACGCAAAGTTTTACTGCACTTAAACATGTTAAAATTAAATTAAATTTGCAAGCATCTCATTTTTTTTATAAAAACGAGTAGCGCGACCTTTAAAACAGCTTTAAAAAAAACAAAAAAATAGCAGCCTCTTTTTTTGTCATAAGGAACAATAATTGGGGGTAGCGTTTTAGAATTTCCAAAAAGTCCATAATTGTGAACCACTCTACTATGCAGTTTTCAATATTTCCACAAGGAAGAAAGGTAGGGTATTTGTAAGTACTTTTTTTTAACGGTAAGGTAATCTAGAGAGTTTTACTTCCTTTGTAGGGATTTTGAAGGAAAAAAATATGACATCACTGCTCTTGGTAGAGATGTACTGTGGTATCAAAACAGCTATCGCTCTGTACACCCACTGATCGTGGCTGTTAGTTTTCTTTCAAAATAAATTAAAACACGCTGGGATAAATTAATAAAAAATACTCAATTGCTTTTCCCAAATTTTCACAAATTTGGCAATAGTTTGTATGAAGAAACTTTCAAAATTTGAGAAAAGTTTTCGAAAAAGCAATTGCTTTTTTATTCATCTATCCCATTGTTTTTCGAACTCATCCCATAAAAATACTTACTAAGGATATACATATACCACATTTTTTCCTTGAAATATAAACAAATATCTTACCCTGATATGAGGCTGTATAAGAATTTTAGCAAGCTCTCTGGATTCAAATCTTCGCGATGGTGAGCACTTTCTTATAATGTCGTCACAAATCTGTATATTATTTAAGTTCGCCGGAAGTATTACTTTATAAGTTGCCTGAAAATGAATAAGTTACATGATTGCAGCTTTATTTACTTTACTTATTTTATCTATTTAGGTATATATATCCAAATTACACAATACAACAAAAGTGAATTGGGGCCAAGAACGATAATTAAATTTTCGTTTTCATATTTGGCGACATACAGATGTTCAATGGTGCAAAAAATTGGGGTAAATTACACAGCCCCACAAAAAAAAAAAAACGGGGTTGGGGGATCAGACCACCCTTTCCCCATGTATTCTGATGCACTGAACACGAATCCGGTGTCCGTTTTAGCCTAGCACGTCTGGATTTTTTCTAACTTAAAAAAAATCGTATACCACTAAAAATTTGACATGTTTTTTGAGATTAGAATAAAATCCAGAAGTGCTGGACCAAAACGGACACCGGATTCGTGTTCAGCGCGCAATATACATGGGGAAAGGGTGGTCCGATCCCCAACCCCGATTTTTTTTTTTTTTGGGCTGTGTGATCGATTACATAGCCCCACAGAAAATAAAATGTGTCAGGGTTGGGGGATCAGACCACCCTTTCCCAATGTATTTTGACGCCTGAACACGAATCCGGTGTCCGTTTTAGCCTAGCACGTCTGGATTTTTTCTAACCTCAAAAAATTCGTATACCACTAAAAATTTGACATGTTTTTTTGAGGTTAGAGAAAAATCCAGACGTGCAAGACTAAAACGAACACCGGATTCGTGTTCAGGGCGTCAAAATACATGGGGAAAGGCTGGTCGGATCCTCCAACCCCGACACTTTTTTTTTTGTGGGGCTGTGTTATTAAAAAAATACCTAATTTGACCGGAAAAATCTGACTTTAAACTCAGATTCAGCACTCCCAAAAGTTTGAAATTTGTTAAGCTGTTGCATAGTAGACTGAGCCTTCCTTTGTATGAAAAATTTAAAATGCATGAATCCAAAGGTATTCGCACGGAATAATGTGAGGTTGGGGATACAAATTAACATAAGTTAAGTTTCATAGCCATCTGCAGACTATAAATTGACCCAAATTAACCCTTTATCAGCCCATGAGTCTAAGTTACAGCAATTTTTTTAATTCGGCGTTGTTGTTTGTTTGTTTGCATAAGTGTTGGAAGAAATTTCGAGTGAAAAGAAAAGACGTCTTACTTTGCTGAAGGAAGGAGATCAAGAGAACGTTTTTATTCAGTATAGAAAAGTAAAAAGTCATTTGACATATAAAAGCAGGGTGACATATATTGTTAGCTCTCTATTACACTACAAATCTATTACAACTTACAACAACCTCACTAGAGCTTCCATTTATGTATGTATTAAAGTTATATAATCCAAAGTATATATATATACATAGACTTATATATGTACATGAGTTTTTAGATAATTCATTCAAAAAAGTTATATATGTACATGAGTTTTTAGATAATTCATTCAAAAAGGTTACAATGTACATTAGTTATCAGATAATTCAATTAGAAATTACAAGCATTTCAATTTTATAAACCTTCAAAATTAGATGATTATGATAAGCCATACATATCAATAAATTTGTTGAAAATTGAGTTATTAACAAGCTTTGTCATAATATGAGCAATCATTTCAGTAGTATTTTTGTAATTTAGTTTTATTAAGCCCTCTGCCAGCTTTTCCCGAATGAAATAATTCTTCACGTCTATATGCTTCGTGTGTGGTTATCGCAATAGATCTGCATTGATCGCTGCATTTTTCTCTACCCGTTAGAAAATACTTCACTTTCGAAGCGCTTAAGCCAGAGAGCTTCTTGAATGGCTGCCACCATTGACATAAATTCGGCTTCCGTAGATGACAATGCTCTTGTAGGTTGTCTACGTGTAGCCCATGAAACTGAACCTCCTTGCAATAAAAACACATAGCCAGTTGTAGAGCGGCGTTCGTCTTGGTCACCTGCCCAGTCAGCGTCGCAATAACCGACCAACTCTTCTTCGTCATTTTTCGGGAAAGTCAATTTATAATTAACTGTACCCTTTAGGTAACGGAGTACTCTTTTAACTGCCACCCAATGTGGCTTGCCGAAATTATTGTTGAACCGACTTAATACGCTTACAGCAAATGCAATATCTAATAATTTGCGCTGCATACAAAATACACCCAACCGCTTCCTGATATGGTATCGACTTTAATTCATTGCGTTCAGAATTAGACTTTGGACACATATCCTTCGTTAACTTTTGGTTTGGATCCATTGGTGTACTCACTGAGCTACAATCGCTCATATTGAATCGACACAAAATATTTGATATATATTGTTTTTGATCTATGGACATAGATCCCTCGTTGTTTCGCGTAAGGTTCATGCCAAGCGCAGTTGTGGCAAGTCCCATATCTTTCATTTTAAAATGGCTAGATAAATCTGATCATTTTATCGTCACTACCAAAGATAAGTATGTCGTCGACATATACTGCCAACACAATAATATTTGGGCCTAAATGCTTATAAAAAACAGATTGATCAACGTCCGATCGTGTAAATTTAAGTTGCTGCGTTAAAACAGAGCTAAGCTTTGAATTCCATACGCGGCTCGATTGCTTTAGCCCGTACAATGATTTGCGAAGCCGACATACCCTGTTGGTTTTGTCCTCCAAGCATTCCGGCTGGCGCATATAAATTTCTTCATTCAATTCGCCTTGCAGAAACGCTGTTACTGCATACATTTGGTGCACGGCCATATTAAATTTGACAGCAGTTGCCAACAATAACCGTTCCCACATAGCATTTGGAAGATTCATTAAGGTACAAATCACCACACTGGGTCTTTTTCGACTCCTTTTTATGACTAAAAACTGTTTAGTCAGTGCCACGATCGAAAAAAAGCTCGCAAATGACTCCTTATGAGCGAAATATGATTTATTGAAAATTCAACAAAAAAAAAAAACAGAAAGATGATGAATTGATCATAATGGCGAACGAAATATGATTGTGTCTATTTTGTTTTCTGCCGTCTTTGCTTCTAACGACATAATTTTTCAAACAATTCAAATCTTGAAAAATCGCTCTTAAATAAATATTTTTGAATATCGGTGGCATTTTAAAGTAAATAGAGCGTGGTGACCAATAAAAGTACCGCGGAAAATTTTTAGTAGAACAAAATACAAGAAATCAGCAAATTTTTCGCGGACTTAAATATGTGGGCATATCTGTCAAACGTTGTCAATTTATCTAACACTCTAAACCTTTCAGAGAGAATTGATTGCAAGCAGTAGCGGTGATGGACCACAAAAATTATTTAGGACACCTATGCGAAAAATATTTGAGAGCGAATAGGTGGCTTCTCATAGGTGGAACACCAGCTTCGTAGTAACAATCGAATTCTCAAAGACGCTTTGAACCACAGTTTTTTAATTTGAAATATATTTTATTTTTATTGTGATGTTATATAATACAGACGGTTATTCTTATATTACACGCTTATCAGAAACATTAAAACGATTTAAATAAAATATGTGCAAGTGCACATTTGCAATATGCAAATTTGCCGTTTTCTTTTTATACCCAAACCAACTCGAAAAGAGTCAAAACTGATCATAAAATGATTAGAAAACGACTCGCAAATGGTTGTAGCAAGAGTCGGAAAAGAGTCAAAACTGATCATAAAATGATTAGAAAACGAGTCAAAAACTACTAGAAAACGACCCGCAAATGATTGTAGCAAGAGTCAAAACTGATCATAAAAGGCTTACCAAGAATAGTCGTTCTCGAACGAAATCAAACACTGAAGATGGCAGATCGCCGAAACCGGTTTGTTACAAAACCAAATTTGACAAGGGATGACGGAAAATCGTTCCAATATACATCTAGTATCCACCCTGTCGGAAAAACACAAAATCAAATCAACTCGATTAGTAATTTGGTTACTTTGTATTTGATAGTGAAATAATTGATTACATTACGATTATCTTGGTCCCAACTAGATTACGTAATGATTACTATTATAAAGAATAAAAAAATAATCATGATTACTCTAAATGTCTAAGCTGAAGTTAAATGGTGGGCGGAGAGTAGTTTATTATTATATGTATTTAGTTATTGGCTAAGGAGTATGAGCTGTGGCACAGTGGTTGACGTACCCAACTCACACTCCGGCGGTCAGGGTTCGAATCCCGCCGCCGCCGGTATTTTTTAATTATTAAATTTTTATTTTATTTTAAATTTTTAATTATAAGTGAACTGTAAATTTAATTTTATTGTTGTTACTAAATGAGGGTGAGCGTTAGCACTAACGAGTTTGCAGATAGCAGCAAAAGCTGAATGACACTCAGCACTAGGCTCTGAGACAGGCATCTGGATGACTGCTCACTTTACCCACATTTTATTTATATAGGGACTGGTCCCTTCCAAAAGTATGCATAGGAGGCTAGCACAGTGCTAAAACCACGATTTGTTGAAGCGGCTATAAGCTATGTATTCCGTAAATTCCATAAACTATCTGGGAATTACATTGGTATGTAATGCAGAAGATATGAAATGAACGAAATAATCATAGCTTATGCCGCGTAAACATACTCCCCGCCCTAGACGGCTTAGTCGTCTAGTAAAGAGCCATAGGTGCTGGTTTGATCCGGCTGGAAGGACCATGGTCTTTTAGAACGCACGTCCGAGAACCCGCCTGCAGCCAAGTCACCGAAGGTAAGCAAATAACCATCCACTTTGTCAGATAAGCCATATGCACTTTTATTCCAATCCACCTTAATCCGAATAAGTCATTCACTCCCATTTACTTTTAATAAACACATTTATAACGTTTAACTAATTCGCTATCTTTCTTTTATTTACGTGCGAGTACGAACTTTCCGAGGTAAGCACCGCGTAATAGGTCGCTGTTTCAAATCCGGCTCGAAGGACCATGTCTAAGCTGAAATTAAATGGTGGGCGGAGAGTAGTTTATTATTATATGTTTTTAGTTATTGGCTAAGGAGTATGAGCTGTGGCACAGTGGTTGACGTGCCCAACTCACACTCCGGCGGTCAGGGTTCGACAATTTTAATTTGCACCAAAAAAGAAGCATACCGTTATAATAAGGAGCAAATTACGAACCATTCCTCATTATTTATTTACTTTTTCCCGGGGCGAGGAGTCTGTGCTCTGCAATTAAAACACTGTTTCTTGCCAAAAACTTAAAAATAAATCTTATAATTTCATTTTTCAGCTGAAAGGTGTCAAAATCCCAATTGGGAGTGTCTATGTAAAAACAGCTGACAGTCGTTAGCAGTAGGTATACATAGTACGCAAAACTTAAATCCTCCCTGTACTTAGTATAACTAGCGACCGATAGGTAGCACTAAGTTCAGTAGTGCACAGAGCCAAAAAGTTCACCTATAATCAAAGCGATCGGCGTCTAAAAAATCCTTTTTGGCCGGGGAGAGGGAGTGGGGACAAATTTGAAGAAATTTGTGCTAGGAAATCTTCTAGATTTTAGCTTGAATTTCTTCTCAAATTTATTGAAAAGGAAATCGGCTAAAAACAAGGAGTTAGCTTCTTATTTATTAAAAGTTAGAAGAAATCTGCTTGTTTTTATGAGAAAACCTGTTTATAGTAAATTAATGAGAACATCCTCTTATTTTCACTAGATTCATATTGAATTTATTGAAAAGGAAAACTATATTTTTTTGAAAGATCCCTTATTAATTCAAATTCAGGTATGCCTTCTTCAAATGTGTAATTCGACGCTACCAAGCACAAGCACACGATAGCATCATGGTAGAGATTTCCGTTTAATAATTCTTATTTCGATTCGCGGTGAAGGCAATAAGGCAAGTGGACATGTGGCGAGGCAAAGAGAACAAAGGAGTAATTAGACGTTGGCAAGTTAAGTATACGATGGCATGGTAGTGTAGATTAGACTAGTGTAAGGCGAAAACCTATCATGTAAAACTATCTTTAGGTTAGTACCTAAGCTCTCAAACTGTTGCTATAGTACTAGACATAATTAGCGCAGCGCAACCGCAGCCAACTTAATGAATATGCATAGATAAGTTGACTGGGCAGAGAAATGCACCAGATAAGTTGCAGCGACTGCGAAGTCAGTTGAGTTTAGTTTTAACAACTAGAGTGGCAGGTTGTGCGGGCGTGTGCGAACAGTGAAACTTAGAAATGTTTAGTTTAAGCAGTTCATATTAGTAATAAAACGAACTTTATGAACATTGAAAATAATATTGCGATCGGTGTTTTTATTTGATACTGGAAATGTGTGTGTATGAGCGACGGAGCATCTCCGAACCAGGCTTCCATTTTGGCACCATTACATGGCGACCGGGACAGCCGGCAACCTGCCACACCAAAAGCCACGAGGCTTGCATGTAGCTTTGGAGCTACAATACATCACCATATGCAACAATGCATAAAAAATTTAATAACTAACTTATTAAAAAGAACTCTACAGAAAAATAAAACAAAAACAAAAAAAGAGTTACCTAAAATGTAACAAAACGCAAAAAAAAAGGGGAAATGAATTCAGTTTAGTTTTTTCTCATGCCGTTGTGCTAATGGCCCAATTTCAACGTATCATTGTTATAAATGCAAAAATAATCAAAAAAAAAGAAAAAAAATACAAACAAACAAAAAATACAAAAATCAAAAATTTACATAAAAATTTAAAAAAATTCAAAAAAAAAGTTTAAAAAAAATTAACTTTAACAAGTACATATCTTGGTTGCATTTTTTCTGTATGTTAAAAAAAAAAAAAAAACTTTTCAATTTAATCAAATTATTAAAACTTTAAAACAAAAACTATGGAAAAAAAGCTTACAAGTTTCAAACAACAAAAATATTTTTCTGGAAACTACGCTAAAAATACAAAAAGTTTAAAATCAAAAATATATGGAAAAGCTAAAAATAATACAAAAAAAAATTAATTACTTAAAGGTTATAACCAAAACTTACAAATTTAAACAAATATTTCAAAAATGAATTAAAAACTTTAAAGAAAATACTAAACACTTTAAAATTGCAAAAATTTAAGTTTACAAAAACACAAAAAAAAAACAAAACAAAAAATACAATCAAATTTCAAAAAAAATTTTTTGCTACATTTAAAAATTTCAAAAATTAAAAATTAAAAAAAAAAATTGAAAAAAAAACCAAAATAAAAAAAAATTAAATGTTAAATCATCAAAAAAAAACTACAAAGAATAATTGATTTGAAAACTGAAAAAATTTAAAAAGATTAAAATTAAGACTGCCAAAACTGCGGAGCAACCTAGTGGGGAAAAACATATAGACATTTTGAAAAACTGTACCAGAATATATTTGAAATGACGGTAAAAATAGTTAAAGTGCTGGTGGCGTGAGTGGAAAAAAATTAAACAGCAAGAACGCAAAAAAATTAAGTACAGTTTGAAAAAAAGATTGTAAGAAAAGTAACGAAAACCGTAAAGAGATCAACTAAAGGACAAACAAAGGTGAAGAGAAAAAAAAACCGCCTAGAAACAATTAAGCTAAAATCATAGCGGTCATAGTAAACCACGCCACCTAAGCACTAATACATATATATATGCACAACAAGTGCAACAAAAAGCGACAAAAGATCGCTAAATCATCTTTAGCCACCAATCAAAGTCAAAGACAACATCTGAGGAAGCCGAGGACTAGGCGGAGCCGACAGCAGCAGCAGCAGCATAAGTATTCTTTACCTATGTACAATTTCATTTATTCATTTTCATTATTTAACCTTTAATACATATGTATCGCAAAACCATATATACATTTCCATTTATATTTCCTTTTTGTACTTTGCAAAATTTTTCTATTTTTCCTACAAGTGTCAAACTGCACATTAAAATAACTATTTTTCATTCCTTTTCATATGGCCATTAGCACACACACAAACAATTTTATAAACTTTAAAAATTCATTTTTAAAATGAAATATTTTTTTTTGAAAATTTTATGTTTTCTAAAGACTTTTGAAAAAAAAAAAATTTTGAATATCCTGTTGAAAATTTCATGTTTTCTAAATTTTTCCTCAACAATTTTCATATTTTTAAATACCTAAAAAAAAAAAGACTTAACTTTTTGTAATTTAAATTTTTTTATACCCTTTACATACTCATATATATGTATATAAAATATTATATAAATAATAATTTTGAACATACTTTTATGTACTGTTTTCTCTTAATCGGAATGTTAGCTGGAGCGTATGCAGTGTTTCAAAAAAATCTTTACTCGAATTTCTTTACATATAAAAGAAATATAATACATTTTTCTATTTAAACGCGTTTGCCGCCGGCAAATGCAACATTTTTTTTCTTTTTCCAAATCTTCATTATCAACTCGGAAATACAGTGCCTACTAATAATATTGATCAAATTGAGTTAGTTAAACAAACCTTGAAAGTTTTAAAATAATTTCATTCACAATTTCTAAAAATTCTTGCCTACAGTTTTTCTCGCTTTTAAAACCAAAGTGTCACTTAAAGTTTTAAACACTTTTTTCCCTATATTTTTATACATTTTCATATTGAAGTTTTTTCACAAATACGATTGTTTAAGCGTTCGTACACTGCTACAATATCAAGTCATCTGCACTACAGTGCCTGCTACGATATCAAAAACCTTTTTTTTTCAAACATTTTTGAGTTTTATTTTGTTCCAACAAAAAAATGTTCAACAAAATTATCGCATTACAGTGCCTGTTACCAAAACAATTGATTGCCTCTTAAATTTTCTGCCTTTGAGAAAATAAATTTTTTTACAAATATTTGGTTACTTTCGAACAAGCCTTAAAACTAAACTATCGAGTGTTGCCATAGATGTCAGATTCTGAAAAAGATTTCCAAGACGCGAGCTCAGAGGAAGTATCATTTAACGATAACTCTCCACCAAAAAATTGCATATCATTAACCGAAGATTTTCTAGGGTTTGAAAGTGAATCTAGCTTGTCAGACGATAGTAGTACGGTCATTAGTGTAAGTAGCACCGATACAATTTCTAATTTAAACGTTCATAATACAAACATGGCTACACCTGAGCAGAAAAGATCAGCTATTAGCATGTGGGCTCAGATCATGCGCGAAAATTACAGCGGAGATCCATTGTCACTTCCGTCTTTTATCGACAAAATAAATCTAATCGAAGAACTCACAGACGGTCCGTTGATTCCAACACTAATAGCTTTTCTTAAATCGAAACTTGAAGGCAAGGCGCGAGAATCATTACCAACAGAAATTAATACAGTTCGTCAAATAAAAGAAGCGCTAAGTAGCAAAATAAAGCCTGATAACTCGAAAGTCGTCGCTGGTAAAATCGCGGCATTAAAAATTTCAAATAATAATTATAGTGAATTTACAAAACAAGTCGAAGAATTATCAGATTCGTTAGAGCGTTCTCTTATAATTGAAGGTATGACGCAAGCTAAAGCACACGAAATGGCCGTGGAGCAAACAATCAAAGTTTGTAGACTAAATAGCAGATCGGATATGGTAAAATCCATTCTAGCTTCATCTACCTTCACAGATTCGAAAGACGTGGTCGCGAAAATGGTAATAGAAAAATACTGCTAGTGTTCGTAATTTAAACGCCGATGCCCCTCAGACGCGAACACTGAGGGAGCAGGAGTAAGCAATTCTAAAATACAATCCATTTACTGTCTTAATTTAAACTATTCTGACTTTATCGAAGTTAACTGTTCAGACTCCGATAAAACATGCAAATTTTTAGTCGATTCGCAAGCAGATATATCAGTCATTAAAATTTCCGGTTTAACAAGCAAAGCAATTATAAATAACAATAATATTATCAATATCACGGGTGTAACTTCCGATACAATTACAACTTTGGGTACAGTAGACACGGACTTAATAGTAGCGAACACCTTAATTTCACACACTCTTCATGTTGTTGACGACAATTTCAATATACCTTCAGACGGCATACTCGGGAGAGACTTCTTAAAATCAAACAAATGCATAATCAATTACGCTAATGACACAATTCAAATTTATCACGGGGCAAAAAAAGCTTAAAGATTCAATCTTACACAATACATCTAGTAATAGTTTAGCGATTCCACCAAGGTGTGAAGTTTTTCGAATTTTTAAGTTGGGTAGTTCAAAAAATCCAGTTTTTGTAGATACACACGAAATTTCCGATGGCGTTTTTACAGCCAAATGCATAGTTAATACAAATAATCCTATTTTGAAAATTATCAACACTACAGACGAAGTAAAATACGTAAAAGATTTTAACATTAAAACTGAAAATATTAACAATTTTAACATCTATAAAATAAATAAAGCTTCAAATAATCCTGAACGTCTAGAAGAATTAAAGTCAATTTTAATAAAACAAATGCCCGCGTATGAAAGTGATCAGCTAATTGATTTGTGCCTTAAGTATCCCGACGTATTCGCCCTCGAAACAGACTTAATGACGTTAAATAATTTTTATGAGCAAAAACTCAGACTCTCTGATAAAACACCGGTTTATATTAAAAACTATAGATTACCGTATTCGCAACGAACAGAAATTAACAGAGAAGTAGACAATTTACTGCAAAATGATCTAATCGAGCACAGCTACTCAAATTATAACAGCCCTCTTATATTAGTGCCAAAAAAAGACCCAAACGGACAAAAAAAGTACCGAATGTGTTTCGATTTCCGAGCTGTTAATAAAAAATTAATTGCTGACAAATTCCCATTGGCGCGTGTAGATGACATATTAGACAACCTTGGCCGAGCAAAATATTTTTCCACGTTAGATTTATACTCCGGTTTTCATCAGATTCCTTTACACAAAGACTCAAGAGACATCACTTCTTTCAGCACTGATCGTGGTGCTTTCCGGTGGAAGGTTTTACCATTCGGATTGAATGTCGCACCTAATTCTTTTTCTAGAATGATGTCCATCGCTTTTTCCGGTATTTCTCCAAGCGAAGCCTTTTTATATGTAGATGACGTAATAGTCATTGGGTGTAGTGCGACTCACCATCTCAAAAATTTAGAAAAAGTATTTCAAACGTGTCAAAAATTCAATTTACGCCTAAATCCTAAAAAATGCAATTTCATGCGGTCCGAAGTTACATTTCTAGGGCATAAATGCTCATCCAAAGGTCTGTTACCTGATGACTCCATAATAGTTGCAATAAAAAAATACCCAAAACCGTGTGATAAAGACGCGGTACGAAGATTCGTTGCATTTGCCAACTACTACAGGAGATTCATACCAAATTTTGCATCAATTGCAGCACCTTTGAACAGACTGAGCCGAAAGAAAGTAGAGTTTAAATGGGACAACGCATGCGAAATTGCTTTTGAAAGATTACGTAAATCATTAATTTCTCCTCAAATTCTCCAATATCCAGATTGTACAAAAGAATTTACTGTTACGGTTGATGCGTCAAAAATTGGTTGCGGTGCCATTTTGAGCCAAAGCCAGAATGGAAACGATCTTCCAATTTGTTTCGCCTCAAAATCATTTAATAAGGCAGAGCAAAACAAAGCAATAATTGAACTAGAGCTTTTAGCTATCTATTTCGCTATCAAGCAATTTAGACCATATATTTATGGCACACATTTTACAGTAAAGTCAGATCACCGTCCATTAGTTTTTTTATTCAACATGAAAGATCCATCGTCAAAACTTTCACGTATACGGCTTGAATTGTCAGAGTATAACTTTACTATTGAATACATAAAAGGTAAAACTAACGTTGGTGCAGATGCACTCTCTCGTATCTCAATTAATGAAATTAAAAATTCCACAAATCAAATTTTAGCAGCGCAGACTAGATCAATGACGAAACAAAACAAACAAGAACAACAACAACACGAAGACTTAAAAGACATAGGAGAAGAAAACATAAAATTGCAGGTGTACGACAAATTTTCATACAACTTTTCGAAGAAAATCCCAAAGATAAAATGCCAAATAAGTCATGACAATAACAATAAAATTATAAATTTAAATATATGTATATGCGCATCTGAAACACAAAAAACTCGAGTTGATTAATATCTCGCATACTAACAAAATAATTCATCTCGATGAATTACTTTTGAAGCTTGAAAAAGAAGCTGGTAAACGAAATATTAAGCAGATAGAATGGCAAAAAGATAATAATTTTTTCAAATATTTTTCGATATCAGATATTAAAGTTACCGGTAACAAAATTTTAAAACACTTAGAAATTATATTAACGGACCCTGTAGAAACCGACTGACAAACTGATAACGATAAAAAGCTTAAATTGATGACTATTTACCATAACGATCCGATATCAGGTGGACATTTTGGAAGCAAAAAACTATACGCAAAATTACGTACGAAATACTATTGGAAGAATATGACACGTGAAATTGCTAAATTTGTTAAAAATTGCGAAAAATGCTTAGTTAACAAAGTAAAACCTAAAAACAAAGAAAAAATGGTACTTACGCCAACACCCTGTAAGCCATTTGATATCGTAGTTATAGACACTATAGGACCTTTACCACAGTCAATTAATGGTAATAGGTTCGCAGTTACCATTATATGTGACTTAACCAAATATTTGGTAACAGTGGCAATTCCTAATAAAAACGCGAAAACAATCGCTTCTGCTATTTTTGAATGTTTTATTCTAATATATGGCACTATGAAAACGATAAAAACTGACCTTGGCACAGAATTTAAAAACGAAATTTTTTCAGAACTTACAAATTTTTTGAATATTTCACATAATTTTCCAACACCATACCACCATGAAACAGTTGGTACTG